>JAGFMF010011395.1:1629420-1777382 GCA_019455555.1 Galemys pyrenaicus | reverse complement strand
TCCTGCTGTGCCCGCTGCTCCCCTCAGCAGTGTACTTCTGTTGATCTGCCTGTTCTGCTCCCTGCTCTCTGTGGTGAATCCTCTCACCCGCCCCCCACATCTCTGGCCTGTACCCCAGTGCTTGTATGCATAAATAAATAAAAAAAAATCTTAAAAAAAAATATATATATACTGTCCATTATTATTGCCACCAAAGTCTAGTTTCTATCCATCACCATAGACTTGACTTTTTCTGCATCATCTATACCTGATAATATTATGTAAGTTAGCTTCATATCCATGTTTTATTTCTTTGAATTAATATGTCTGTGTTTGTAAGCCAGGATTAATATTGTTTTAATTATTACACCTTTGTAATTCATTTTGAAATCAGAAAGTGTGATGCTTCTAGTTTTGTTCCTTCTTAAATTTGCTTTAGCTATTTGGAATCTTTTAGGTATTTTGTCTTTCCAAATTAATTTTAGGATTTTTTCTATGCAAATGCAAAGCTTATTTTTAATACTTACTTTTCATTGCACTGACATTTTTTTACAATTAGAACTTTAATGGTGATTGCAAATCTCTTTGGGTAGTTGGACATTTTAATTATACTGTTTTTCTATTCTGTGAACATGGAATACCATTTATTTCTATCTTGTTATCTTTCATTAAGGTATTGTGGTTTTCATCATAAATGTTTTTCACCTCTTGAGTTCAGTTTATTCCTATTTTTATGCCATTTTAAATGGTACTGCTTTCTTTCCTTTTTTGTTTATTGCTACTGTATCAAAATGTAACTGATACTGCATTGTGATTTTTTGTATCATGTAACCTTACTGAATTCATGTATTAATTGATACAGATTTTGTGGGATATATATGGGGTTTGCTATATTCAAGATCATGTTCTCTGTAGCTGGAGCTAATAGAATTTCTTCCTATATGCTTTGGATTTTTTATATTATTTAATGCTCTGGTTAGTGTTTCCAGGAATATGTTTAGTAGAAGAGGAGATACTGTGCATGTTTGTTGTATTCTTGAACTTAGGGGAAAATCTTCTAGCCTTTCATAATCATAGTGCTAGTGGTGGTTTGTCATATATGGTTATGTTATGTTGAAGTATCATATATGTCTTTTATATTATAAAAAAAATTACATTGCTCCTACAATTAGTTGATTGAGCTTTTTTTGTCACTATAGTATGTGACATTTCTTTCCAAAATATTTTCTGTGTCTGTTGAGATGATTTGTTGAAGTGATATTGATTTGCATGTTGCTTTGCATATATTTAACTATCTTTACTCCAAAGGCTAAATAATATTGTTAGTGAACTGTTAAATTTGCTTTCTAGCATTGGTTATGGATTTTTACAGGTCAGGGATAAAACATTTCTCAGTGGCTTTATCTGAATGTTCTAACAGGTAATGCTGGCCTTGAAAATGAACTTGGAAGTATTACATTGCAATACTTTGGAGGAATTGAAAGTTTACTGTTAATATCATCCCCAACCTATTAGGAAAGTTAACTTTTTTGAAAAGATGCAAATGCTGACAACAATGTGGGAAAAATATGCACTGTTAGAATGTAAAATGATGCAACCACTGGGAAAAGTAGTACGGCAATTCCTAATTAAAAATAGAATTACCATGTGATCCACATTATCACTCCAATTATTGGAGTTGATGAGATAGTTGTACTTAATATTTATTGCATCATATTCATAATAGCCAAGATATGGAAATGATATCCACAGATTAATGAGACAAGAAAACACAATGTGTACATATAACAATATATTAATGAGTGTTTTAAAAGTAGGAAAGCCTGCCCTATGCAACAGCAGGGATAAATAATATTGTGATAGGTGAAATAAGCCAGGCACAAATGACAAAAATCTACATGTTTCCACGACATAGCCTATGTCATAGAAATAGTGAGTATAATGCTGATTGTCAGGACTTGAAGGAGAGGGAAATTAGAAATTTTTGTCCAATGCATGTAAGATTTCTTTTGTACAGCATATATCTATAATGTATCCATCTTGCATTGCATTTTATGTATCATTAACACTGTACAGTGCACTTAAAACATTCATTAAGCCAGTAGATCTCATGTTAGGTTGTAAATACAAAAAAAAAAAAAAAAAAAGGCTGTTCCTTTAAAAAATAAAAAATAAAAAAATGCCAATTCCAAAGTCAAGGTTTTTGGAGCTTAATTTTAAGACTTTTTGAATTGAATGCTACAACTCAATATATAGTAGGGGATAAATATATCTCTAACTATGTGATACATTTAAGTTTACTTAATATATCCTCATATTATTCAAATTATCCTATTTACCTTTAAATTTTTTTCATTTATTTTAATCTAGATACTTCACTCTCCATAAACAATCACCTAAAATTGCTTAATACCTATCATTTTACTGTTTACTTATAAATTGAGTATCTTCATATATTTTGCATTTGATGTTTCATAAATTTTCTTTTACCTTTTTCAACATTTCATGCAGTGTTCAGGTTATTCATATTTTCAAATACAATGTACTTTTGTTAATAGATTAGGAGTTCATAAGTTATCATTCCTATAAACATAAACATATTAACTTATAACTTTAAAACTCATTTATAACCATATTTCACATTTTCCATTGTGCTGTTTATTATAAAAGTAAAGAATCACAAGGCACTAATGGAGAGTATATTTCTTTTTGAATTTTCTATTAAGACTATTCAGAGGGCATTTAGTTGTAACTGATAATACTTTGGAAATAATACAGATATATACAGATATATATAGTAGTTAGTTGGGGCTTTAGTTTTTTTTTTTTTTTTTCCAGAATGCCAGAAGAGGTTGGCAGAGAAAAATCACTATGGAAAATAAATGTTGTTGATCTGAATAACAACTTTGGGTTATTCTGAGAATGGTCTTATTTTTAAGAATGTCTGAGCAAATGAAGTTCTTCAACAAAATAAATGTCTAGTAAACAATCTGGGCATTTTCATTTTCAATTAGCAAAGCTCAAAATGAGATATGCAAATAAACAATGCTCCTGTAAATTTATAAATTTTATTTTTATCTGAATCAAAAATAGAAAAAATGAACTAAAAAGAAACACATTGTGGAAATAAATATCTTCATTTTAAAAAATTACACTTTTAATGCCTGCCTTTCATTAAGAGCAGACTTTTTGAGAATTCACATTGCCGTACCTAAATTTGTTTTTATTTAACATTCTGGAAAGTCAGCCAATTTTATAGGTAATTCAGCATTGTAAAGACAAAGTGCCTAACATTAAGACAGTAAATGAAATGGTAAAATCTTTATTATATCTTAAGATAGTGTTTGTAAAGTAAGTGAATACATCATGGAATACAAATCTCAAAATCACAAATAAATACAGCAGGTCCTCAAATAACAATATTTTGTTCAACACTTAGAGAAAAATAATATATACCGACTGATTTTGAGTGAAATGATATTGAGGAATGGTATCATTATGTGTCATTTCTCTTAAAATTGTAGTTTCCGAGAACCTACAGATAACGTTAAGTGAGGATTTAATGTATAAGTTAATTTAGGAAAAATGTTAGAATCATCAGTTGTTGAGTAAGGTCACTAAGAAAAACATGTTTGGTGTTGGAAAGATCTTGACTCAATTCCTGTTGTTTTTTTTTTTTTTTTTCACCAATATTTCTAGGTGATTGACTGATTCACTACTTGCTCTACATCCTCTTTCATATATAAATGTTATTGTGATATATGATGACCGTAATAGATACTTTTATTTTTTTAATGTAGGTACCTGGGATTATGACAACCAGAGGTCGTTCCAAAAAAAAAAAAAATACAGATTGGTTTGTTAAGGAACATGTGGAAATTGTTCATGGGAGAAATGTACATTTCAACAGGAAGGATAGTTATCAGTCAGAGTTCTTGGGAGAAAAAGAGACAGTATATGTGTAGGTGTGTGTTTGAAATTGGCTCCCATATTATGGAGATGGGCAAATCCAAATCTGCATTTCACAATGCAGCCAGCTTGATCCCCAGTAGGGTCAGTCATGCAGTTTTCTGGAGAATTATTTTAACTTAGGGTGGGTGTAGTCTTTCTGTCTTGTATGGGTCTTCATAGGACACAGGAGACCAACACACATTTAGGAGAGCAGTCTGTTTTACTCTCTTAATTAAAATATTAATTTCATCTAAAATGATTACCCATATAATTTGACCAATTATCTGTGTACTCCATAGTCCAATCAAGTTGAATTAACCATACAATTTGCAAAATGTATAAATCATATTTGCTTCACTGTAACTAATGTGGAAGACCAAAATAGGGAGGTCTCAAGAAATCAAGGACTCTGGGAATTAAATAAAAAAGTGACCTGCTACTCAGTATGGTTCATTGGCAGTGGTTTCATTCTTCAACATATAGAAAGAATTATTGTTAAGGGAGAATATATTATAAAGTAATTATTATAGCACACAAGCACACATTTAGCCTGTATCTACTATGTGAAAAATACTTTGAGACATTTGGCACACAGTATTAGGAATGCTTTTGGATTTCTTATCTTTTAGAGTTGGGAAAAGCAATAAAAAATTAATACACGTATGCTATGGCAAGATCTATTATGAAAAATTTTCTAACAGGACAGTATAAAAAGCAGAATAAAAGTATGTTATAGAAGAACAGAATAGCAGTCCCTAATGACATTTTTCATGTGTGGGACACAGAAAAAAAGTGAAAGCTCAGTGTGATAAGTTCAGCAATTACAAGTGTAAAGTTAAAACCAATCATAACATATATGAAGAGATGTGATCCTATACTTCTGAATAATATAAAGTGCTGTGAACCAAATGTTACATCAAAAAAAATGTTGACGTCAACAATTCCTGATGACATTATGAAGAGATAGGAATTTCTACTCATTGTTATAGAATGGAATAGTACATTTTTAAATGAAAAGAAAACCTCATACTTTACATAAGAATTTAATGCAATGTCATCTTTCTTTTGTATATATTTAGACAAGGGAATAATCATTACCTGATTACATAAATTATTCTTAAAGATTAATATCATTACTTGATAATTTGGTACCAAATATGCTGGTAAATGAAAATATTTAAAATGAAATATTAAAGTACTTTATGTGCCTTTTTATTTTGAGCATGTCTCAAAGTATAATTTTCAAAAATATAATGCAATATTTGATTATACTGGTACTAAAAATTTAATGCAAAAATAGACTTCCATTATTTCCTAATTCTCTTCTATATATTTTTTTTCTATTTCTGTGACAACTGACCATTTATATAAATGTTCATAGAGAAATAATTCTTTAGAACGTAAGTGGCTAAAGAACTTAAGTGTTCCTTGACCTTGGAGTGTGTTGGTTCTTTACCTATCATACAACTCTGAATCAATAACTGTCCAATCACTGGGGGAAAGTACTCCATTTCTTTCTCTCACTTTGCTTTATTTATGACAGTTTAGTTGGCCTATGGCATTTTATTTATCTGGGTATTTGCTGCTAAGAATCCTTGCCTCCAGGTCATTATTTTCTTCTTAAATCATGAAAATATAAACTAAAAATAAAAAGAAAGAAGCAGAAATAAAAATTATAAGGTAAACTATATATTTCCTTTGATGTCAGGTTTGTTGTGGCTTTCTCCCCCCCCCCCCCCAATTCCTGGTTAATGAACAAAGCAGTTAGAAGTATTATTTTTCACTTAATGATAATACCTAGGTTTTCTGTTAATTTAAACATCTCTTGTTGAAAACAAGACACACCAATTTCCAAATATCTTAATTGTACTGACATTAGTAGTAACATCATAGTTTTTTTATTACTCTTTAAAAAGAGATATATTGAAAATAACAAAATATGCGAAAGTCCTCTTGGTACTACATAATCTTAAAACTTGTGTCACAATAACCCCTCACCATTTGAAATCCCTTTACTAATTGAAAATGGTAAAAAGTTCATAAAGTAGAACCAATCTTTGTATTAAAGTATACAAAAATATGCATATATATACATATATACACACATGTGTTTGTATATATACAAACACAAAATGGAATACTGCTCAGCTATTAAAAAAAAGTGAACTCTTGCCCTTTGCAACAATGTGATTGAAACTAGAAGGGATTATGCTAAGTGACAGAAATCAAAATGATAAAGACAAATACCAGTAGTGTCACTTATATGTGGAATATAGAGAAACAAAGCTAATGGTCAGATAAAACCAAGCCAATAACAAGCCCTAGAAATTATTTTTTCCTTAATTTTTATTGGTGAACCATTGGTTTACATCATTGTTAGTATTTTCAAAGTATAGTACTACCCCTTTCCAGTGTAGTCACTATAATGCACCTGCCACAAAAGCACCTACAGTCTATTATGCTCTTTTCTCCAAACCCTAGAAATCTTGACTGCAGAGTTGAGGCTACCTGAGAGGAAGAGGGATTGGGAAGGAGAGTAGGGAGGTAGAAGGAGGGACATTGGTAAAGGACAGTTGGTGTATGGTGGCAGGTGTGGTATGATGGCATGCACCTGAACTTGATGGTCTGCACTCTGAATCACATATAGCGTCATAAACCAGTGTTGTACCAATAATAATAATGAAACAGTCATTATATATACTACTATAATATTTGATTTGACTTATTGTCTATCGGTGCAATTAAAACAAAACAGTTTGTTAAGAATTGGGGAATTAAAACTACCTTTCATTTTATTCTATAATCTATAAAAAAGAATTGTTGATTGTGAGATGGAAACTTTACTAAATACTTATTCAGTATGAACAAAATATGGTTTCGTATGAAGTAAATATTAACTGAGATAATTGAAGGAAAAGAAGATTATAGATATAATTTTATTATTCTAATTTATACCAAATCATAAGATACTATAAATTGATGCTGCAGGAATTTCTAATAGCATTTGACTAAAGAGAATGAATTAAAATTAAATTGAAATGTTTATTTTAAAACTTCTCATAAAATAAGATACAAACAAGATACAAAAACACGGTAATGTTGAATAAATATATTTGTAATTCAAAGATGACTTATGAACATGCATGACTGTACATGAAGGGTTTAATAGGGATATTTAATCAGACAAGTTTTGTAATTACTCCAGTTCATTTAACAATAGTAAAAGGAAAGAAACACAAATGAGCATAAGAGAAGAGAGGTTTCATTGCTTAGAAGATAAATAAACAAGAAACCTGGACTTTAAGGTGTTAAAATGTTTGTCACAGTGTATTTTAGACAAAGGATTTAACAAGGATAAGGCTACAGAGAGAGAAACATGTTGCTCACCACCTCACTTCTTACTGTCCTGTCCAATATGAAATGAATTGTTAGGCCATTTCCATTACTGCCTCTGATTGAATCATGGTCACCCAAAAATCCTCAACCAAAAATTTCAAAATATGCTAAGTATTTCATTTTATGTAATTATTTTACACTCTCTTTTAGGAGATCCCCAGGTTTTTTGGCCATAAACAACTTCCAAATAATTCACAGTAAACAAAGATTATGTCTTAATGTCAAACCCAAAAAGGAACTCTTTTCTTGCTTCACTGCTTGCTTCACTATTTCATTTAAATATTCCTTTAATTTTCCAACCACCAAAGCACCCATTATTCTTCACTGCAATCAACTGTGCTTTCCTCTTCTCCCTCCTGCTCCACTATTGGATGGCTTTCAAGGGTCAGTTTTAAAGTTTGTCTGTGTCTGATGCTTTGTTTCATTTCTCTATATATTCCATACATAAGTGTAACCATCCATTATTTATCTTTTTCCTTCTGGCTCACTTCACTTAGATAATCTCTTCACTTCATGAATACTTCTAAAATGTGGACAGTAATAGCTTACTAGAGATCAGCTGCCCCGTGTAGTCTTGGTTTCTTCATCCACAATTTTGACTTAGAAATAATCAGACTCTGATATAATTAAGAAAGCATTTACTTAAAATAGGAGTATAATTCTATAACAACGTCATCCCCCAGGTATGTCCCCACAAGGTCACAGCATACGGGAATTTTTAAGGGTCAAGCAGGGTGTAGTCTAAATCTAAGTCATTCATTTGAAACTTCTGTATTGGTTGACAGGAATCTTCAGATAGAAAGATGTTTTGTGTTTTTTGTATTTTTAAAGAGATTTTATGTATTTATGCATATAAGAGCTGGGGTACAGGTCAAAGTCCAGGGAGGTGAGAGGATTCACCAGAGACAGAGCTGGGAACAGAATAGGTAGACTGACCTAAACACACTGCTGAGGGAAGCCCCGGGTTAGGGAGAATGAGGTCTGCCCACCAGGTGAGTCGTTGACCTGGTGGGGTAGTGAGGATCAAACTCGTGCTGTAGTGACTGCTGTTTACTACATAGTGTGTTGCTTAACCCACTGCGCCACCAGGGAGGCCCTGTTATGTGTGTTCTTAATTAGATACCTTTTCTGTTTCTTTCCTAATCATTGATAAGGAGAGAATAGTTTGCTCTTCTTCTTTGGTAGTCATTGATAAGGAGAAATCATGGAGTACATTTTCCTTCATAATCATCTATTAATTGTTGAGTCAGGTTGCTTTTTCATGTAGAAATCTCAACATGGTAAGTTTGAGGGAAAAATTGGAGTCTAACTCACAATAGGTTCTGCAGTAAATAGTGTTCATAATTCCTCTCCAAGATTAGTGTAATCAATAGATAATGAAATATATATTGAGCAAGGAGAACGGGCCAGATAACAGTTGACATTAGCACATGATAGTCCTCTAAAGGTACATCTTTTCACTGTCATTTTCACCACTAGCAAACAAAAAAACTTTAGGTATTACCTAGTATTACTATCTCGTGAATCAAATGGACCATCTATTATGTGCAGGAAAATAGGTTGCATTTAAGGAAAGATACATGAATTAAAGTCAATTATAAATAATTATATACTAAATCTGTTTGGAACATGTGACACTGTGAGCATAGGGTTGAAATAAAAGCCTTTTTCCCATGTTGCATGATAAAATGAACTGTATTTCATTCCCCTGGAAGCCTGATATAAATAAAAATTAAAATTAAATTGCTAGGCAACATCACTTATGTTTAAAAACTGACTCCTGGTTTGTATATTGCATATAACCTGGAAAAAGTATAAAACTTTACAGACACACACTCTTCAGATCTTTCTGCAGTGACCAATGTTATTGGCCAGATCTCTTGTGAGGACCCTGAAAGCTGTCTCTAAAGATGTAAGAGATATTGACCTTTGTGGGGTGCTATGTTGGTCTACTGCAAGCACTTTGGTAAAAGAATTTCTGACAATTTCCTTCTGGCAAGGGGTGGTACCTTTCTTAAATCCTTGTGATTACTCTGATAACTGTCTTTAATTTTTGAATCTGAACATTTATTTGAGTCTAAAAACTTAATGGTGATGTTTTTTAATAGATAGCAGTGGAAAAATATCCCCCAAGTATTCCCCTCTGAGATAACTCAGTTTTCATTGTTCAATATAAAGCACTTAATAACAAACATATATTTAAAAAAAAAAACCTTGCTTATGTTATTTGACCTCCATTTTAAGCTATATGTTCAAGAAATTATCACATTTTAACATAAGGGTTAAAGCTAATCTGTAGCTTAGTGGTTTCTCTAATGCTGATTTTTTTTAAAAATTATTTCTGTTGTGTCAGAAGTTATATTGCCTCACCCATATGTTAAATACTACAAAAAGTGAAATAGCTTTATAGATTTACCCTATTTCAAATGGTGTTTCAGTGATAGAAAATTACATATGCAGAGCTTAGTATGACTTTTATGGCACCTTCACTTTATTTTTATATCCTATTCTCTAAAACTAAAGGATCGTGATGCCTAATACACTGTGCTAAGGCCTATGAATCTTAAGCCAAAAGACACCTTTTTTAATGTTAAGGAGGTGGGATTATTTAGTGAAGTTGTCATTAAAATATTCTGAAATTTTAATCAATAAAATAAAAATATTTTATATAAATAAATATCAATATGTAAATAAAAATCAATATGATAAGAGTACATCTAAAGGGAAATATGAATGCATATATAATAAATGTAAAGTACACCTGTGATATCTGACTTTTTGTGGCCCTTTTCCTATGGACACTAAGCTTGGTGGTGTTGCTTCTGTCCAATAGAGTATCAGCACAGTGGTGTAAGCAGAGACTTAGGTGTCCTTTTGCACTAGGGCTTGCCCTGTTGGAACTCTGCTGCCACCATGTGATAAAATATGGTCTAGCATCCTTCATAATGAAAGATTGCATAGAGTGGTCTAGAGGAAGCTATTGTTTCTGTGCTGCTGCTGAGTTTTGTGGAACCAGAGCCAGGCATCTTGAGGAAATTATAGGTCAGTGCGGTTGGTAGTCATAAGGCATAGCAGAAAGTGATGAAATTCACCATGTGCTTCTGAGTCTGTCCATTGCCACCTCATTTGAGTATGAAAAGACCAGAGTAATGGCTCAGCTTCATTTTCACATTTTAGTTCTTGTGCACATTTCCCCTATAATACATTTCACTCTAATACATGCAAGTGAAGTCATACTGGGAAATGGATTTCCTTGTTTAACCAAATTATCCAACATGTTGTACACCATATTCTACCTCCAAATATCTATATATGCCTTTTTTATATTCAATATAAAAGAATAAACATACATTTCCAACTAATATGAAGTATCCTACTGAAAACACATTAACCTTGTGTCTCTAAAAGTGGGGACACAAAGTCCCAAGTGGTCATCAGTGGATCTGAGTGTAATGTATAATTCACACTATGCACTTGTTATTGTAATTTAATGATGGCTATATGAGATTAATCACAATTAGTACATCAAACCATGTGGAAAAGGGAAAAAGAACTGAATGAATTGAACATTTGCACATAAGTAATACAGCTGTTAGCTAGTTCAGTCAGGAGATATGAAACAGCAATTTATCATACAAATGATACCTTTCACAATAGTTGGTGTAGCTGGTGGTGGCCCAGAAATAAGAAATGAAAAATAAGAAAAGGAATCTCTTAGCAGTCATCCTGAGAACCCAAGTTGCCCAGTTATTGAAGAGAGACCATGGAGCAGGCTACATAGTGTGGTCTACGGGGAACTGTTGCCTTTCTGTAGGTCTGATGTCATGTAGACATGGCATCAAAAGAGTGAGGACAAGTATAACACATTACCTGTGTGTATGTCTGACACTATACCTTTAGTTGAAGGTACATACACTAGTGAGATCTCCTTTTAGAATGTGTTTCTCTTATAGAGCTCTGTTGACTGACAACCCATAGCTGTCAGTCATCTCTAGGAATTCCCCTAAAGAGTGACCTTGACAATAGCCCTGTCCTAATTCCAGGGACAGCCTTCATTTAACAATCTACATCTATGAAGATATAAATGGCTGCCCCCTTCATTCTAACTCCGAACAATTCTCAAAAGTCTACTTATAAACATTTTTAAAGGACTGACAAAACATTTAAGAATGTCTCCAAAATTACCATCTCCTTTCTACATAATCTCCAATACTTTAATACTAATCCATCCTACTATCTGTTTAATGGGGTCTGAATAGTTAATTATAATAAGTGGTATATTTGAGCTGGATCATCTCTCAACCACTGATAACAGAAATCCATTACTCTGAAAGGTTGAGTACAGAGCGCCCTAACATGCTGTTTATGGACTCTGTTAAAACGTTCACACATCGTGACTAGGATGATAAACGAAATGAAGTGCATACACGAGGGCAGGGGCGAGACAACTATAGCCTATCAGCCATTGTGTTTTAAAAAATGGTATTTTTTTAATTGAAACACAGCCATGAAAAATTATCTGACTGCTCTCACCCCACAACCTATTACAGTAGTTGCTACAGATACTGTATTGCCCACAAAACCTAAGCTATTTATTATCTGACTCTTTAAAGGAAAACTTTGCTGAACCCTGCATTAGTGAAAGAAATAGAGAAGGCATTTGAGAAATATGGGGGAACCAATAATTATAAGGATATTAAAATTGGATGGCTGTTATTGGGGTTAATTGATGCTTGTGAGAGAGATAATGTAAAGCTAATCAGTTAAAAGCTATGTGTAAAAATCAGAGAGACTTTTTGGCAGCATATATAGAGATACCAATCCCCTATTAATGGGAGTTGAGAAAGCCCAGGACTAGGACCAAAACTATTTTAAAGAGTAGTGGAGTGCCAGGGAACATTAAAGTTTTACCATCTATGCTATTCCAAGTTCATAACCCTGACTGGGGAAAAAGTGGGATCATCAAAATGTGATGGAGATGTCTGGATTGATACACTTCAAAAATCTTGATTCCCCCCCCCCATGTTTCCAAACCCTCAAAGTCTGTAAAAGGGTTATTCTTTCTTTTAAAGGATTTTGGATGATCCAGTCCCCTTCATTGTAGAAGACAACAAACCCCCCCCATCCTTTCAAATTTTGCTCTCATCTTCCTGTCTCACGACTATGTTTGTAATATAATTGAATTGCAATGCTACCTAATGGAAGAAGTGCTTAGTCTAACACAGAAGGAATAATTAGTATCTGTCAAAAAACTAGCACCTAATCAAAATATACATATCAACATTTGTATAGCACCTAATCAACATATATGGAACATAGCTTGTGTGAAACGGGGAGAGTGGCAGCATTCGTTGAAATTATAGGAACTAATTAATACTCTGAAAAACTCTGAGTTGCTGTGAAGAAGACAGCACAAGAATATCTCCTACAAAGATGATGAAAACAATGATCTATTAAATAGAATTGAGCTTGTTAGAGTGGTTATACTATATAAGTCCAGAAAATCAGAAGACAACTATTGCTGTGAAAACACTATAAAACACACCCCCAGAATGAAATGGAAAAAAAAAATCCCTTAGAATCTTTGAGGTGGCTCCCATTGCTTTTTGTCATCAGTGACATCTCTGTCATCTCTGATATCTCTACTTGTAATGAATTGAATCACTGTAGCATGGGATAAGTTTCCAAAATAAGGGAGAGTAGTTGGTAGTACTCAATCATCAGAAACAAAGAGGCACAATAATCTTATGACTAGCAAGGCTGAATTGGCAGAGGGCCTGTGGAGAACTTTGAAGATGGTTAATGAAACACAATGTCCCTAAAGGCAAGTTAGGTAGGCAGCTAACATAGTTTATGCTCAGTATAAATCCAAAAGGAATCCATAATGCATGACTATCCAATTTCTTGACCTCTGAAATGTAGTATGAAAGAGTGGCCTGGTTTTCAAAAGGAAGAAACTTGAAACACAAAATAACAATATATGTTAATGATTCTTCCAGCCCTTCTTCTCTGGGGACCTATGGAAATGTATTTGTAAAAATATACACAAGGAGAAGGGAGCACTGAAATCATTTCAGAGGATTTATTAAGTTCAAATTGACTTGCTATTGAAGGGCCCTAAATTGCATGGCAGTCTTACTGACAGAATGGGGATATATGCAAGCCAAAAAATAAGTGGTACCCAGGCCAGGCCTGGCTCATGAGTTCACTGGGCCCAGGTTCCATCTGATGGTCATTTATTTGGTCCTTGAAAGTATAATTGGAATAGGGATACTTAGTATTTGGCATTTCCAGGACATGTTTAAATTCTGTCCACTCTACCTGCAAATAGCCACATGCTGGCCTTCACTATGGTCTAGGTACATACATGCCAGTGATTATTCTGCCTTTCTGAGAATGAAATCCTTTCTTAAAGAGTCCATACCAGTTTTGCCAGGAAGGGAAGTTTAGGAGGAAATTGTTTTCCCAGGTACTTGAAGGAAAGTTGTAAGGATGAGCATGGTTGATCTCCAGGTTGGCACAGTGTCTTGGAAAGACAAAGAGGACAGAAAGCTGTACTGGGACCATAGGGTCCAGTTTAAGTAAGAGCAGATCTGCCTTACCATCCTGTAAGGACTTTAGTGATGGAGAAGAGAAACAGACAGAAGTAACCGTGTAGCTGCCTGTCACCATTGGCTCATGGGAGATAAATGTTAAAATAACTCTCACAATATGTGGCACTGATATATTTATTTTAACTGGATAGTATATTTTGATACATAGTATAAAATTTCCCATCCTTCATATTACATTTGAAATTGTTGTGTTCTTGAAACTATTCTCTGCCAACTAGGTTTTAGGGATGATTCATTAATTTCCAACAAGTATTCTAACTGGATTTGTTTTAATTTATAAATTAGCTTGGAGAAAAATTTATATCATTCTGATAGTAAATCCTGTAAGTGAACATAATTTGTAACTTCAAGTTGTGAGAATCCACAAAAAAAATAGAACTCCTCTTTTACTGCTGAGAAAACAGAAAAAGAACATTTTGACAATGTTCAAACAAGGAAAACCAAAGATGTGAAAATACTGCCCAAAACTTCTGACATAGGTATGAGACATCTAAAAAGATTTTTTTTTGTAAGAGTGAAATATTGGAAGCTACCTAGTTGTATGTGAATTGGTGAATATATAACTACTGTGATTACTACACATACATATTTGCTATTTTCATTCTCAGAAAGTTTAATGAATAGACACTAAATGAATTGCTCTTAATTCACTGAATCATGTTAAGTTAATGGGGAGAATATTCATAAACTATATCTGATAAAAGATTTGTATCTATAATACATAAAGAACTTTCAAAAGTTTACAGTATATAGAAATATCCAGTTAGAATATGGGCAAAAGTAATTGCCACACATTTTCACTAAAGAGAACATACAGCTAGAAAATAAACATGAAAAGATGTCAAAATTAAAAATCACAGTCAAAGTTAACTACACATCTATCAGAATCACTAAAATAAAGAAAAATACATCACGAAATATAGGTGAGGATATAGATTAGTTGCATCAGTCACACATGCTGGTGGAGACAGAAAATAATAACATCTCTGAGCACACCTTGAGCATATAACTACCATGTGACACAGTAAGTGTGCTCTTGGACAGTTATCCTAGAGAAATATGAATTAATGGCAAATACCTGTACATAAATGTTCATAGGAACTTTAATCATAATAGCTTCAGACTGGAAACGGTCCAAATATCCAAGTAAATGTTAAACCAAACTACAGTATATCTATCCATAGACTGCTACTCAGCAATGAGGAAAATAAACCATTGAGACATCCAGCAATGGAGAACTCTCTAGAGATCTGGGTTTAAAAAAAGAAAATCCCAAAAGGTCATATATTATTACTGTACATTTTTTGAAATAGCAAAATTATAGAAATGAAGGGCAGATTAGGGGTTGTCAAGAATACGGAGAAGGGAGGATAATTTAGGAGAAGAGGTAGATGTGGCTATAAAAGGACAAAAGGAAGAATCCTTTTGGAAACAGAATTTTTTGCATCCTCACTGTGTCATTGTCAATATTCTGGTTGTGATAATATGCTATAGTTTTTCAAGATGTTATCCTTGGGAGAAGCTGGGTGACAGGATATCAGTGCTATTCCATACAAGTAAATGTGAATTTACACTTACCTTAAAGTAAACCCAACCAATGCAAATCACATTTTGCATAAAAATTGAATGCTTGATCTTTTTCAAAACTAGAAAATTTGGAAACACTTCCTCTGTAATCTTTATTGAAAAAAATAGGATAGATAGAAATGGCAGCTGCCCTTTTATACACCATATTTGCTCTCCTGGTTGCTAAGGTAACGGCTATTCCTGATTGTTTCTTACACTAGGATCTTTAAAGTTATTTACACATCCTTTGCTTAAATACTAATTCTGTGCAATATTCCCAGGTTTGGTTTTTGATATTAAGTAGAGAATTAAGTGCAAGTTTCTTGTCCCTTTATATCCAATAATTGTGAAAGCTAGCTACCTGTTTTGGGACCAGTCTCTAGCTGTTATTTAATCTAGTCCATTCTCTGATAATAATTTTTTAGGTTACTTGAGATAGGTATAGCTGGAGTTCTTGTCTGCTGTAGCACGATATTTATTTTTCTTAAAAAATATGTGGTTAAGTACTGCATTTGTACTCTGATTCTTAGTCTAAGGTGCAGTGCTTCATTGTTTTCTGGTATTTGGTTTTGTAATCTAATTGCAACTTAATTTAAATTAAAACAAATTATTCCCTGGGGAATCTCTGGAAACTTTTTAAAATCTTGATATAAAAATAAATTAAAAACTCTAAGCATAAGAGCGACTGTCTTTTTCTTTTTTTTTTTAAAGGTTTATTTATTTATGCATACAAGCACTGGGGTACAGGTCAGAGGTGTGGGGGGGGCGGTGAGAGGATTCACCACAGAGAGCAGGGAGCAGAACAGGCAGATCAACAGAAGTACACTGCTGAGGGGAGCAGCGGTCACAGCAGGAGAGGTCTGCTGTGCCATGTGGATCCCCTGCCTGGCCGGCAGCAGGGATTGAACTCGTGCTTCAGTGGCTGCGGTTTGCCTCATAGTGCGTTGCTTAACCCACTGTGCCACCAGGGAGGCCCTTTTTTTTTTTTTCATAAATTCCTCTGATTATATATAGTGAGGTGTTTTACATTTTTAAATTCAGATATTTTTGACCTTAGAACACTCTCCTATTATGCCTTTTGAGTATTTAAAAATTCTTCAGAAACCCTATTACTGTTCACAAGTGTATTTGCCATTTCTGTTGCACCATTTTTTAATCATTTTAACTTATTAATAGTTCTGTAACTGATTGAGATATGCTGTATGCCAACCATTTAGCTAGGTTATTTATATAAGCAAATTTACTTTCATAAAAGGTTAGTAGTTTAAAGAAGAGGTTAAGCAGTAAAGCCATAGGAAGTTGATACAAGTATTAAGAGTCAGTTGGTGTTTGTTAAACCTCTAAATGATACTATGGGTATACTTTCCTAGGTGTAGTTTAAAATTCCCTATCTGAATTTTTAATGTTTTGATGCCAAAACATTATACATATTTTACATATTTTAGTTTTCCTATTCTTTTCATGTGCAGGCATTATCATCATGTTTATTTCAATGAACTGCTTCTAAACTTAAAATTTCTTTTATGTCCTTGTGTATTAAAATGTACCCAGGATTTCTTTTAGTCTGCATGTGTTCCTCTGCCTGATGTGAATCTGATTGTCAATAAAGAAGGAGGTTATATTCACTGATCCCTGGAAACAGGAGGCAAGGCATGGCATGCAGGGACACATGAGAATAGACCAGGATTGGTCAGAAAATGGGGGTCATGAGAGAGAGCAGGTCCAGAGACTTCATTGGTGTTTTCAGAGAAAGGAATTAGTAAAGCACACTAAGTACACTAATGTTAGGTTTGGACAGTTAGATTAACTTTGTCAGACTCTGGGTTATATGATGTTCTCTATTTCCAGGACCTGACTCTGGACTGACTTTATTTAGTGCAGTGGCAATATTAGCTAACCGCGTGAGAGTTCGATAAAGAAGATAGTTGGAGCTATGGGCCCTGGATGGGTTTATTAGTATATCAGAGGTGCTCTTGGAGAGGCCTTTCCTGTCTCTAGGAATTAGCCGTTTCTGGGTGAGGCAGTGTCTCCGGGATTATTGCCTCGAATTCCAGTGTGTCAGTAATACAGAGCATAAGAAAATACTGTTACTATACCCTGTATCAAATCTATTATAAAATATTTTAAGTATTTTGAAAATATTTGAAATATTTATTAAACCTTAAGTAAATACTTTCAAAACAACTCCTTTCCTCTAACTCATCAGTGCAATGTTTTCTTTATAGCATTTTTTCATTGTTACTGTCTGTCTTATTTTTGTTTGGTCTGTTGATTGGTTACCCAGAACTTGTAGGAACATCGATTCAGGAATTATATTTGTGAAGAAAAATAATATACTCATACTCTTAGTTTCTTTGGTGACAAATTTGAGACATAAAGCTAGAGGTTGTGGATGGCTGTACCCAATTCATGTTTCCTGGCAGATTTTTAGCTAAGGTACTAAGTGAGATTTGCCTCTGCTCCTATTGTGTTTCTCTAAGGAAAAAAAAAAATGTCTTCTAGGGAGTCACAGTATTTGTAGTTTTTGTGTAAAAACTAAAACCTTACATATATCAGTCAGAATTTCTGCCCCTAAGCGGGAATTTTGTCTCAGAATGAAATCTATTTCCTCTAACTCCTATATATAAACTCCTCATCCTACCTGATTACCACTATGTTGCATAATTATAATTATAATCTTGTGTATAAATATAAAATGAGTAGCAACATAAGGAAAAAGGGGAATGTCAGAGACCACTTCCCTGGCTGTCTTGGCACAGAAGATTTCTTTTTTAAGAGAGGAGATAAAGAATGGCCCAGTGATATAAACAATTATGCAAATTACATGATATTCATTTTGTTTTAAACTGTAGTATATGTAGTTAATGCATAAACATTTAGAGGTTTTACTGAAGGATTCTTTCATTTTTAAATTTGCACCTCCTTGTGTTGGTATGTTTTCAAGTATTACCAATGGTGTATACATTCCAGTTTGCATGAGATAGTACTAATTTATACCTATTATTCCAGCATCCTATCTGGTTCAAAATTTTTCTGAGATGTCTCAACTTGGACATTATATTATGGAATCCTATCTATTATCAAAATCCTCTTGGGGATAGATCTTAAACATAGTTCTCATTAGGTAATATTTTTAGTCATATTCTTATGTTGACATTTAAACCCTCAAAATTTTGGTCTTTGGCACCAAATAAGTCACTGGAAAGAAAATTAAATATAAAAATAATTTGTACAGGGTGGAGTGACATGCAAATATAAGGTGCTAAATAGCTTTATGTGGTATTAATAATAGCCTTGGACTTTATCTTCTTTTTTTAAGATTTATTCATTTTATGCATACAAGAACTGGGGTGCAGGCCAGAGTCTGAGGAGGAGGCATTGAGAGGACTCAGAGAGGCATAGTGGGGAGCAGAAGCACAACAGGCAGATACAGAAAGACACTACTGAGGGGAGCAGCAGACAGGCAAGACAGGACAAGTATGCAGCACCATATGGGTCAGCTTTCTGGCCAGGGATGGAACTCATACTGCAATGACTGCTGACAGCTTCATAGTGCTGATTCTTAACCCTTTGTGCCATCAGGGAAGTCCCTTAGGACTTTAATTCTTAAGGTTTCAGAAGGTAAATACCCATTTTTTGCATTGCTTTTATGCCAATAATGAAAGCAAGTTATAAATATAAGACTAAATAATAAACACAGAATCTGAGAGGCACAGCCAAGAAAATATTATTCTGTAGGCACTTGATGAAGCACCAGTGAATTCCTAGAAAATACACTTTTAAGTTATTCATATGTGTGTTTTTGTTATTGTTTTCTTTAAGAGTTTCTTGTACTGTGGCCTCCTTGGTGGCGCAGTGGGTTAAGCAACACACTATGTGGCAAACCACAGTCACTGCAGCACCAGTTCGATCCTCACTGCCCCACCAGTTTGATGACTCACATGGTGGGCAGACCTCTCCTGCCCTGCCCACTGCTCCCCTCAGCAGTGTACTTTAGTCAGTGTTTCTTGTACTTACTAAGTTTTAAATTTTATTTTGTACAAAAAAAAAAATTCCAAACTGTGCGTGAATAGTATCAGAAGGCATTCACTGGCACCTTTTCACATGCCAAATTCTTAATGCTTTCATAAAGCATTTCTTAATGGCTACTTATTTAGTTAAAAGCCTGAGATACTCATCTCTACATGTTCCCCTTCCCTCCTGAAGATTTTCCAGGCTTTAGCATAGATCACATTATGTGAACTATTGATATCTATCTCTTTCTGTCAGTAACAGATATTTATAAATGCACACTCAATTATTTAAGTTAAAGTAATTCAGTGTATAGATATATTAGTTTTATCATTTTTTCTCATACAGCATAACATTTGTGCTTAAAATTTTCTTAGCGCTGACATTAAAATTGATATTTTAAATATTAAAGATTTAAAATGTATAAGACTAGAAATAGTATTTTGAAGTATAAAATATTGCTAAAACTAACTCATTGAAATAAAACAAAGTAATTTGATAACTGTTAAAATAAGTGAGAAATAAAAATGTTCCTAACAAAATAACACCAGTGACTCATAGATTTAATGATGAGTTTCATCACATATAGATCAAGTGATATATCATTTCTGTATTTGAAGCAGAATAGAAAAAAAAATAAAACTGTAAAGAAAATTAAAATAAGAGCTTCTTATAAACTATTTTATAATTTTATAATCATTGATCTAAACACCAGAAACATAACATCAAAAGAAAGCATAAACTCAGAATTTTTGCACCTTATAAATACAAGGAAACAGAATTTATTTTTCACAAATAATTTCATAATGCTCAGGTATTCAGGAATTATAACTTCTATATTGTGTTTGAAATTTTTGTACAACTTCTTCAATGTTAACATTTTTAGAAACTTAATTGAGATAAATGTAGATTCATGCATAGTTATAACAAATAGTGAATAAAAGGCTCATCATTTTCACCTAGATTCTACAGTGGTAATATCTTACATAACTAGATAATTGGTAATATCTTCTATAACTAGATAACTAGATATCTTGCATAACTAGATAATAATAACTAGATAATATCATAACTAGAAAATTGATTCAATGTTTCTCTGTTGATTTTTGAGAGTTCTTTATTCTAGACATTTCTCTTCTCTCAAATATTTCTCCCTGTATCTACCTTTTTTTTTTTTTTTTCTTTAACAGGATCTCTCACAGAGCAAGAGTTTTTAACTTTGAGGTCCAATTTTATATATTTTTTTTTCTTTCATGGATTGTGCTTTTGATGTCAAGTCTAAGAACACTTTGCTAATCCTAGGTCCCAAAATTTTTCTATTTTTTTCTAAGTGTACTTTTACTTTATATATTGCCTTTGATCCATTTTAAGTTAATTTTTATAAAAGATATGAACTTTAAGGTTCATTTTTTTTCTCTACTGATATCTAATTGTTCCTTTTTCTTTTCTTTTTTTGGAAAAGCCCATCATTCCTTCATTGAATTGCCTTTTCAGCTTTGTAGAAAATCAGCTGGGCATATTTGTGTGAGTCTATATCTGGATTCTCTATTCAGTTCCATTGATCTATGGAACTATCCCTTCTGCAAATACCTCACTGCCATGACTACTGTAGCTATATTGTTGGCCTTAATATTGGTTACAGTGATTTCTTCCCTTTATTCTCTTTTAAGAGACTCTTCTCTTCTCTTTGTGCTTTTCAATATAAATTAAGAGACTCTTCTCTTTGTGCTTTTCAATATAAATTATAGAATAAACCCATCTTTGTCTACAAAGTCTTTCTAGGATTTTCATAGAAATTGTACAAAATCTATAGTTCAATTTGGGAAAAAGTGACATGTTTGTTGAATCTTTAAATCCACAGACATGTGTCTTTCTGTTTGTTTAGATCTTATTTGATTTCTTAACATAATATTTAGCATATAGCTTCTGTATAACTTTTTTTAGACTACAGTTAAGTATTTTCATCTGAAATGATTAACATGCAGTATTTTTAAATTTCAGTGCCACATTTGTCATTGTTAATATGCAGTTTATTTTTATTTTTTTAGAAGATTTATTTATGCATACAAGCACTGGGGTACAGGTCAGAGGTGTGGGGAGGTAAGAAGATTCACCACAGAGAGCAGGGAGCAGAACAGGCAGATCAACTGAAGTACACTGCTGAGGGGAGCAGCCAGCACAGCAGGAGATGTCTGCCACACCATGTGGGTCCCCTCCCTGGCCAGCAGCAGGGATCGAACTCGTGCTGCAGTGGCTGTGGTTTGCTTCATAGTGGGTTGCTTAACCCAGTGTGCCACCAGGGAGGCCCTGCAGTTTATTTTTAAATGCAGTTTTACAGTTGGTCTGAAGTTGCAGGCTAAATTTCTCCTAAAACCTAAAGATTTACACTTTGCTTTAGGCAATGCAATTGACAGTCAATAGTGAAAATACTGTATATGCTATTTAAGGAGATAAATAGTCACTAAAGGCAGTCAATTAATTTAGCTAGGTAGTTCCCAAAGACAAAGGATTGAGCATGTGCTAAAATTTGCATCCAAGCAAAGAACTGATAAGCTAAGTATAACTAAGAACCAGTATGGAATACAGATACTTAGATCAACATGCAGGATAGCACTTAAAAGGCAGATGTTAGCAACTGCAGAGACCTCACACGCATTTTAACCTAAGACTATTGATATTCTGTTTGCGCTGATTAGAAAAGTCTTAGAAATCAGTGGTGTATAATTCTCTGTATACTGAGGAAATTTTAATATCTGCAATTATATAAAATTAGGGCAAAGACACTAGTCTGCTTACTCCCAAATAAAGGGAGATACAAAAGTTTATTTTTCCAAAATTCTACCCACACCGTAAGTAACAAATTCTAAACATTATACTCAACTGTTCATGAAAGAAGGAAATACTTCCTTTTCTCATGGCTGAATTAATATTCTATTATATATCTATGCCAACATCTTTAAATTTTCATCCATTGATAGACACTGAAGCTATATCATATTTTAGCTATCATGAACAGTTCTGTAATGAACAAGAGTGAAGCTAAATCATCTGGGTCCTGTTTCCATTTGTTTTGTATATATACCCAATACTTTCTGGGAATCTATAGCACAGTGGTTTTATTAATAAGCATAAATTGTATATTCAATTATATAATAATTGTATTAAAGTGTATAGTTTTATTTAATAGCACACTGTATATTTGAAAGTTGCTAAGACAGTAACTCTTAAAGAGTCCTATTGCATATAAAATATAATTATGTGACCTAATGGAGGTATTAGCTGAAACATTGGTAGTAATCAGTTGGCAATATGTAAGTGTAACAAGTCAACACATTGCACACCTTAAACTTACACAATGTTATATCAATTACATTTCAGTATGAAGCAGGGAGAAATGAGAAACAGGAAAACAGCCAATGTAAAAGCACATATGGGGTTGATACATCGAAAACATGGCCCCAGTACTGCACAGCCTGCATCTAGAGGTGGAGCTAATGTCTCTACACCTTACAGCTGTGCTAACTTTGTGAACTGTATGGATTAATGAAGCGTTTTGGAGGATTTTTATTTTTATTTTTTAACTTTCCAGAGTGTGAGTCCTGAAACTCTTTGAAGTAACAGCTTTTATTCCTATAGAATACTATCCCAGGACTATCCTGTAAAGAAAGCTGGTCTAGAATTCTGTTAGAGTTCTGACAGGTGAAGAAGGATCAAGGGAGCACTCAACAGCCATATCAACAGGTGGGCATGTGAGAAGGATGTTTTGACCTTCTCATTCTTCCTTAAGCTGAACACACCTTTTCCCAGGCACAAGCATTAGCAGGTCCACATACCTGACACAGAAATGTGAAAAATAATAAGTCATTGCTTAGGACAATAAGTTTTGAGGTGATTCTGTTAGGTGGCAACTAACATTGATTCTTATTTGTTGAGAAATTCAGGAGAAGATTCAAATCTATGTGAAAATTTTAAAAAATAAGATTGGAGGTGGAAGTCAGAGATGATAATGTATAACTTTATTAGCTTTATGATTCTTTAATTTTGTGATGCTTTTACAACCCTGATATCTTGAAAGTTGAGCAGTTTCTATGAAGTAGGATAGAGGCCTGCTATTTTTTCTCATTTCTTAATAAATGCCATAGTTGTCCTGCTTAGCAAACCAGCTAATTAATAATGCAATGCTATAGCCAACAAAATTAAGGGTAATAAAATATTTGTATTTTAATAAAACATAATGTCACAATCATGTTAGCAACTGAAATAAAATTGCTTGACTTACTGCATTATATTTATTTGCAGTGTGAAAAATTTAGTATTTAAATGATATGGGGTTTCAATGTATTTTAAGCACAGAAATGTCCCAGACCTCTATTATATGACCATTACACACTTAGGAGTATTGTGATAATTTTTTTTTACAAATTATGAGGACTATAAAATTAGTTAAGATATAACTAATAAACAAAACCATTCTTTTTGTTTTATTATGAATATAAATTCAGATATTTGGTGAAGTCAGAATTATGTTTATTAAATTAAATAACTATTCTAAAAATCAAGGGCAATAATAGTTTTATTTGCAACCTCACCAACATGTTTGACTTCAGAAAAAAAAAATTGTGATAATCTTAGAAAAAAAACACCAAACTTATGTCAAGTGTAAATGGAACACAGAACTTAACCATTTCTTTTTCTTTACTCCTGCTCAGCAGATACAAAAATTAATCTTTTGTTTTCATTCACTTAAATTCTAAAGTAAGTTCAAGTTCCTTTCAGACTTATACTCATTTTACTGTCATGCTTTTGCCTTAAGTTTGAGTCAGAAAGAAAAATGTTATTTGCTGAGTTTGGAATATAAAATTAACATTTTTAATTTACTTTAGGTCTCTCAACTCTTAATAGGTTCTGAGAGGGATTGAGATTGAACAGGAAAAAATAATGTAACTCTAAAAATCACTGCTTTATAAATGCAGAGCATTGGACTAGTTTTGGTTTGTTTTGTTTTTTAACAATGGGCATCATATAAATCCAGACTTGTCTTTTCAGCTTGTTCCTTCCTTTATGGATGGAAAATGAAGCTCTATAAGCTTGACTTGCATTCACACATTTGTTCATGAAGGACCAAAAAAAAAAAAAAAAGCATGGGCTAAGCAATCTTAAAGTAGACTCTTCTATTTTTATAAGAAGCTAAAAGCAAAATAGGCTACTTCAAAGGCTCTCTTACAGAAATTTTTGCCTGCAGGTGACCAAAAATAATCAGGCTGACAAAATATAGCAAACAGATACTTGAAGTTGATGTTGCAAAACTGGTAACTCTCTTTAGACAAGAAGAAATATCAAGTTCAGATTTATTACTAGTTTCTGTAGTTGGTAATAATAGTGCTTTGCATTTCTTGAAAAGTTTTATGAGGAGTCCATTGGATTTCAAAATTAG
The DNA here is from genome assembly GCA_019455555.1 of Galemys pyrenaicus. Classification (NCBI taxonomy): domain Eukaryota; kingdom Metazoa; phylum Chordata; class Mammalia; order Eulipotyphla; family Talpidae; genus Galemys; species Galemys pyrenaicus. Next base: position 1,752,431 of record JAGFMF010011395.1, on the reverse strand, counting down.
TCATTGTAATAAAAATACATGGAGTTAATTTGTGTAAGTAGTGACAAAACAAGTCCTTACAACATTTTAAATCAATATTATAATTACAAAACACTTTGCCAAAACATAAATGCTACTTTTATGCAATAGTCCTCAGTGGGTAGAGTGGAATTGTGTTCAGAGGTTATTTTAGTGGTCAAGGTTCACAAACCAAAGCACAATATTATGAAGATAGAATCAGAAAATATAGCACAGAGTAGGTAATGAAAGGTAAATATTGCAGTAATCTTTTATCATTATCCTAAATCATGATGTTCTCCGAAAGAAGGTCTTGTATTACCAGCAACCTTCACATTTTCCTTTTGGTCCTGTCATTACCTACCTTCTACCTGTGACACAGAGAGTTCCAATAAGACAGGATGCAAATGTAAAATGGCATCTCTCACAGATAGTGGTGTTTTTTGTTTGTTTGTTTTTCTGAAAAAGATACCTATGGACTGCTTGTGGTATCACTGATTAGAATGAAGTTGAAAGTTTCTTTTTTGTAATTTGACTTTTCAGAATGATCTCGAAACACAGAAAGAAAAAATTTAAACATGATTAGCAGTAAAATAAAAACATTGCTATGTAACAATATGAAACTAATAATAAAGCATGACAATATGCATACTACTTCTTATATGTTAACATTTTACATATTTGCTTAAATTTGTTATATTAATATACATCACCATTTTTACATAGTGATAAAGTAGTATATTGCATAACAGTAATAAAAAGCCTAAAAATGTAAGTTAAGTAAAATAGCAATACACAGACTACTAATTGCTTTCATATAGAAGGTATACTGTGAATAGATAGCACAATAGATATTTGTGAATAGATATTTGAGTGAATTATTATATACTAAAACCATGTTGCCATCTATATATACATATTACTGTTCATTATAATACTAAAGTAGTTATTTTTATCCTCATTTTTCAGATGAGAAAATTGAAGTTCAGAATGATGTAGCTTGCTCAGTTATACCTAGTTAAATTTTGGACTTAGGATATAAATTGAAATCTCTTTAACTGCCCACCCCCCGCCGCCAACATGTGAGTTTTCCAGTCTACCACACTACAAAAAGACACCTTTCTTCCTCTAAATAAAAGTAGCACTGCATTACCTGAGTTTTTTCGATACCCAGTTATGCTGAATAGTGCACCATCATGTGTTTACTCAAAATCTGATGAACATTCTCTATAACGTCCAATAAGCTAAGAAATCCTATAATTCTTAACAATCTTAGACTAGGCACAAACAGGTCTATCTGTTATCCATGAAAGAAATGTTCCAGACAGTTTCAAAGTTGGAAGGAGCTTCCCAAAAAGGGTCCAAAAATCCAACTGTTTTCCTCTTAGGAGATGCCCACTTGGTAAGTCTATACTCAAAGCATAGACTGAAAGTAGTGGAATCAGAATACATGAAGACATTTGGAACAAATATAAATGTAGGATTGTCATTGAAGAGACATGATACAGTTTTCAAAGACTTCATGTTTGTCATAGGAAGATATGACTTATATGTATTTGAGTGAGAGAGCCATTTTATAGTCAGTTAATATCCTTCTAAACATTGATAATTGCTACAATCCATGTGGTAGAGTTGAAAGAATAAGGAGAGGGTTATTGAACGTTATCTTGAGTATTAGACAGCTACATATGTGATACAACTATTTGAATATTGTATTTTGGATGTGAAATTATTCCTAGTGAATTCAGCATGTCTACATAGTGTTTTTGAAATAATCATTTTCCACTTATTCAGGCTAGATTTGGCAATATAGTCTGGATAAAAGCAAAGGTGAAGACTTTTCAGTTATATGGAGGATATAGTTAATGAGTCAGCTGAATATTTTCCTCTTTCAGAGGAGATCAGGTACTGAAGAAATTAGAAGAAACCAGCAATTTGTAAAGTCTATTTGATGTTCATGATCATGCTTGAATCTTGTACTTTAGAACTGCAAATGCCTTCTGTAGTAGACTGAATAATGACTAACTAGGCATCATCCTACAGGTCCTGTAAACTTGCCATGTGTGGAAAAAAATGCAGATCTAATTAAAATAAGAATCTTGAGAGAGGGAAATTATCCTGGATCATCTGTGTGGGCCCTACACATAACTTATAAATGTCCTTATATGAAAAGGCAGAGGGAGAAGAAATACAGACACAAAGAAAAAGATGTCACCATGGAAGCAGAATTTGGAGCATGGCAACCAGAAGTTAAGGGAAGATGGCTGCCTCCAGTAGCTGGAAGGGAAAAAATCTAGTGCCTCTGAACAGAGTACATCTTTGCCGATGCTGTGATTTTGGCCCAGTGATGTTGATTTTCTATTTATAGTTTCCAGAGACCAGAATAAATTTCTGAGTTTAAGACACTAAGTTTTTTGTTGATTTGTTACAACAGCCACGGGTTAATAGGTTGTGTTTAGCATTGAGGTGGATCTATTAAATGAATAAGATACACCTAGAAACTTTAAACTCTGGGTTTAGATAATACATTTGGAAGAGTTTTCCCAGATTCAAGGTACACTTGAAATTTACCACCAGATGCACTGGTGGAAGTTGAATGTGCCGTGATGGTATCTATGATGGTGACTAAGTCCTGTTTGACCACAGATAGTCTAGAAAACTCTGGGTACATTGCATAGAACAGAGGAAATTGCGGTGAATCTATTGATGACATCACTTAAAAGTACCAGAAATCAGTTACTTATCTGATCTAAACAAGGTCCATTTTCTTTTTGTCCTTGCTCTGGGACTTTATGATCATGATAATAAAGATAATGATATTGAGACCTCTGTAGTCATGAACTTGTGGGTACTTGTAACATTTTCCCTAAGCAAACAAAGTTTAAATAGTTTTCACCCTTTCAATACTAGAAGTAAGCATACCTATTTAGAAGAAACTTAATCCAGTGTCTCAAATCAAGCAGGGTCATAGCACTTATAATCCATGAGATGCTGCCCCACAATTCAGTTATGAAGTTAGAACCTGGTCACTGTTACTGCAGAATCATCACTTGTGTTTTGTTATAGTAAAGTTAATGTAACTTCAGTTAGTGTACTCAGTTTTTATTCTATGCTGGGAAGGTAGAAGTGATGAAGTTGGGAAGTATATCAGGGAAGGCAATCTCACCTCAGTTTTTCCCTACTCTTATTCAAAAAACAAGCTATTGATACTTTCTTCTGTTCATTACTGGTGCCTTCCTGCAGTGTGGCTTTCCATGTTTCAGTGTCGGTGATTATTGACGTTTAAACCTGATTCATTCTAGGTATCAATGCATGGTGCATTTGATTGTCAAACTAACCTGCATCTTCCTACTTTGCATCAGTTGTACTATAGGAATTTGTTCAATGGGCTTTTTTGAGTTATTGCACATTTTTAGAATTCAATTGACAATTTGGTAGAATATCTGGTGAAGGCTCTCAGAGGACCAAATGGTATATCATATATTTCAAGTATAGTAAATCCAAAGTTCTAGGGGAATCTGATGAAATACCAACAGGGATATCTCCTAATGGGCCCAGTGAAGCACAATATGTTTCTCATATTTTGACCAAGACTTCAAAACCAGACATAATTATGATAGTGAGGTCTTTAGAGCAGTAATACAAATCATACAAATATAGTGGCATTTTTCAAGTGATACTAAGAACTGCAACCCCTGACTCTGGGTTTATATGTACCTCCATTCCTATCTGAAGTTGTGAGTATCTCAAAAGGAAACATGGTGCAAGTTGAATACATGTTTAGAAATTTGCCTTTTACTCCTGTATATTAACTACCACAAACTAAATTTGGAATTCCATTATTTTCAGGCGATAATTTTATTCTGCCATTCTAAAAGTCATAGAATGATGCCGCTACAATACAAAGGTTATTTTTTAATGTCAGAGGACATGTGTGGGTGTTGCTCCCATACTTATGAAAGGATTGGAAAGAGCATTCCATGAAGGAAATATGGGATCGTTGTGACTAAGCCTGGTGAAAAGCACATTGTGTATAGAATCGAAATCTGGGAGATACATGAGATTGAGGATGGTAAATATAAAGCAGAGACTCAAAAGGCATTTGTAAGGAATTGACAGTGTTGTTATTATATCTATTTTAACTTTGTTGCTGGTCTTCAAATTGCTTTTAAGGTAAAATCTACAGATATTAAAGTACAGGTTTTTTTTTTTTTTGCATTTGAGCTTTGACAAATACATGCATTAGCTTAATCAACATAACAAAGACATGAAATATTTCCACTAACCTCTGTAGTTTACTCATACCCCATTTTAGTCAATTCCTACCCTTCTTCAAAAAGAACTGTTCTGAATCCTGTTATTGTAAACTATTTTTGCCTATTTTTTTATTGTATTTGGAATTTACCTTTTTATCTGACTTTTTTGCTCAGTATATACATTTTTAATATATTACTTTTAATCAGCCACATTACTACATACATAAGCAGTTTTATTATTTTTCTATTTATATAAATTTCACTGAGGTAAATTTATATACAGTAAAGTTTACCAATTTTAAGTATACTATTAGATGAATTTTGGGAAGACCTCAACTAATATCAAACTAAATTCAATTTTTTGCAGTAAATATGTTCAAAATTACATAAATTGCTGGGGGATTTGTGGCTTTTTTGTTTGTTTGTTTGTTTTTTTAATAAATTTCTAATATAGGTTCTCTAAAACAATTTGGACAGTGAGAAAACTAAAAGGAAAATAATTAACTACCTTGAGATAAATTAGTCCATTCTGATCAAGAGATATCAGTAATTATTTGGAGTGAAACTTTATCTGAAAAGATAGAGGGATGAAGAATTTCAAAGTAACGGCAATAAAAAATAAATCAGTATGCCAGAAGTATAATGGTATCAGTTTTAGCACAGAAAGCCCATGCTGACAGCAGTTTTGTGTATTTGTTTTTGATTGTTTTATGGTCTCTGTGCATAGAACATTTAGATTTGGTCTATGAAACTGTTACAGGGCAACCTTAATATAAAATGGGTTTGCCTGACTGGGTTTTTACCCGCGCGCTCGAACTGCATTTATAATGCTTTAACTGTAGGCACATACAACAAAGGTTAATAAAGGGTTTTATTTATAAGGGAAGGAGAAATAGCGTAGTGAATAACACAAGGGGAAGAGAGGGATACAGATTTGTAAATATCCTATTAGTTTCTTGGAGCTGGAACCCAACGGTGGGCTGAGAGCTGACTTCTAAGAGAGCCCCCCAAGGCCCACGTGTTGGCTTTTATATTTAGCCTGGTTGCTCAACTCCACCCTCAGGTCCCAGTGATCCGCTCTTTGATAATGACCTTATGGGATTTGTAGTCCTTGGATTTTGTAGGTCTGGAATGGGGGTTGAAGTCTATAACTTATTTGTATAATTTATTTAGGAGGGTCTTTTCCCCTAACAATTCCATTAAAGGTTTTATACGTTTGTCTTAATGCAGCAAATGGCAAAACCCATTCACAAAGGGCAAGCTTAAGGGTTCTAAGTACTCCTCTCCCTGCCCTGTCACAAAACTACTATTAGCAGTGAATATATGATGGAAGATCATTATAACAAGACAGATATGTAAAAATTACTTCAAGTTACTATATGGGATATGCCTTTTTTTCCTCTGCTTTTATTTCAGCAGCTTAGAGAATCTAGTGAAAAATGACCTTTAACTTCAAATGTAGCAAACTCGTATTTGTCCTCTGCAAACTTTGTGTAAGTTATTTTTTGGTCTTTGTAGGACATGAAAGCCTGAAATATTACACTTATCACAATTAGTAATACGGCACCATTCCTGTTTGTTTTAACAGCAAATCATATGTACAATTGCTTATGTCAAGGTGACAGGAAAAAAAAAAAAGCTTAGTGACTCCATGGCGATTAGAAACAGATCCAGCATTGCTGAGGAATAAAGGACTAGACCTTTTACATTATTTTATTTTTTTATGATGAGTTTCATAGTTGAAAGATTTTATTTTTTTTAAATGACTAGAAATCATTAGTAAAACGAATGCCTCAGCAGATACTGAAGACAGAGAGTAATAGTGAAGAATAAATAGTAAGCGCCCAGCCAGCTGAGTGTGTTAGGTAGACTTTTAACAAAATTGCTTGAGTAAGGATTCTCTGTCTTGACTAAAGTCAGTTTAGCAATTCTTTGTTATGTACCCAAAAGAAATAGCCACAAAGAAACTATCTAGATGTTAAATTACCACATGCTTCAAGTTAAGAATCTTTAACTTGGCTTATTTTTTTAATAAACACTAAGATTAAAAAACAACCGCCCCACACACACTAGAAATGAAAGTAGGAAATAAAAGAGGCAGGGATGAGAACAGTGGGAAGTAGGGAAAAACCTTTTAAGATATTTTGCCTAAAGGCCTTTGACATCAGCAGAACTCCATTTTTTAACTTACCATTTCCAGATCCAATTGCACTATTTTTATAACTTTATTCCGGGACTTATTTAGCAGAAAAGCAGAGGTGGCAGAGGATTCAGTTAGGAGAGCTACTCTCTTGGGCATATCTGCCAGTGTTTTCTTTTCCCAATACATCTTATTTTAAACTGTAGCAACACTAAGGAGTGAAGCCCTATTCAGCAAAATGAATATTCTTTCAATAAGTTTCTCTGCAATAGCCTTCACAGCAACACGAGAATATTATCAGTGGGATCTGTCATGTAAAAAGCCACATTATTTTCTTCCTTACTGGTTTTTAGTCTATAGGGAAAGAAAAATAATGTTCTCTCTATCCTTCTATGTTCTTATCAAAAGAGAAAAGGCAGATTAATAGGAACAAAACAAACAGGAAAGAGAGACCCAAACCCCTTACAAATATCCCTTATAAAAGAAATGTCTCTTAGAACAAGGTAATTTCTACTCAGTTTCAGAACTTTTCCTGTATCTCTTATTTCTTAACCAGTGTAACAATAATCTTTATGCCAAAACTCATATTTTGTGATGGCATTATTTTACACATGATTTTAGACTTAAATTCTGTAAATTTAAGCATTCAATCACTGACTAAAACCCTAAACCATAAACAGTGAAATTTTCTTAAGTAATAACATGAGAATCGTTTTTCTGTATAGTAGTATTTCTCACCGAGGATGCTCCCACCCCCACCTCACAAAGACATTTGGCAATGCCTTGAGCATTTCTTGTTGGCAGAACTAGAGGAGACGTACTACTGGTACCCAGTGGGCAGAGACCAGGGATGCTGCTGGCCACCCTACCATGCACAGGACAATCCCCCAACAAAGAATTACCTAGTTGAAAGTGAAATAGTACTGAGTTTAAGGAAACTTGTTTTAGTGCTGAATGAGATGTAGTAATAATACCTGAAAGAAGATATCCTATCCTTCTAATTTACAAAAAAGTATTCTAAACCAATGTTGCCCCAGTGCAATTTTGGCAAAAAGGTCATAGTTTCCAACAGAAAAAAAACAAAAAAAACTGATAGTTAACTTTGTGAAAGTTACTCATGAGTGCAATTCAACTTTTCCTCCAAATTGAGATGGTTAACATGGTACTGAAATATGAAAATAAAATTGAAAGTGAATTTTGTGTTGATTTACACTGAAACATAGAAATTAAAAGGAATGACTAGATTGTTATTCTAACCTGTAAGAATTTAACAATTTCCTTCTACTGTTGAAAATACCTGAGGCTGACAAGATGATAAAGCAACATTTGTAGTACCAAGTAGAATCTATCCCAAAAGTCTTCTATTTTGACAGTTTATTATGAAATGATTTAGTATCAAAAGAAAAACATAACAGTGTAGGGGTCACTGTAGGGGTTATCCCTAGTTTAGGAGACTAAATCTGACATGGACAGCATATCATGTTTTAACCAAACAATATTCATAAGTTAAATCCTAGCAATAGCTCCACTAATAATGGAAAATGGCAAATCTCTGGCTACAGGAAAAGAAGTACTTTTAAAATGTTAAATTAAAATGGTATTTAGAAAACTTGTAAATGAGATCTTACTGAATGCACCATGTGAAAAAGAAATACTTGGAAGATATTTCAGTTGTACATTGTACAGTGAAGATTTTATGAGAATAGACATTCCTTACCAATACATATATTTACCAAAATCTTTTTTTTTTTTTAATTCTGGGAGAGACAACTGTCTTTAAAGGTCAGTTAGTTCAGTTTATATGTTTGTATATATACCACCTGTGAGTGAAATCATATGGTGTTTGTTTTTTTTTCTGACTTATTCCTCTAAAATAAGTTCCTTCTAGTTCATCCATGTTGTAAACAACAATTTCATCTATTTATAACTAACAGAAACAAAACTTTATAAGTTCAATTAATGGTGACCAGATGGGAAGGGGGCATGGTGTGGGAGGGTTAAACAGGAAAAAGGGGACAATGATATAGTGAAGACTTGAACTTTTAGAGGTGAACTCAGTATAGTATTCACACATTGATTCATACAATGATAAATCCTTGAAACTTATAGTGCAGTGCTACTTTAATATAACAAAAAAGAACCCTGGAAAACTTTCACTCACACTTATTTCTAGCCCTTAATGCTTTTCTAGTTCATTTTTCTCTTATTGTGCTATATTGTTTTCTTCATACATCGGTACACAAAAACTTGAATAAAAATTAAGGTCAACTAGTTATTAATTTCTTAACCCCAATTTTATGTCCAAACTGTAAGTTTTATTACCAATAACAAAATGCGATTCATATGCTCTGTTCCATAATTAAAGTTTGATTGATTAAGTTATGACATTCTGATAATTTAGTCATCTGTGGAGGATTTTTAAAATCGTCACCTTCTTATATAACATACTTCACTTTTGCTTAAAACTTATAATTTCATCAAAGTGCATAAAGTTATGCATAAAATTACTTTATGCCCAAGGACCTAAAATTCCCTTTGCTGTGATTGCATTGTTTCAAAATCCATTACTTCTCCAACCATCTCTGAGACAATTTACTATGATTGTGTTGTATCAAAAGCTGTATCTCTTATTCACAAAATAATGGATTTTTTTGTCTTTTACTTTCTTGACACCAAACAGAAGAAGCATCTTTACTTTGATTATACTTGAACAAATTCTAAATAGTCTGCTTTCCTTTTACACAAATTTTCCTTCGTATTTGCCATTTCCAGAATCCTATTCACTTAAAGTCCTATTTTGAATAAACAGGAATTCTCATTATAAGAGAGACTACCAATTCATAACAGATGAAACAAAAAATGAAATCTATTTGAAATATAGATCAAATTTTGTATCTACTATATACAGAATAAAAAATATAAAACATAAATTTAAAAATGTAATGTTTCCCTGTCAAATGGTTAAAGAAAAATATTTTCCTAGTATATCATAACTAAAACACACATTAAATGAAATTTAAGCTTACTCACCAAAGTCTTTATATAAAATGTAAATTCAAAACCAAAAATTAAATTCATATACTTTTATTAAAATAAGAGCACTTTTAATTAATTGGAATTAAAGTAAAGCACTTTAGAGACAGTTTTAAATAGTATTGAAATTAACTCAGTATGCATATGAAAGCATTCTATCCCTCCTTTCTTTTTAACCTTTTATCATTTTCCTATTTCCTTCACTAAATTAAAGGACTTACATATAAATAACTTTTCTTTTTTTGCCTAATGATATTGATATTATATAGCTCTATTAGTTTTCTATTGCTGTATCATAAATGATTACACTCTTAGTGGCTTAAAACAACACATTTATTATCTCAGGATTTCTGTGGGTCGGAAGTCTTATTATTACCTGACTAGGTTCTCTGTTTCTGATGTCTTATAGAGCTATAATCAAATGTCAGCTCCAACTGTGGTATCATTTGAGGAGTTGGCTGGGGAAGGGTCTAATTAAAGCTTACTTAGTGTGGTTACTATTAGGATTAGTGGTGTATTGTCCACTAACAGTCCCTTCTTGGCTTACTATTAGGATTAGGACTAGTGGTGTATTGTCCATTAACTCTCAGTCCCTACTTGGCTTTTGTCCAGAGGCTACTCTTAGTTCATTCCTTCTTATAGGGCCTCCTAATGATCAGTTCACAATAGCAACATATTTAATAAAAGCCAGCAAGGGAGGAGAGTCTGTTAGAAAAGGCAAAAGTTACAATACTATGCACTCTAGTCATGCAATATTCCATCACTGCTGAATTCTATTGGATAGAAGCAGATTACACATTCTGCCAAAATCAAGAAGTAGAAGACTGAAGAACAACAGAAGATCTGTATTTTGTACTGTATTCAAGTCGGTTTCACACAATCATTGAAATGTATTTGAAACCTTAAGTTTCCAGAAACTTCTAATTGTCCCCAACCCTTCCTTGTCTCTATATTACTAATACCGCTGAATCTTGTCTAGACTTAAATCTCTCAAGAATAAATGCTATAGATTTTTGCCTCCCTTACAGCTAATTTTAATTTGGTGGTCAATCGAGTAGAAGACCAAGTTAATGTGCAAATTATTTCTTCTTATATTCTAGACCTTAAATGTGTTAGTGAATTGTCTTTGATTACATGGCAGTACAAAGCACTTGACATGTTCAAACACAACTCATTGTCTCATTCCTATTTTCTAAGTAGGGCATCTAATTAAAGATAAGGCAAGTGAGATCAAAGTGTGAAATATTTGACCAAAGCACACAAGAAGTGTGGTGTCATAATTTGAACACAAAAAATAAAAAGCTAGAGCTTATAGTTCTAGTATTACTGCTTTAATCTTTACAGCTTCACTATTGGTATTAGTCATCTAGTCAAAAACATTTTAAACTTAAATTGTTGGGAAAGTAAATAAAAATCTGCATGAAAGATTTTGGTATCACTGGGGAAAATGAGCTCAGAAGGATAAGCCGCAGATTCTTTATATTCAATACTTTGATAAATTAACCGTTCCCTAATCAATCAATGTATAGGAAAGACTTAACATTAAAATGCTTCTATGAGGTTACATAGAAATTGATGCTGAATGTCTTTAGCATTTGATATAATTAAATAAAATGAGTTAGATAAAAATACATTTAATTGCACGAAATAACTAAACTTATCCATTTATTTGTTGTTATCAGCATATTTAAGTGGTATTTTACCCTTTAGACAAAACACCCCAGAGTGTTTCGAACCTAGCTGGTCCTGAGCAGAAACTTCTTACAGTTCCACATTGTCCTGGCTGTCTTCACCCACTGGCCATCTTTTATAAAAATTGAAACAAACAAGTAGTTTCATTTTTTTATTTTTAACTTCATCTGGGAATATGCATGTCTGGAACTCAACTTCTTTGCCATTTTGCCATTAAAACATTGCAATTTTTCATTTTGGGATGGCTAATTTTAGTGAGTATGCAAAATAGCAAATATGGAATCCTTTAATAATAATGGAATTATATCAATTATATCTACTCCAATATTTGTAAGGTTCACACTATTCTTTCATCTACACCAGTGATTCCCTTTTGTAGTGATTCAAAGGATCATAATTCTCTAGAAATTGATTTCTTATTTTTAAGATTATTTATGCATACAAGAACTGGAGTGAAATCCAGAGGTGTGGGGGCAGGGGTGGCGAGAGGATCCGTCAGAGACAGAGTGGGGAGCAGGACAGGCAGATCTACTGAAATACACTGCTGAGAGGTGCAGTGGGCAAGACAGGAGATGTCTGCTGCACTATGTGGGTTAGCTCCTTGGCTGGGTATCAAACTCATGCTGCAGTAGCTGGCAATAGCTTCCTAGTGCTGAGACTTAATGCTCTACACCACCAGGGAGGCCCAAAAGTATAAAGCAAATATGACAAATATATTTTCATGGTTTTATTAAGAGATATAATTAATAAGTGAACAGAAAGTATTACATAATCATTAAACCTGTTCATGTAAAATTAACCTATTTCACTTATTTCTTAATTCCTGTGTTAGCACCACCTTTCTCTATACCGGATTTTTTTATCAATCCTTCACCAAAATCCATACAGCATAATAATTATAGGCAACTTCAAAATGATTATATTGTGTGTAGTTTTTGCTTATAAAATTTGGTATCAACAAAGGTAGTAGTGATAGATAAAATAATGGAACCCCAAGGAAACTTTGGTCAGTTACCCCAAATAGGTGAGATAGGCATTTCTCAATAGATAAGGGTAGTCTTCCTGTTGTCTTAGTTTGGGAGCTTAAGGCCAATCAAGAACCTGTGAGACTTGAGAGGTATATTACCATTACTTAAAAAAATGCTGATTAATTTTCATGAAAGCACTGAGGGCCTGAAGACTAAGGAGATTTTCTGTTCTCATTCAAGATTCAAGTCCTTTGTCCTCCCTTAATCCTAGTAGAGCTCACTATGTCCTAAGCTTTCACCCTTTCCTAATCAAAGAAGGAATCAACTTACACACTTCAACTACAATAACAAAAAGAAAAACCCAATCAAAAAAGTGCTAATAAGCACTTCTCCAAAGAAGACATAGAAATAGCCAACAGGGAAATGGAAAAAAAAAAAAATCAGCATTACTTATAATCAAGGTAATGTAAATCAAGACACAACAAGATACCACCTCACTCCTATGACAGTGGCCCTTTAGGTTGTCTCTCTAAAATAGAAAAGTAAAGGAATATTTGCATTCAACAACTTGAAAGAACAAGGACTTTGCTACTTACCTGGGACTCACCCTGCCGACAATTTCATTCTAGCCAATAAGAGTCATGTTGGGCTTCAGAGGTACAGAATTGTCAAATAGTAAATTTTGTTTTTCTAGTCTCTAATTGTGTGGATATTTGTTGTGGCAGTAATGTGTACTGTACAGTAGTTCATATGCTAAAAGGAGACTTTGTCTAACATTAACAGGACTATTACTTTGCTGACATTCAGTTTTACAAAGTCATTTCCACACTGATCGCTTCCTCTTCTCACATCAAAAGGTAGTATTTCAGATACTACAGGATGTACCACATAATTGAGAATTCACTTCCAGCATATCTTCTATCAAGAAATCGCCCAAGAAATATTTCCCCCAAGTTTTTCCCCAGTGTTCCCAGGGTAAGCTATACATACTATCTCAGTATACCTGTGACACGGTGTTTTAAATTTCAGTTTATGGGTCTTCTTTCCCATTAAAAATTAATTTTGTTAGGGTCAAATTATTTTTTTCCTACCCTTATACCTAGCATAGTGTCTACTCCTAAGCAATTTCTCAAAATACATTTGCAAAATTATTAAATGAAGATAAACTCTGTCTTTCCAGTCAAACTGTTAGAAACAAAATATCTTTACCATTTTATAGTTCATACTTTTTTTCATATTTTCAGTTATTGTTTCTTAAATTTAAGATGCCCGGGTATGTAAGTCACAGTCCTACAAATACAGAAGGTTAGTACTGTTCAGGTAGTTTATCTCTGTGTTTTCCCTTGTGATCATGATTTTGATAAGTTGTATTGATGAGGACTTTTGCAGCAGCTTTTAGTTTTGTTGCAATGCTTAGCTAAAGAGCTGTGAAGCCAGCAGTTACACAAAAAACATATAACAAAATTTGACATTAAACTTTGAGGAAAACAAAAATCTATTGATAGTAGGCCAATATTTAATATCGGCTGTTAATGACCTAAAGGAATGATTTTTGTTATCTAGTCACATTCACATAAAGAGGGGAGCAATTTACACTGCACTAGCTATTGATTTTTAAATGCTTTTGTTATGTAATAATAGCTTGGAGTCAGTTACACTAAGTGCTAAACCCTAACTTACCTTTTTTTTAAACACTTACATAGGGGCAGAGTTTGATTTATATAGATATTTAAGCAACTTTTAGATTGTTCTAAATTGACGAACAGTGTACCTCACAAGTTGTGCCTTCTGGATCTCTTCATGATTGAATTTACAAACGTGGGATCATTCATCTGAACTACTTCTGCCTTCCACAGGAGCAGGCAGCTTGGAGATCTCTGCTATGTATGTGTATCTCTGCTACAATGTGTAGCTATGCATATATCCTAAGAGAACACCTTCAAATGGAGCCAGAACAATTAAGAATAAACAAATTCAAAATTATTGATAAAGTATAAGAAATAGAGTCACCTCTGTTTGCTGCTGCGTGGAAAATAAATCTCAGTACACTTAGGGAATCGTTTAGCCACACTTAACTGAATGTCAATAGATTTGTCTATGCAATACGTTGAGGGGATAAATCTGAGAAAACCATAAAATTTATCTCTGTTTCCTGGTGCTCTACTTGCAAGGAAATAGTAAGTGAAGTGTCTTTCCTTCCTTACCTCTATTTCTATTAATACTCTTCTGCTCTTCCTTTGCCTTGTTTTAAATATGTTCTTACACTTACTAATGCATATACATATATTATTCACAGTCATCCAAGAATAACACACACACAAATACTTTATTGAGTGTTGTTTCTGTAATAAAATATGTTTATTTCATTAAATACATTTCAAGTATTAACAATCAAATGGCAATCCCAAAATTCAGTTACAATTATATATAACTGACTCTGATAACATTGTCATAATATTTCAGTAATAATGGTTAGAGAACTGGAAATTAAACCAAGTTTTTTTTTCATGAGACAGTAATTAAAGCATATGTATCTAAATATGAGCTGTACATTTTGTGATAAGAGTAGCAATTATATTTTGGATAGTATATTGTAGACTGAATGATGGTTGCCTAAAGATGGATATCTCCTAAATCCTGGAATCTGTAAATGTATTTCCTTACACGTTAAATACTGTGGATTCAAGTTAAAATATTTTAAGATGAGGAAATTATCAAACTTGGTGGGGAGGCATGATGTAATCAAAAGTGTACTTAATAATAAGCAGAAGGTCAGAGTGAGGAGAGTGCAACAGGATGATGTAAGAAGAAATTGGAATAATATGGTCACAGCAAAGTAATGCCAGCAGCCTCTAGAATCTGGAGGCAAGGGATTACTTATTCCCTGGAGCCCTTATAAGGAACCAGTCCTTCCAACACCTTCATTTTAAAATTGTAAGATTGATTTCAGACTTCTGACTTCCAGAATGGTAGGAGAAACATTACATTTTAATTCACTGCTTGGTAATTTATTTCAGCAGCAATAGAAAACAAATAGTGATTTGGGTTGTGGTCAATGGTGATAAAAATGAAAGTGCTATTATGAATGTTCTTCATGCTACTGCTAATAGGGTCTAAAAAGATAACCAAATATAATAAATCTAATATCTAGGTCAGAAGGTTAGTGATTATATCACAATTTGGGTTTTGCCATAAAGGCATAATTGTGATACCATGCAGGGAAAAACAAAAGTCATTTACATTGATAATAGCTGTGTTATGTTCTCATAATTGTGCTTCTATGACAAGTCAGTGATCAAGCAACGAGACTTAAGAGTAGGTTAAGAAAATACTCAGTTCTCCCCCAGATTCTGTAAGCAGTTTGTATTGCCTGTCAAGAATACATACACATTTTCAAATCAAATTGAGCCAAGTACTCTGGTTATTTTATCTTAAATATATCTGTGTATCCTAATAATATACTTTATTTCCTTCAAACATTAATGGCTGTTAATGTAGCAATGTAAAATATAATGGCTAGAAAAACAAGTCAATCTTTGGCAACAGTCTCAACTTTGTTGATTTATTTATTTTTTTTGCTGTTTGTGCTAGGAAGGGCAGCTCCATATGCTGACTATTCTCCAAAGAATGCTCCCAAGTAAATCTTGCCTGCTTATATTTATGTTGCATAAGATAATCCTACAGAGAATCTGAGCTAGTTCTATTAGTGTAGTTTAATTAACAAATTGCTGCAGAAGTAATTCTGTGATGGTTCCAAGTCTTCAGTTCAGATGCTATACGTGTTTCCTTTTTTGTTCATTGAAATCCCAGGGCCTCCACATAAGAAGTGTGACTACCCTGAGGCCACCTTGTTTTGTGAAAGTCCAAGCATCATACATGAAGGTGTAATGTAGAGAGTCCAAGGTAACTGGTGAACCCTCAGCTGTGCCAGTTGTCTCAACAGTCATCTTTGAGTATCAATTTTACTGTTTTTTTGTCTAAAATATTTTTTTCTAAACATGTAGTATGCTTATCAACCAAGACAATAGCCCTACAGAAGTTTCTAGATTCAGACATCCTTTGTTCAACTAACAATTCAGTACCTATTTTACTTTAGATTCTATATTTGGAACTGAGGATAAACAGATGGGAAATTAAATAAGTTTCTTTCCTTAGAGAACTTAAGAGTCTCATTAAGACAGCAGGAAAAAATTAAAATTAAATTTTCCTGACTGCACTAGAATAGGTAAAAGAAGGCATAATGAGAACTCAAAAAATAAAAAAAAAAATGGTTCTTAACACATATACACAGTAAAATAATTGATAGAGGAAATGAGTCCTACAGGATCAATACCTGTATCGAGGGAGTGAGGAAGAAAGAGGGAAAATATTAAACAAGCGCAAAAGCATAACTGACTTAGAAACATTGTTAAGCAATTTTGCCATTATGGATCTTTATATTTTCTAGACTATATGATAAACCAGTTCATAATTTAGTGTCTCAATATTATGTGTATCATTTTTTTCTCATAATTTTATGGGTCGATTCATCTCATCTTGGCAGTTCCTGCTTGAAATCTTACATGACAATGCTGTCAGGTGGTGGCTGATGCCAGTGCCATCTGAAAATCTAATCCATAATGGGGTTTCATTCTCATGAAATGACAAGTGTTGATTATTGTGAAAAACATAGAGAAGTTTGAAAGTGTAGGATTTAGCATTTGTCTGTCTACCTGCATATGTATCCTGGTATCTCTGCTTTGTTTTTGTAGTGTTCTCTACAGGCTCTGCAAAGTACTTACATTTAAGTCATTAGCATTGTTCCACAATATAACTCCAAAAGAAAACAAATTGTTTACTTGAAGATATAATTGATATAGGGAAAAATAAAAACCACTCAGAAGATAACATTGCTGAAAGTATTTGTACATCCATGATGTATGGCATAGATAAAATACTCTAAAATCAAACTATATCAGCTAGCATTTCTATTTGGTATATTTATGTATTTATGTCTGCACTTCTTCCTTTGTATTTCTAAGGAATCTTCTCTTTTTTCCTATTTTATCAGCTTTCATGTGAAACAGAGACAACCTGATTTTTACTTCCTTAATTACATAATTGATGTTTGAACATAATATTGAAGTAGACAACCTATTCAATCTTACATGCCACCACTGTAAATATTATTACATTTTTCAAAATGATTACTTGGCCAAATTCCCCTTAGAATTTCATAATCTTTACAGTTTGAAGTAAAGAAAGTTGGCTTAGACCTTATTCCTTGTGTCTTTGAAGAGTCGTAATTACTCCAATTATCTGCTCCAGCGCAATGTTAAAATGTTAATAACACTCCACTTTATCTCCGGAGGAATGTACTTAGTTCTAAGAAGTTACCATCTGTTTTTATTTGAATACTCACTGTAGGTTAAAAATCCACTTGTGTGTTCAGTGCTATCAACATCACCCGTCAAGAGCTTCCTATTTCAGGGGAGATACTCTGCAAATGACAGTAGGAGGTAGAAAGGCCACCGTGCCTGGGGAAAGTTTCCAGTTTGCTTCATTTCCTCACTGTTTTCTACCTTGTGAGCATAAAGATTTATTCATTTTTAAACAATTTTCTTTTTTCTCTTTAAATGGGCATTCAATAATCTTCATCAAACCCAGAATCATTTTTGCAACTCTTCTTCACTCTCTATTTTTCTGTCAGTGTACATAGTTTTACACAGTAGTATGCAAATAATGCAAATGCTGAAAAGGAAAACCTGAAGATTAGTAGAATGAAGTGGTTGAATATAACCTACTTATATAATTTGACACAATGTAGAAAATACCTACATATGACTTAAAGTTACACACAGTATCAACCAGAAGTACCAGCGTATGCTATTTGTAGTATTATAAACTTTCAATTTTGGTTGCAGTTACTGTCTTCCTACTGGATAGTTAAGCTAAAGGAAAAATTTTTGGAGGAGAAAAAAGAAAAAAACTCCTGTATCAGTGTTTTCTTAGGACTTTTTACCCCTGTCATAAATATGTTTGAGAATCTGGTCAGGGTTATGTCTTCTCTCACCAGAGGAAATGTGTTTTTTTGCTATTATATGTTAGGTTTAGAAAATGGGCTCCCTGAAATAGAGTACCATCTTGAACTGCCATACAAACATGCATTTTAATAGAAGTGAAAATTCAGAAAAGGCATAAAAAGTCGTTTTTTTTTTTTTAGAGCATATTGCATTGCTGTATATTTTTAGAACTTTTAAAAAGTATAAAAGACACTGTGTCTTTAAGTGGTAATTTTATATAAAATTAATGTATTCCTTCTTGCCAAAGCACAGAGGAAAACAAGTTGTCATTTTATGTGTATGTAATTAAATATGGTACCTCTACAAATGGATTTTCCTAGACTATGATCCCAGAGTGTCTCACATATCAAGATCTGACTTGGGCTCCAGGAACATAAATTTACTAGATAGAACAGAAATGAAACTAAGTAAATCTAAATTGATGTTAGAAGTTTTACTATAAGTTAAATTCTATTTAATATTTTTGGGACTTGTTCACTTAGCATAATATCCTCTTGGTTCAGTTCATTTATTTTGTTGAGTATGATAGGATTTCTTCTTTGCTAAGACTGAATAATATACTGTATTTACATACTATTTTTTATTCATTAATCTATAAATGTATATTTAGGTTGCTTCTACCTCTTAGTGTGAATGACACTCTTATGAAAATAGGTGTGCAATTCTTTCTTGAAGATTCTGCTTTAAATACTTTCATCTTTACTTTCTGGTGTATTTCATTTTGAGTAGTCATCACAAGTTCTGCTAGCAAAAGGAAGAAATTTCATTGTTTTTAGTAGCTGAGTTACATTTCATCGTGTATATATGCCACAAATTCTTATCCAGTGATGTATCAGTGGGCATTTAGGTTGATTCCATAACTTGACTGTTGTAAATAATGCTGCTGTGACTATGTGAGTGGGCATATCTTTCATTATTAGTGTTAAAACCTAAGAGTGGTATTGCTGGATCATATGGTATTCCCATTTTTAGTTTTTAAAGTAATGTCCACACTGTTTTCAATAGAGGCTGCAATAATTTACAAGATTCCTAGCAATGGTGAATGAGCTTTTTTTACCTACAGTACTTCTTGTTTCTAGCCTGTTTGATACAGGCTATTCTCATTGGCTATATAGGTTCTCACGGGTTATACATCATTGTGGCTTTGATTTGCCTTTCTCTTTCCCTAATAAGTAAATTTGAGTATTTTTTTTAATTTGCCTATATTTCATATGAATGTTTTCTTTTTTGGGGGCGTTTTTTATATTTCTTGCCCATTTTTGATCAGGTTGTTTCTTGTTAAGTGTGAGTTCTTCATATATTTTGGAAATTAACCTCTTGACAGATATGTGGCTTGCAGTTATTATCTTGTTCCAATAAGTAGTCTCATGGTGGTTTCTCTGAGCTTGCAAAGATTTTTTTAAATTGATGTGGTCATATTTGTTTATTTTGGTTGTTTCACTTACTGTTGGGAGTTAAGCCTCCAAATATATCTTTACCAAGGAGTCTATTACCTATGCTTTCTTCCATGTGTTTCAAGGTTTTAGGTCTTATATCTAAGTCTGTAAGCCATTTTGATTTTTGTGTATCACATTAATGCTTTAGATTCACATTTTTTTCATGTGGCTGTCTAGTGCACCATCATTTGTTGAAGATGCTTTCCTTTATCCATTGTATGGTCTACACTTTTTTGTCATCAATTAATTGTCCATATATATTTTGTTCCTGAGATCTGGATTCTATTCTGTTTGTTTTTTTCTGTTCTAAATACTATTCTGTTTTTGATTACCATTGCTTTGTAATATAGTTTGAAATCAGGGTGTTTTTTCATTGGTCTTAGAATGGTCTTGGCTATTTGGGGTTTGTTTGTTGTGTGTGTGTGTGTGTGTGGCTTCATTAAAAACTTTTGTAATTGTTCTATTCCCTGAAAAATGCCATTGGGATTTTGATAGGTATTGCTTTGAATTTAAATTGCTTTAGGTAATATGGTCATTTGACAATGAACTCTACTTGGTTATGATGTATGATTCTCCTAATATATTGCTAGATTCATTTGCCAAGGTTTTGTTGGAGGAGTTTTGAATTTATGATCATCAGATAATAGTGTACAGTTTTCGTTTTTGTGTGCTGTCCCTGTCTGTGTTTGTGAGCAGGATGTTAGCCTCATAAACTGTTCAGAAACATTCTCCTCTTCATTTTTTTGGCAGTTTGAGAAGGATAACTATTAGTTAATATTTGAGGTTGAGTAAAATTCACTAGTGAAACCATATGGCCTTGACCTTTTCTTCTAAGGGATATTTTTGATCACTCTTTAAATTTCTGCACTTGCGGCTTCATCCTGGTTTAGTCAGAGAAGATTCTTTTGTATGATTTTAATTAACCACTTACTCAATGCTGTCCAATTTGTTAGTATGTATATTTTTATAGTAATCTTTTGGGGTCCTCTGCTTGCTTCTCTGTTTGTTGCAAATTTGCCTATTCCATTTCTAATTTTTTATTAGGACTTTGTCTCTTGTTTCTTAGTGAGTCAAGCTAAGGTTTATCAATTTGTTTATACTTTCAAAGAATCCATTCTTGAGATCATTGATATTTTTGGATGTCTTTTTGGTTTCTATTTCATTTGTTTTTGTACCAACATCTTCCTTACTTTTGTTTGTTTGTTTTTAATAGTTCCAGAAGTAAAGTTAAATTGTTTGAGATCTTTCTTGTTTATTGATGTAGGCCTGTATTGTTATGAACTTCCCTCTGTGTACAAGTTTTGTTGAAACCCTTAGAATCTGGTAGCTCATCTCACCATTTGTATTGGTCTTAGATAATTTGTAATCTTGATACTTTTGATAATTTAAGAATGATATTTATTGGTATAAGTCATTTTACATTTAGAAATTAAGATTTTTGTCACTTTCCTGAACATGTATGGTGTTATGGTTCTTTCCTTAGGTTAGGGAAGTACATAGCTATTACTTATTTGAATAGACTCTGCTCCCTATTCTTCACCTTATGGGATGCCCATTATCCTTATGTTTCTTCTTCTATAGGAAACTTAAATTTTACATAGAACTTCTTCTTCCTTTTTCTTGTCTTATTTCTCTCTTCTACTTGAGTTATTTGTACATATTTATAATCTGTTTTTATAATCATTCTCTGCAAGATTAAACCTATTACCTAATAGTAGAACATCATTTTCATAGTTTCCTATAGTTATTTCACTGTAGTTTTCACATCAAGTGTCTCTGCATTTTAAAATCTCTAATTCCTTGATGAAGGACTTTCTGCTCCTGAATATCCTTTCTGATACTTAAGCCTCTCTTTTATGGCTAATTAGACATCTTAAACTTTATTGAATTTCTCCATGATATCCCTTCAAGCATCTTCAATTCTGTACCATTAAGTTTGTGCCTGGAGTCTTATCCTTCATTTTAACATCCCCAACTTAAATTTCCTTGGCAGATATTCCCATTGCATGTCTCTTGCCTTTTTTTCTCCCATTAAGTGAAACTGTAGTTTTAATTTTAGGATCTTTTACCTAGGCAGCATGTGTTTGGGGTGTGTGTTTGGCGGTGGAGTAAGTTTAGGCAGGGAGTCCATAATCCTCAGTCACAGTGGTGGGGTCGGGGACAGGCAAGCCCAGACTGCATAAACATATGCTACTGCTTCTCTCTCCATGACAAGATTAAATTCCAGTTTGTGTATGGAGGCTGCTTTTCTCATCCTTGTCTCTGTGTTGTGGGTCTCTGTAGTTTACAGGGGAGTCTATCAGACTCAGAATCCCTCAGTTCCTGAGGGGTGAGGGGAATAGGACTTTGCTACTGCAAGTGTTTTCACTAGTCTATCTCTCTGGGACGGAACACAGGCCCCAGAACTGAGTCAACCAGCAACATGGTACTTCCTGCTCACTGTGGAATTCACTTGTGCAAATCTGGGTGTACAGAGCTTAGGTACTCCCACAGTTTGTTCCTCTTCTAGAAATGGCTGCTACCATGGCCAGAGTTCCCTTCTCTACCTCTTTAGTGCAAGGACACAACCACCTTGGTGCAAAAATGTGCTAGGCAATCCAGCAATGCAGGCAATGAGCTGTGAGATTTATGATTGGGTAATAGTTGATTTCTGATTGTTCTTGGAGACAGACTGGCCTGCAGCCAGCTATTCCATCATGTCATGACTTTGCTTCCAAACGCACACCCTGATTTTTGAAAATAATAAAATTATTGTATTTTAAATTGTCAGTAATTTTAAATGTTACTATTTTAAATTTAAAAATTATTTGTAATTAAAGTATGCTGTTTCTTCTCTCACTGCCTATACTAGAATAATTTTAATCCAGTGATTTATAACTTAATAAAAGTAGACAATTAAACGTAATGATGGAGATAATTGCTAGGAGACAGAATACCGAAATGAAAATATAGAAATTTGATATTCAGATTAAGCACTTATTCTGTTTCCAGATAAAACAATTATTTCAAATTTCCTTCCTCATGAGTGTAGAAAATTATGACATTCTGATAGGCTTTGTAATAACATTAATATTTTGTTTAGTGAAAATTCTAGTTTATATCAAGATAGATAATTACTCAAAGGATACTTATGTCTTAAACTACTTAAGTGTCTCGATTATCTTGATTATGTCATATTTTTGTGTCAAACTGCTACCTTATCAGGGTCATTTGGACATTTTTGTGTACCTGCTTCTGCTTATTAGTCACATAAGAAAAGAAGACTTTGTAAGGGTCTAGATTCTTATAATTGGTAAGGAGATTAGAAAATATAATAGTAACTAAAGATGATGTCTTTTAGAACAGTACCACTGACAGATCTGTCCAAACATGAAAAAGGGATTCTCAAGAGAAAAAAAAATCAACTTAGTATCTCATTTTAAGTAGTTATATATTTGGGCTGTTTGAGTAAACACATTTAAGACAAGAATAGACTCTGAAATAGCATGAAATTGGTTGAAATTGGATGGTATTTTCAAGGAGTTAAGATCCAGAAATACATTTTACAAATGTGTCAAGAAGATCAAATAGTTTTCTATTTGAGACTGGAGAATTACTTTGGAAGGCAACTATGTTGTTTTGTTTTGTTTCCTAATTGATTGTGCTAGAATTTGGGAGATGAGAAATAGAAGCAGACCATGTAATATAAAACATTAAAATCTACTAATATTATAGAAAGTTGATATGTAGCCATTCATAAATATATTATTCAGACTTGAAAGAAACCTTGTCAGGATGGTCCTGGTCCTTTGGCAAGATAAAGTACACTCTAAACTGTTTTTCCTACTAAAGGTATCTACAGTCTTCAGCAAAATTCAGCAGCAGTTATATGAGAACTCTGGAAGAAGTTGGTATTCGCAGAAGCCCTGAGGAGGTAGACAATTATTTGGCATACTACCAAACCTGAAGATGGTTTCCCAAATCTCGTCATATTCCTCCACCTTTTATTATCAGGCATAGACTCAATAGAAGGCAGCCCACCAACTACATATAATATCCACTAAATGGGAATTAAAAAAAAAATCTTAAGAAAATCCTTGCTTCATAGTGTCAGAATCAGGAAAGGTGATTATTCTAAGTGTTGGAGATAGTGACAGAAAGCCCCTTGATGATTTTCCTTTCTTCATCTCTCCAACTGTGTCAAGGTTGTATAAATGGCAAAGATGATGGTGACAGAAGTACAATAATGCCTAACTCTGAGGGAGGGGAGAATCCTTTTCTATGATCAAAATAAGTATGGCGGGGACTTCCTTTGTGGCGCAAGTTGTTAAGCACCATACTATGGAGCTGTCTGCAGTAAATAAAATAGAAATTTTGTGGTAGAGAAACTAAAGCTCCAACTTTCTAGGAGCTGGTATTCTCAGGAAGATTACAAAGAAGACATGGCTCGTACAAAGTGATGTATGAATTTCTGGGTTCACCTTAGAGCTCTATGTGTGCATCTGATATTTGAACTAAACAGATTAGGCAAAGAAAAAATCAGCAAACTCTTTTGTAAGTGGTCAATTGGAAATATTTTAGTATTCTTGACTCATGTAATCTGCTTCAGCTAGTTGATGAAGCTGAGAAGACCCATAGATAACAAATGGATCAATAGGCATGGTTTGTAGAAACAAGACACTTCAAATAAACAGGAAGTAGTGAGTCAAACTGGGACCATTGGCAATTGTTGACTAACCCCTGAACTAGATAACTTCCCATGTCCAGTCTAACTGTGGCAATGCATCAATTTAATATGACAACAAAAAAGTGAACCACCTCACTCTATATCATTCTCCTGTAGAATGTATCATTCTACAGAATAAATGAAAGTCTCTACTCTCAATTGGAGTTTCATAGAAAGTATACAAAAAGGACAAATATTTTTCTGATGTAAAATGAAGATCGATTCCATGCAATAGTTGCTAATTAAATAAACTTTCAGAAAGTCTCATAGAGGTATTTATCCTTACTGTTTTACTCCATGCACAAAATCTCACTTATTTACGCAAAAGAGTAGAGACCCAGGCACCGAAAATGGAGAACAGAGTCAACATGACTGATTTGGGATTAAAAGTAACTTTACATTTTAAAATCTGTATCTTAGCCAGTTACTATTACCTTTGAGGAACTAGTATTCAGTCTTAAAAAATGTATAGAGTCAAAGATATCTTTAATTATCTAAAGACATGTTTCTTTATGTAACTGAATATTCCTTAGAACTCCAAAATTTCAGAAGCTTTTCATTAATTAGAATGTCTGATGTTGAGGCTCTAGAAAATCTGCATTTGAAGTATTCATCTTATAATATTTTTAATGCAGGTATTACTTTGTGACTTGAAAATATTTGAATGTCCAAGAGTAAGCTCATTCTAGTTAAATAATGACATGGGTGAGTCTTGTTCTTTAATCAAAGAAATGGTGTCACCTTTTTATGAATTAAAAATAAAAATCAGTATAATATAATGTGATAATTTAAAATTTTTGAACTTAGAATGCTTAGAAAATTTGATTTTGCAATGAAAGTTTAGAGTAGACAAAGAAGAATGTCTTAAGATAGGACAGGTTAAAAAATGGGAGGGCTTGATTGTTAGAAAATGAATATGTTGGTAAACTGAAAGCAGATTCTCTCCAGAGTATTTAGGACACTGGGCTCAAATTATTAACAGGGTCTTTGTCCTTTGATAGTTGTTTCCTTTCTTAAACAGAGAAGTTTGATTATACCCACTAGTTAAAGGAGGTGGAGGCTATGATCATAGCTTATGTAAGCTTTAATATAGGTCTGTGTGACAAACTCAAAAATCACCATCTTGATGAGACTTTTTCTTGGAACTCTCTCCAAAAACACTAGCCACCCAGGCATTTTTATATTCATGCTCACTTACTTGTTTATTTTTTCCTTTTTATTACCCATGTTTATGAAACTATACACACATAATTTTATTTATTTGCCACTCATTTATATAACTATCATTTTTGGAGTACAACTTCACAAGCAACATGTGCACATGCTTCACACACCCTCCACCAAAACTCCAGTGTCAATACGTTTTCACATCACCCCTACTCCCATTTCCTCCTCCTTTCTCCTCTCTGATAACCTCCACATTTTTCAGTCTGAATTATTTTTGTTTGTCTTGATTCACAATATAATTTAATTATTTATTTTCCTTCCATTAAAAGTAAGACTCCCTGAGGACAGGGTTCTTTGTTAGATCTTATTATGCACAGTATTCCCAGAATTAAAACAGTTCTTGGCATATAATAGCTTAATAAATAATTATTGAGTGATTGACGACTTTATAAGTTTTATTCTTTTTAGCCACTAACAAAATTGATTTATTTAATGCTTAGATCAGCAAGAATCCATTGCCAGTAAAGTGACTTAAACAGGAGAAAATTATTCATCTTGCAAAAGGAGTCTAAGCAGATAGTAATTCCAGAGTTGTTTCATGACTTAGCAAAGCCCTCAAGAAACCAACTTTCCATTTCTACACCTTGCATAGTTGGCTTTCTAATGACTTGTTCTTTAGCTTTTTAGAACACTGCTGCCTAAACACTGTCTGTTGACTTCAAACATGTTCTATTCCTACATTAAAAAAAAAAAAATACTTTCCCAGGAATCTCTCAAATGGATTTGTTCTCATATCTTATTGACTGAAAATTGGTCATTTGCTTCTTCAGAAGGCAGTCAGTAGCAAAGAAATAACATTTCCATGATAACCCTTTCCAGACATTGACTATCAGTCATTACCTACCTTTTAGAATAACATGGAGGTTTTCTCAGTTACAAATTATTATAAACCAGCTCAAAATAATTATGGTTTCTTAAGTAAGGGTTTAAGTATTAATTTTAAAAAGTGCTCAGGTGATTACAGTTCACAGTCCTGTTTGAAAATGAACAGCCTGTCTCTGGACTAATCATGGAGCTGGGCATAGAGGCAGTTGTGGCAGATGGAGGATAAATAGCTAAACAATATACAGACTGTGCCAGAAAGAGCAGAGTGGGACAGGGGGAAAGTAAAATGAGTAAAAACAAGCAAAACATCCACTACATAATATTGTTATCCATGTACAATTTTAGAATGATACAATAAGAAATGGACTTTTTTTCTTTCGACTGCAAGTAGCATGTAAATGTCGCTTGAACCAAAATATTGATTCCATTTTAAGTGTTTGCGTATGTTTACAGATGCTGTAGTGTGCCAAACTTTTATCAGGGAAAGAGACTTCTGGCCTTCAGAAAACCTTCTGAACAGGCTTTAAAGCTCCAGGACATTCTTCTCACACAGAGAACTCTCCTGCTTCTCTACACTGTGGCACTTTGTTACCAGTGATAACCAATTATATTAACTTTCATTGTTTACCTACTGTGGGACTGACCTTTTGAAAACCAAGGGAAGTAGTTAACCTCTCCCCATACCTCTCGCGGATGAAGGCTTCTTTTAATCTTATTTTCAACAGACTTTTTGTTGCAGACTTTTTTAGCCAGCAGGTTGACTTCAAAGGTTCCTCCAGGCATTTACTCAAAATTGCAAATATAATTCTTATTTCTGGCAATGCAGTCTGTTCCTAGTTATAAAATAAGTTAGTGTCCTCATGATCAGTAATTCTGTGGCAATCTAAGAAGGTCAGTGATATTTCATAATCTGTAGACAGCCATTGCTCAGGTTATACTTGGTACTGATGTTATAAGTGAAAACTTATAATGCTTAAAATAGCAAGAAGTAGAGCCACATTGTAGAAGATAATTAGGATGTATATCAGACACTGATTGTACAAATATTTAAT
The DNA here is from genome assembly GCA_019455555.1 of Galemys pyrenaicus. Lineage (NCBI taxonomy): Eukaryota > Metazoa > Chordata > Mammalia > Eulipotyphla > Talpidae > Galemys > Galemys pyrenaicus. Next base: position 1,725,038 of record JAGFMF010011395.1, on the reverse strand, counting down.
AGCTAAATGTTTGAAATGTAAGGTTGATATAAACAATGTTTGTTTTATATTTTTAAAAAAATCAGCATTTAACAAGTCCAAGAAATTATAAATATCAGCTACTAATTTTGTTTTCTCTAACATCATTAATTTACACATTTGGTATTACTTTCTGTTGCAAATAAGGATATCCTAAGGAAAAAATAGAATATATTCCTTAGTTATTTCCTTTCTCATCCAGATGATATTTAAAATGTAAGCATTCAGAATAACATATTTGATTTTTTTTATATTATATAAACTGAATATGAAAAATAGTTTGTTTTTTTTTTTTTTTTTGGATTTCCATTAGTTCCATGGCCATAAAGAAATAAATTAGCTTCCTGGTACTGTAATTAAGTCTAAGTCTAGAGTTCTGCTTGTTATCAAAAATAAAAGGCAAGAGGAACAAACAAAAGAAGGGGGGAAATAAGGTGTTGGGGAGACTACCTGAGACTTGATTTTCTTTTTAGAAATTAAAGATTATAAATTCAGATTAAAAACATCCTATACTTACCTTTCTAAATTATGTGTGTCACAGGGTGAAATTTTGATGTAACTCCTGGAACACATAATAGCAGCAAAGTTTTTAAAAATAAAGGGATAATAAAATAAGAATAGAGGAATAACCCAGATAAAATATTCTCATTTTAAAATAGATTATTCACAAATAAACACTTTTATATTTAAATATAAGAATTACACATACATACACATATGAGAGTTTAGGGTAGTTTGTGTGTTCAGTTAAAATAACTATTTTTAGTCCTTAAATCTCCTAGCAAATATTATAATTTAAAGAACTGTTTAAAGCATTGCTTCTTGCAAAAAACATTACAATCAGAAAGACATGAAAAAAGTAAGGCATGAAACAAAAATTGTGATCATATTTAACCACCATAAACTTTATATCTGAGTTTGAATCTTTACTTTTAAGTAACTGTATGACCTTAGATTATTTTTTTCTGACCCATGATATATTGTTATCCTCCTTCCCTGATGAGAATTAGGTGACTAGCACGTGCTAAAATACAGCACATGCTTAGTTAATGCTGCTATATAATTTAAAGTACAAGATAACATTAACATCAAGAGAGTGCATGCCAAAATAATCATCCTCAGTGACAAAATCATTACTCTAGAAACCTGGAGGAGGAAACATTTCATAATTTCATGATCAAGAAAATCTTGTCCTTGGAAGAGATGGGCATTCAGTTGAGCCTTGGAAAAGTTTTCTAGTGAGGAAATGGCAGTAGAATGACTACATATGCTAAATGTCTTTTTTAAAGGTTCATTTACTTATGCATACAAGAACTGGGGTACAGGCCAGATATGTGGAGGGGGTAAGAGGATCCACCAGAGACAGAGTGGGGAGCAGAACAGATAGATCTGAAATACACTGCTGAGGGGAGCAGTGGGCGAGGCAGGGGAGGTATACTGCCCCATGTAGGTCACCTCCCTGGCTGCTGCCAGGGATTGAACTCTTACTACAGAGGCTGCGGTTTGCTTCATAGTGCATTGCTTAACCCACTGTGCCACCAGGGAGGCCCCCCTATGCTATGTCATAGTAGGTACATACATATGTTGTGTATTCCCCTAAGCATCCCATGACATAAATGCTTATTAGTGTAGCACCATTTACATACTCAATAAATATTTACTGCTTTAACAATGAACAAAAGCACTATTTCTACTGCTGGAATTGTGTAGCAAATGAATGTTGTCATTCTGCCTCCATTTTCCCCTTCAAAAAGCATGTATGTAGAGATAAACAATGAAGTGGTATGATTTAGTAAAATGAAAGGTTAATGAGCTAATCAATTGGGTGGTATGACAGCGACTATCACTGAATTACTTTTTGTAGGGTAGTCCTTCAAGAAAGCTGCATGTGAAATGAATAGTCTGAAAGCTAGGAGATGTTGAAATCATTGTCCTCTTTTATTGAAAAGAATGTAAACATGACAGAGCTTGACTTTTCATACAGTCTATGAAATCCAAAAGTACCTGCCTTTTCACTATTGTATTACAATCCTTCCTAACACTGAAACAAAGTATTCTGGAAAATAATTGGTACAAATATGACTAGAAAGAGATGCTAAGACCATTTTCAGATTTATTGAGGAATCCAGATTGTGGGCTGGGTTCACTATAGAAGAATTTTAAGTGTTCTCTGAGGGACAGTTAAGATTAGTAAGGAAGGTCAACTATTGAGCAAACATGTAGCCTCATGATGATGCAAAGTTTCTCTACCTGAAGCATAGGTGTACATAGTGAAGTGGAGAAAATGAATTGGAAGTGAAGTTTGAACCAAAATTCCAGAGGCTGAGTGACAAAGAAGGTTTGTATTCAGTAAATAATTTTAGAAAACTATGAAAACTTTCTTAATAGAAAAATGGCAAAAAGGAAAGTAATACTCTAGAGATTTATTTTAAATGGCACAGTACAATTCAGAAATTAAAATGAGATAGTTTGATCAGTTAAGAAACTGAATGCTTCAGTGGTATACAAAAGCACTTGAAACAGAGGACCTAAGAAGGAAAGTTATTAGCTAGGAAGCACTGAATTTTATAATTATTGGTTCGTATTCAGGAAAGCCAATGAAGAATATGAATGTTTGATATTAATAAATCATATAATCAAATGATACCAATAAATGAGTGAACGGAAAATAACCACTAGTGTAAATGAAAGAAATATTCAAGATGAGAACAGTTTTTTGGTTCAATATATTTGAATTATAGAATGATAACAATAATGAAAAAGCTTTAGGGCCTCCCTGGTGGCGCAGTGGGTTAAGCAACGCACTATGAGGCAAACCGCGACCACTGCAGCACGAGTTCGATCCCTGCTGCCGGCCGGGGGGTGGGGGACCCACATGGTGCAGCAGACCTCTCCTGCTGTGCCCGCTGCTCCCCTCAGCAGTGTACTTCCATTGATCTGCCTATTCTGCTCCCCGCTCTGTCTGTGGTGAATCCTCTCACCCCCCACACCTCTGGCCTGTACCCCAGTGCTTGTATGCATAAATAAATAAATCTTTAAAAAAAAAAAAAGAAAAAGCTTTAATAATATTTACTGTTTTAGCAATGAGCAAAAGCACTATTACTGCTGTTGAACTTGTAGCAAATTAAACATTTTTTGTTGTCTCCATTATCCCCTTCAAAAAGCATATATTTGGGTGTAATGTTATACAATAAAATGATGCAAATTAATAAAGTGAAAGGCTAGTAAGGTAATAAACAGGCTAGCAAGATAGTTACTAGAGACTATGAAGAGGGTAGTCCTCTTCAAGGAGATTCCATGTGAACTGATTCCTGAGCATGAGAAATGATTCATTTAAAGAACATTCTAGTCAAAGGTAGTTTCAGGCATGAGGCCCCAAATCTGAACATAAGGACAATATCCTGGCATTCATTATGAGTGGAAATTGAAATTAAAAGGATTATAATTACATACAGACATGGAGATCAGCTAAAGAGTCTGAGTATTATTTTAAATTCAGGCTAGCCATTGAAGAAATAGAAGTAGAGGGATATACTGTTCTTACCACAGGTCACCTGTGTAGAGAGAGACATGAATGTAGGAAGTCATTATAGGGGATGCTACATTTAGAGCAGAGAAGCAATGTTAATGGTGTGGACTGGCAGGCTGATAATTGACAGAAAAAAGAAAGGATTTGAAACTTACTTTGAGGGTACAAATGATAAGAAGAATGGATGCAGTTGACTTTGGGAGATAAGAGACTTTGGCAATTTAAAGATCATGTTTGTTTTTCTTTGCTTGAGAAATTGGTTAGTGTTACCATCCTGACATAGAGTTTGGAAGGAATATTTCTATGTGTTATATATGTGTGAAATACTACAATCTGATCCTTTTAAACAATAGGAAAACTCTCAAAATATAAAATCAAAAAGGTGTGTGAAATTACATACATGTTAATTACATATAAACATAAATGCAAGTCATTTTATACAAAGTTGGTTATTAAGTAATTGTGGTGGTTATTGACTTGCTTCTACAAAATAGGGCAATCGTAGTTAAATAGAAAGGGAATTAAAACGAAAGCTTAGTCTGTGAGGTTCACTCACCTCTAATTTCCAGGCAGAAAATGAGATGAGAAGTCTGGAGTAGCACAGTGTGTGTCACTCTGGGTGTCCTTTAGCCTTTGTAGAACTTTGCACTTCATAAAAGAAGTAAAACAAGGAAATATGCTACAAAATCTGGAGGTAATGTTGAAGTTACTCGAATTCATCATATGTTGGCTGAAACAAAGTTTTCATAAATAAGACCACTAATTTACCATCACTGAGAGTTAAAATGTTCCATTGGATTTCATTATTGGTAGAGAGGACAAACTGATTTTTTAAAATATTTTTTCTATTGATATATCAAAATGTTATAATTGTGAGAGGAGTATTAACCTAAATGTAGCAAGCATCACTACTCTGTCAGTATAACACTTTCAGGTGTGTGTATGATGGAATTTATTTTTCCTTCACACATGGAAAGCTGGCATTACTTTACATAAAATTATATCCAGTAGTTTTCAAATATAAATGTGTCAAATGCACATTTGGGAATAATTTTATTAAATGCAACTCCTGTGTAATTGCTTATTCCATACTGAAGGGAAAGGTTGAAGGTACATAGTAAAAACTTATTTCTAAAGTCTGTTTTAATGGGTCATTATAATAGCAAATAAGATAATAAAATTTTGCCCCAAAATATAATATTTTACCCTTCATAGTCACTTCAAAAGTCCTTCAATTTTGAATGGTCCAAATGATCAATCACTTTTCCTAAGGGCTCTGAAAATTCCTTACCATAAAAACAAAAACCAGTCATTTTCTTAATTTAGTCATTAACTGCCTTCACTTTTCAAATTGTTGCATTGAATACAGTCATTCTGCTGTCTTGATAGCAGCAGTCACATTTTAGTACAGCATGAGTAATTTTGTTTCATATAAGTCATATGTCAAAGGATTATTAAACAAAAAGAATGGGCATGCATATGACTCAATTTTATTTAAATTGGTCTCCTCCAGTTTCTTCACATTTGAAAAAAAGTCATTATAAACTCCTTGCTTCTCTACTATATTCTTTTATTAACAAGATGATGTGAACCAACACAAAGAAACTGTGATGCAAGCGTGGGTGGAGTGGTAGCAATCACATTTGTAATATTTATCAAGCCTGAAAAATGGAATTAATTGTACAACATGTACTGTGTGATTTTTCTAGATTGTGTGTAGGTTATTAAAGAGATATCACAGTAGGGTTCAGTGGATATATGTGAATGCTAGCTTATTTCCTATCTATAGATGCTACTATGTATTTGGATACAGAAAAACAGTACAAAAGTGCTATATTTTATGTAGATTATTTTGTTATTTAACATTGACCATAGACTTCCAGATTCTTATTTCCTCCATCTTTCTAATCAAACCAAGATAGCACAGTTAATATCTGGCATAATATTGGACTCAGATACATCATCCTGATAACAGCTTCTGTCTTATTTTAAGGCCACAGATATTGTTCTACAATTTTATTCTGTCTGTGATGCAGTGATTTTTAGCAATTTTTATTTTGTTTTGTTTTACTCACTTCTGAAATTCCAAATCTATTTTTTTTTTATTTTAGTAAGGACTTGCCTAGAATTTTCATTTCCCCTACATCTACCCCATGGAAGACCTGCTTCTTAACCAGTTCTGGACCCAAGAACTTTGCTTACTATCTACTCCTCTACTTTGTTTGAACTGCTCAGTTCCAGTGGCTATGGAGACAGTTAGTGAATATTTTTTTTTTCACATTACAGCTTCCCCCCCACCCAGGTGTAATCATCATAGTTTGTCACCACCAGAGTGTCCACAGTCCTCCACCACAGTCCATTGTGGTCTCCTCCCCACCTAGTCTCTGCTTTCCCCCTCTAGCTCCCTTCTTGAGTGTCTCAGATCTATGGTTTATTTTCAAAGTCAGTCTTATAGTTTGTCTTTGAGCCTCTGTTTGGTTTCTCTATGTTCCTCATATAAGTGAACATCCTGGTAATTATCTTTCTCCCGCTAGCTCACTTCACTTAGAATAATCCCTTCCAGTTCCTTCCATATTGCTGCAAATGGCATGACTATCTCTTCTGATTGCTCAGTAATACACCACTGTGTATATGTAACACATCTTGATCCACTCATCTGTTCTGGGGCATTTAGGCTGTTTTCCCATATCTTGGTTTTTGTAAATAATGCTGCTATGAACAGAGAGGTGCAGGTTTCCTTTGGAATTATTCTTTGTGTTGTTTGGATAGATACCTAGGAGTGGAATTGCTTGGACATATGGTAGATCCATTTTTAGTATGTAAAGGTATTGACATTTATATTTTGCTCATGAGGCTCAAGAGACTTTAATATAGTAGACTAAACATGAAAGTTAGGAGAGGCATTACCTGAATTAGTAGGGACAAGCAACAATGAAAAGGAGGAGAAAAAAGGAATGTTTCTTTCCAGTTATAACTAGGATTCCAGTGTTGGTGGGCAAGGATCCTTTACTTTTGACTTTTGTTATAATAAATCTTCCATTTCTCCTTTTACCAAGGGAACAGAATCTGGGCCAAAGGCCAGCTAATCCATAAGCATAGAAAAGAGAAAAAGAGGTTAGCTCTTGTGCATTGCTCAGAAGCTATCATAAGTCCATAGCTCTCCTCATTGTCAAATTCAGTATTTTGATTTTTAAGTTTAGTGTTATAAATTAAAATGGAATAGTTATGGAGATAATATATGAATCAAACCTAATTTTGAATATGTTTGCATCTATTTCAAGAATTCCAACAATATTATTGGATGAAAAAACTGGAGAATTTCCTACAATCTGTGATTTCTTTTACAATGTCATAAACTAAGATATTTGTTTTTATCAATATTCATTTACTAAAAATGGACTAGTGAAGCACTAAATAATCCCAGAGTAATTCATTGATGCAACAAATGTTACTAATTATCTTTTAGATATTAATGAATTTATTCTAATTTAGAATAATAAAATTAATGAAAATTTTCTAGATGTAGAGGATATACAGCAGGGAGATACACAAAATTTCTGTTCTTTGGAGCATAGTGGAGATAACAAACAAATTAAAATATGAATGTCAGGTGAAAAGATTAAGGGAGAAAGTAGGGCAGGATAAGAAAAACAGCATGTGGCAGGTGTGCAGTAGTGTGGGAAGGAAGCCTGCTAGTTTATGCTGCTCTGGGAAGACTCTGAGATAAGATTGATCATTTAAGAAGACACATGGAGGTTGAGAGAAAGGGAGCCATGTGGAGAACAAGGGATAAACACTGCAAATTGAGGTAATTAGGTGAAGGCATTGAGGTGGGAGTCCACCTTGAGTCCAAATACTTCCAAGTGACCAGCCTGACTCAGAGTACATGTGACAGGAGAGAAAACAAGTTCTGACAGATAGGGGAAATGATGGTTGCTAAGGGACACTGTGTCTTACATCTAAGAATTTTGTAAGGCCTTTCCAGCAAGCAAAAATGAGGCAAGCCATTGGTCACTGTGGCTGCTGGAAGAAAAAAATAACTTGCTACTACAAATTCTCTACCATAAACTTGCTCACAGATTTATTATATATTTTATAACTTTGTATTTTAACTGAAAAACCTTCAGGTTATTATGACCCATAAAATGAAAACATCTAAATTTTACTATGAAACAATAATTATTTCTTAGCATCAGTGTTAAAATATTTTAATGTTTTAATAAATATTCCAGACAAGATAATATATGCAGACAGCATAAGAATCACATAAGCTATTGAGTAAACTTATAGCATTTCTAACTAAACTCATACTATTTCCTTCTCCATGTGAATGTCCTCTGTTTGGAATCATTATGAAAGCCTGACTTCATTTGGGAGATGTGAAAAGGAAATAAGTTTAGTTAGATATATAAACTTGTATAAAGCATTTTTACAATGGAAACAATACCATATATACTCAATACTTAGTGAATAAATGAAATTTATAGGAAGATTTTTATTGTTGATAACCTTTCAAATATAATCTTGACAGTATATCTGAATTTCTGGCTTGATATTTCTCTTGATCTGGGCTGTAGTGGATCTTTGCCTCACATTCTTTTGTAGCAATTGTGTAAAAGTGTTATGTGTGTCAGTATCCGTTTTGCAAAATGTTGTATGCATAATCAACATATTAATGCTGAAGTATATAACTTTACTAATTTTAAAAATACATGATAAATAATACATTAGTCCTTTTAGTTCAGGTTTCTTGAACACATAATTTCTTTTTTCCAATCCAGTGTTTTTTTTAAGTTCCAGTTATTCATTCTTAGACTCTCTCCTCTAGCTCTATTGACTCATTCTTCTGGCCATTTTCTTCAGTATAAATAGTTCCTTATAAAGGCCATGGTTGAAGTCATCCCTAAAGTATTTTCCATCACTTTATTCAACACAGTTCCTTCATCCACATAATTTAATTGCATTTGTGCTCATTTGTTAAGATTTTGTTTCTAATATCTTAAATTCCTAACATTTAGTGGTACTCAATATATGAATGAAAGAACTGATATACACATCTCTTTATGCTCACACATATACAAAAAATCCAGGGTGTAGAACCATGATTGGGATATAGATGTATATACCTAAGTTTAATGTTTCTGCTACAAGAAGAAAAGCAAAACCAACCCTCTCCCTTCAAAAGGCAATATTTAGATGTATTTTCTAAGTTCTGAACAGTATCTAAAACAACCAATAGAAACTAGACAGTAAGCCTTGAATATTTTAATAGTACTTTGTGATTGCCAAGTCTTCAGTACCTTTTAGCATTTTGAAAATTGTGTGCTGTATAATAGCAAAGCCCTGGCTTAAAGAAACAGATGGAAGTGTGATACCTTCACAACCAAAGCCATTTTCACAGCAGTGCAAATTACTTCTTCACTTAATCATATTATGACAAAATCCATTATAATGATGGATAGACCCAAGGACATTAATACTGAAACAAAATTTAAAGAAAGTAGTTATTTCAACTTTGTCTCACATATTTTCCTTGATATAATTGTAGGCAATAAGATAGATTATATAAGATAGACACTTTGTTTAAGAAAACTTTAGATTATAATCATGATTAATAAGCATGACTACATTAATGAAAAAATAAATTATTGGGAAAAGTGATTAATAATAAAGTATTTATGATAATTACAACATATGCCTGACATTGATAGACTATCTGTAGACTTCCTTGCATAAGTATCTGAGACACCACTTATGTGTGGCAGAAGGTAAGGGTGAAGAGTTTATGAGGCTCACGTCTGCTTGCATATACAATTGATTGCACTGATTGTCATTTTGCTTAATATATGTATTTATAAGTGACCATAAAGAAGCATTATATAAAAGTGTATATAATACAAAATACTTTATATTGTATGTTTAAGGAACTCCTGTGATTTTAGGAAAAACATATAAAACATTACAAGATTCTAGTTTATTTTTTATTTTTAACAAGTGACATTTAACAAAAATTAACTGAAACTGAGGCCACATCAGAAAAATATTTTGAAAATCTTATTTAAAATTAAGTGCTTGCTTCTTTCTATTTCCAGAACCTTCTGTATATTATTCTGTTATAGGGATGAGGATATTATGTGGAAATATTGAATTATAAAAAAAATTTTCCCTAATGAAATTATAGTGCTTGATGAGCACTATGTTTTATTATATCACAGTGTCTCATTTGTAACTATTGAATGAGAGACTAAATGAATAGTAACTCAATGGAAATTAGTTAAGTTAGTGAAACACAAGCACCCTAATGCAGTGAGGTAACTGAAAATGCAGGTCATTCCTATACAATGTTATTTGATTAATGGTAATATTAGCTGTTCAAATATAACTTAAAAAATAAAGATGACTTTTGAGCTGAGTCTTTAAGAAAGAATAGTTTCCTTAAGATGAAAAGGATGAGTGAAATGAATAAGAAGAGAATAAAGATGTGATGATATTATATAAAAAGGTATGTTTTGGTATAACCAAAAAATTGAATCAGTAAAATGAAAAGAAATGAGATTGTAACATAAAAATGGCTACATTGCCAGGATTTTAGTATATATAGTGATAAAGGGTCAAGATTTATTAATATTAAAATGTGGAATAAAAAACTTTCTCAATTAGTAGAATACAAAATCCACATTTTTACTAGAGGTGATTAATCAAGTGACAAAAACATCTTTATTTTACTATCCACCTATACTTAATATTAACTAGAGTAAGAGAAAGTCATAAAATAGTAGTTTTTATTTTCTGTTGTCTTTCTTTCACAAGATTGGAGAAAATACATTTTACTGGATGTGGCTTTGCTCATTCATGGCAGCTATAACACTACTTTTTCCCCTGAATTCTGGTCTATATCTCAAAATAAATGAAAGTTGGAAAATAATACTAATCATTACATATATTATGGGCTTCACTTATATATATATATATATGAATAGTCCAAATTTGAGATTGTTGGTTGGTTTTTGTGTGTTTGTTTCTAACACAAATTTTTTCAGAGAATGGTTCGATTTTTCCAGGACACTTATACTCTCTTGCCTCTGAATTTTTCATGCTGTATTTCCTTACCCTGAAAAGCTTCCTTGCATTCATTTTCAGGACTACCTAGCCTTACGACTCAGTCCACGAATCTCCTCCTCCAGTGGCAAAGTTATTTGCAACACAACTCAGTTATATTGCATCCCTCTGTACTGAAATTTATTTATATGTCTGTTTCAAACCCTTCTTTGAATAAAGATGGGTCTTATGCATTTCTGTACCCCTAGTAATATGCTTGAGGAAGTATTTTCTTTTATCATGTACTCTGTTTAATTCGATTTAAAACATTAATGGGGCTTAAAATATTGACAAAAGATACATTATGTAGTAGTTGGTACCATATAGATAAAAGTATTCACTGGAAAAAACACCAAAAATATACTTTTGGTCCTAATATATAAATACAATTGAATTAACACTCTCTTCTGACTTTGGTTTATGGTGTATGTCTCTCATGGTAAGAGAGACACTTGCCAACCAATCCCCTCAAAACATATCTAGGTTTAGAGATACTTAAAATTTGTGAGCTACATTTCTCTCTGTCTACATAACAATCTCAGAAGAAGATATTTATCCTATTTATATATCTTACTGTACTAATCACTTTACACAAATGGAGAATTATTTTGAATGGTTACTCTTGGTAAAATGACTATGTTTGGGGTGTGGTGAGCCTGACTTTCATTTCCACAAGAACAATAAAGATTAGGTAGGGAAGGGGGAGTGCTAGAAAATATTCAATTGAGGTCAAATAATTGAAATCAAATAATACATGTCTACTATTTAAGTAGTTTTCCCTTTCATATTACTTCAGTCTAAATCCTACCTTTAGAATTTACTTGCTATTAGAAACAAGAGTTTTTACTTAAGTACATTGTGCCTCAGTTTCCTTTTGCAAAGTGAATTAGAATAATGACCAGGAACAGCATTAACTAAAGATGATGGATATACTACAGCTAAATGGTTCACAAATAATAATAACTCAAATACTTGCTATTATGAAATGTGATTCTTAATCTTACATATTTCATAGCCTGGTCTTCATCCTGAAATATTTTAATGATGCATTAATTTATAGAAGGTTTAAAATGGTGATTCATAGACTATAAGCCAAATATTCTCTGGGTAGATGCAAAAGTTGAATTCTCTTATCTAAAATTGTCCAACTTTTTTATAGTGTGCCTCCAAGAAAGATTTTATTTGGAAACAGAATTTCCACAGCTAAAATATATTTTCTAACCTACTGCTGCTCTAAGATATCATCTTTATAGATCTAGGTAAATCAAATGGTACACCTAAAATAAAGGAAAAAAATAAAGTATGTTGTGCTAGTTACAAGAGGACTGAACAAAGAGTATAGGTGAGTAATGTCGTGCATAGTATTGCTCCAGGAAAGCGATTTATGGTCTTCACTCTACTGAACATATTTCAGCAATGTCACTTTTATAGAGAGAAGACAATATTATTATATTACAATGTTATTAATCATACACATATAATACATTTAAAGAAACAGGATGCAGATTTTCTTTTTCACTCCAAAAGCATCTTATTTCTTTCACAAGTTTAATCAGACCATTGACAGATAATCTAGCAATTTATGAACTGTGGACTAAAATGAAAGCATAAAAGCACAATAGTATTAGGAATCCAGCTATGCTTATCTCGTTATCTCAGTCAGGAGAGGAGTGTTTAAGATGTTCATGTACAGAGAATTTTAACTGTTTTCAAAAGATCATTTTTAGATGTTTTAAAATGAGAGTTTAATATGTATGAGTAGAACACAGGTATATTTCTGGATAAAGCCTTGGTACGTTTCCAAATATTTTCATATATAATTTTTAATATCCATGGTTTTTGTTTTCATCTATTCCTATTTTAAAAGTTGCCTGTAAAATATTTGCAAGCAATTAAGTGAGAGAAGACATTTAGGCACTCTAAAGTGGTCTGGGTATAGGCGTAAAGTCCTAGAGTCTCAGGCAAATAGAAGAATAGAAAGTATATGTTTATATATCATATATTGTAGCTGATATTATGAATAAAGAAATGTGATTCTAACCTTGAGATAACTACATGTTGGGATAGCAGATAAGGATTTTAAAGAAGCTGTTTTAATTATACTGAAGAATGTAACAAAAGACATAGTAGTTTATATCATGGTTGAATAAATAGCGGGAAAAACATGACTGGAGAAACTAAGGAAGGATTCTTTGGGTTATAGATAACATCCTGCAAGATGTGAGTGGATGACTAACTCTTACAGTAAAACCTAGATTAGTAACTTATCCATGTAAATTAGTGATTAAGATACCTCTAAGTTGGTAATTATTTCTTATTCTTTCTTTCTTCTACACATCAAAATAGCCCACTCTTTAAAATCTTTTATGAACAATCTTCTCCTTCACAGTACTGTGAGTCTATGAAGCAAAGGATGATTTGGATACATTTACAAATGCTAGTGTGAAACAGAGTACCCACAATATCTTCTCTACCATGTTCCTCTGGAAACTTCACCAGTAGAATTAACATCCATATTTCTATGAACAACCTATTGAAGGCAACCTAAGCTTTTACTATCCATGTTAGACTATATCTCAGTCTCTGACCATTACTCAATTACAAAGGCACTTCCAAATTTTCAGGTATTTATTATAGTAGCATAATAGTTTAAAGTACTTAAAACTGCATTATCTTCCTCTGGTTTCTGGTGAAAGTTATCAAACATTCAATGGCTTCAGTACAGATTATTTTACGACTTTAGATCAGTCAAAAATAGGTTTCACTGAGCTCAATCATGAATTGCCTTTCTTACAGAAGTTCTAAGGGAGAACTTTCTCTTCCTTTCTAGATTCCAGCAGTTACCCTCATTCCTTAGTTGGTAGAAAGAAACCTCCCATCTGCAAAGTCAGTAACAGATAGTTGAGTCTTGCTCACATGGCCTCACTTTGACTCTTCTGATCCCTCTTCCACATCTAAGGATTGTTGTGATTAAATGGGGTTCACTTGGATAATCTAGTAAAACATCTCTAATATCAGCTGACTAGCAACCTTAAATGCATCTGCACCTTAATTATCCTTTGTTGTGTAGCAACATATTCACAAGTTTCAGTATTAAGGAAGTGGGCATATTTGAGAGACCATATTCTGTCTTGTACATAGGTCAGTTTCACTGGTGAGCAAATGATGCCAAGAAAAACTAAAAAAAAATACTAATTTAGAAATGTGTTTCTAATGGTTTATTTTTAACAACCTCTTATAACATACTGACTATTATTTAATATAAACCCTGCTCTAAAAATGTCATCAGTCTGTAAATCATACATGATAGATGGTGGGTCCAGGATGCAAAAACCACACATTTTGGCCCTGTGCTCTTAATTATAATGCTGTGTTGTCTTATTATACTTTATTATGCATATGTGCATGTATGTGTGTATATCTATATATCTATATATACACACAAACAGGGAATTTTATAAACTACATGTGATATAAAATTCATATAAAACGTTACTAAATAGCATGTGTCTTAGAAATATATGTGGTGGCGCAGTGGGTTAAGCAACGCAGTGGGTTAAGGAACGCACTGCGAAGCAAACCGCAGCCACTGCAACACAAGTTTGATCCCTGCTGCTGGCGAGGCATACCTCTCCTGCCTCGTCTGCTGCTTCCCTAGTCAGTGTGTTTCAGTCAATCTGCCTGTTCTGCTCCCCCACTCTGTCTCAGGTGAATCCTCTCACCTCCCTGGTCTCTGTCCTGTACCCTAGTTCTTGTATGCATAAATAAATAAATCTTTAAAAAAAAGAAAGAAATATATGGAAGATGTCATGGGAATGAAATATAGCTCCTCAAATTCTTATAGTCTAACCTTTAGTAACTTAAACTGTAACTATGGGATGTTGGGACTTCAAATGACAATTAAAAGAGGAAATGAAGTCATTAGGGTGGGTCCTAAAACTATCAGTTGAAATTCATAAAACAAGCCCCAAAGTAAAAGAGAATTATACAAGCAGAATTTCTTTGGACTAGAACTGTAATATTACCTTTTTCCTGTGTCACCATCCTGCCAGGAGAAAAAGATATTATCACTAGAAATAAAAGGTATATTTTTACACTTGGAAATGTACCAATCTAATTACCAAATTTAACACATTTTAAACAATATTAAAAAGAATAAGTTTCTCTAAAATATCTTAGATAAAACATTTTTAAAAATGAATGTTTTTGAACAGTTTTGCTGAAACATGAATTTTATATAATATAGTCTATTTGGGTATAGAAAGTTAAGATATTTTGCTTACCTCAAAGAAGTACAAAAAACAATTTCAAGGTTTAACCATGGGCTAATTTCTTAAAGTGAAATCTTATGTAAGACTAGAATATACATGAGATATAAAATATGAAAGCAGAGATTATCTCAGTGAAATGTGTTTGGAGATTTGAGGGCTATTCCCAAACCGCTATCAATCTTCCATTCCTGTTGAATCATAAAATCACTTTAGTTAAGGGTCCATGCATTCCCAAGATACTCTAAACATCAATAAAGAGATTGTCTAGTTTTTTTTTTCCAAATTCTAAAATCTATAAAACATCTTGAAATTTAGAAAATGATTTAGTTGTTCACAATATCCTAAATCTTCCCATTCCCTGAATGAAAAGGGTTGATTAATTTAATAATTATACATAGTGGATGCATCATTTCTAAACTATAGAAAACAAAATTGAGACTCAAAACTATAAAAGAAGCTTCCTAAATCTTCCATCCAGTGAGGTTGGTTGGAGTCAGTTAGAAATATTTCTAAAATCTCTGTCTTTTTGATGTCATGCCAAAAGAGTCAATAAAGCAAGAACCCAGCAAAGATTTTAAGTCATTAAAGGATGAATTTCCATTAACTAAACATTTTAATTAGACTTATAACATTGTTCCTTTGATACAAATGAAACATTACCAGAAAGATAGCACATTGTTACTATAATTCTTCATTCTATTGGTGACTTAATTAATAAGAGTACCAAGAAGAGTTAGTTCAGATAGATGGCTTTTGTAGAGAGGTGATGTACCTGGATGTACTGGCAGAATGTTAGAAATCAGTTTCTAGTTGTGCTTACAAGCTTAGGTCTTGGGCCATGCAGACATGTGATCATTTTCCTCGTCTACCACATACTGCGTGACTTAGGGAAGTGCTTACTTTCCAGACCATATTACCCCCCAAAAAGGATAAATATTCATACCTGTTTTACAAGCTGTTTGAAGAATTACAGATAACTGTTAAGCACACTACACATAGAATAAATTCACATTTACTAAATAATGAATGGGATCAGGATACAAATAAGAAAAGGTGAAGTTAGAGAGGAAAGTAAAACTTCAAACCTAATTAACTCCAAATCAGGAGGCATGAAATGCAGCACCATCAACAGCTCTCTGTATACCATTGGGTAGATAATTTAACCTTTTTGCATATTATTTATAAAATGAGGGCAAGATAGAATAGGTGGGTAGTGATTTCTAAGTGTTCTTTTAGTTCAAACACTTAATGATTTTCATAATCATGCCCTGTACAAGCCTTAACTACAACAACCTGGAAATAACTTCTCTACATAATGAATTATGATATCTAAGAAGTAGCTTTCTCTGAAAGGCATTTTAATACAACTAGAGTTGATGGATTAGATGATATGAGTAAGAAGCTCCTACAGATTATAGATTATGAAATAACACATTTGTAAATGTGTAGAAAATCACGATCATTATGGCTACATTTATTTGTTAATCTTGTTAGTGACCTTCAAAAACTACTCATTGGGAGGTAAAACTTATGTTAGAAACATTTTGTAGTTTATGAATCATATATGGCAAAAATGCCTCACTCAGTCTAATTGGAAGGAGTAGTTGCAATAAAGCAAAAAGAGAAAAGGGCAGGGAGGGGAAAGGACTCTTCCTGGAGGTTTCCACTGTCTTAAAATTACAGCACAACCTCATTAAGCAGTAATGGGAATGGAAATTACTTGCTCTTGTAGTCCTGATTGTATTCCTGTTAGGTCATTTGCATACTGTTCAGTGATTGGATTACTGGTGAAGCTGAGAGACTTCAGAATGCATTCCTGTGTGCAGTCTCATCTAATTCTACTGCTGTGATTATGAGGAGAAATCATTTCCTGGACTTAATAATATGATCCTCATGTAACTATACAGCCTTCTTTAGATTTTAAACAAGTATGAGAAGTATAAACTCTTCAGATGTGGATAGAAAGCTGCATAATTTTAAAATGGTTCAAGTATGCTTTCTTATGTTATCCTATTGAATGTTAATAATTTTCTTAACAGTTCCAAATATGATGAGCCAATACTTACTTTCACAATAATGACTGGCATGGAGCAAGAAAAGTGAAAACCAATAGCAAAACATGTTTTTGGTTAATTTATCCTTATTACTTTTTTCTATTCCACTTTTCTAGTCACTTTCATATTATTTAAGCATATAAAATTCTTTCCTCATAAGTCCTGTGAAAGTAAAGAGGGTTTTTTTTTTCTTTGTGGTCTCCAGGAACCAACATCTGATAAGGCACTTCATACAAAGCAGGCACTAAACAACATATATTTATTTCTAAAATCAATTACTTCTTCTTTCCTCCTTCCCTCTTCCCTTCTTTTCTCTTCCTCTTGCCCTCTTTTCTCTTTTTTCTGTCATCTCTCGTCACATAAATACAGTTAAAATTCAACTGAGTAAATTTTGAAGATCTTATTGGCTTGATTTAAGGATTTATCAATGAAGCAACATCTAATGTGGCAGATGGAAAGGCGCTCTGAGGAGCTGTACAAAAATTTTTTTAAAGATTTATTTATTTATGTATACAAGAGCTGGGGTCCAGGTCAGAGGCATGGGTGCTCAGGGGATTCACCAGAGACAGAGTGGGGAGCAGAACAGGCAGATCGACTGAAACGCACTACTGAGGGGAGCAGTAGGCAAGGTAGGGGAGGTCCGCTGTACCATGTAGGTCCCCTCCCTTGCTGTGGATCAAACTCACATTGCTATGCTCTGGATGCTTCACAGTGTGGTGTTCAACTGTCTGTACCACTAGGGAGGTCCTGGTGTATAAAATTAAACACACACACAGATTAGAACAGGGACAAGGAAGTTATATTCAAATTTACTTATCATATAAGCGATGGCAGGGAATTGACAGATTACATAAATGATGTTGGTCAAGTGATTCCTGATGCACTTGTTTATAAGATTGTTTCAGGGAGAGTTGAAACTGTTAAGGCCAAGCTTGATGACATGGGACTTAACAAAAGTGAGCATTTTGAGGATTTCTTCTTTTTTTAACAAACATACACATGAGACTGTGTGTTTGTAAAAAAAAAAAAAAAAAAATCAAGTTCTACAAAGTCCCCTCGTATCCAAGGTTTCTTAGTAGTTTTGAAAAATTAGAAGCACTACTCAATTATTTAGATGTATTTCCCTATGAGAGCAGAAGTGTGAATGATACCAAAACAAAAATACTGGGCATAAACTGAATATTTAAAATAAGAGAAGACACATTGAGTATCATTATCTGAGTAAATTCTGTCAGCATTATTTTCAATTGTATATCTGAGGAAACTAGTTCTTTGAAAGACCCACATCTGAAAAACTACTGAACTCCTAAAAGTGAATATGGATATTGATTTTTAACTGAAGCACTAATGTAATGTGCTGGTTCTTCAGAAATATCCAGCACTGGGAAAATATTTCACCATTAGAGAGGAGAACTATGCACTTTCAGAATGTCTTAAGCAATTTTGCAATTTTGCATAGCTAAGATTTATTTATGCTACTTTTCTCCAACTCATTTATAATGGATTTTTTCTAGTTCTGCTTGAAGATAGGATTCTATTTTTTTTTTTATTATTATTGAGTTGATATTGGTTTACATCACTGTTTCCATCATAGACACGTAGGTTTCCCCCTTCAGGCTCTGTTGCCATAGTATGCTCACCACCATAGATCCTGTGCTCTCCCTTCTTTGTTCTCCTCTCTCCCCCTCTCCTCCTCTTCCTACTTTTGTTGCCCAATTCCACAGTCAGCTTTCAAAAATTAGTGTGGCTTTATTTGATCCTTTGGTGTTTATATTGTTTATATTATAATATAAATGAAACCATTTGG
The DNA here is from genome assembly GCA_019455555.1 of Galemys pyrenaicus. Lineage (NCBI taxonomy): Eukaryota > Metazoa > Chordata > Mammalia > Eulipotyphla > Talpidae > Galemys > Galemys pyrenaicus. Next base: position 1,706,261 of record JAGFMF010011395.1, on the reverse strand, counting down.
TACTTGTCTTTCTCCTGACTAATTTCATTTTGCATTATTCCTTCCAACTTCATCTGTATTGTTGCAAATGTAAGTTTACCTTTTTGATTGCTGAATAATGTTCCAAAAGAGAGAGAATCAATGTGCAGCATTTCCTCTTAATCCGTCTGTTTGGAGACATTTAGGTGGTTTTCATATCTTGGTTACAATGAACATTGGAGTACAAGTTTCTTTCAAATTAGCATTTTGTTTTGTTTTGTTTTTTGGGTAGTTACCTAGTATGGAATTACTGGGTTATCAAAAAAAAAAAAAAGGCCTTTTAAAATAAATTTAAAAATTTGTAACTGGATCTTTTGGAATTATAAAAATTGAGACTTTGGTAGTTTGTCAATTTTTTTTATTTTATTATTGAAATCCCAGAGGTCAGCCTCTTGGATAATAAAACTATACTAATACTTGGGCCTGAATCCTTAGGCTATAGGACAGTACCAAAAATAAAATTAGAACTCAATACAATGTGCAAGTTAATTTATTAGATAATTAAAATGAAATCACAAAATGAGACTAGGTAAAGACACTCATAAAAGACATTTCATGATAAATAGCAGCTAATTTAAAAGAAAATTTATAAAATAACATATAATGAAAGAGAATAGGTCCTAAACTCAGTGCCCCAGGCTCACATTCCAGTTTAAACATACATATGCAGAATAATTTTAAATAAATTTCTTATTACTTTCAGAACCCTCACTAGGAAATATAGACACATACTGCATATGTTTCATAGTTCACATAAAATTAAATGAGATAAATTCTATGAAATTCTGGATAAGTGGGCAATTAATGTTATTTTTACCATTCTTTCCATTTGTTTTTATTATAAATAAAATGACCCTTGCTAAATAAAAAAATGAAGGATATCAAATAAATTTAAAAATTTAATTTAACTTTTATCCATACATGGTTTTCCTGTTGAGAAAAAAACTACCTTTACAACTTTTTGATCCACCGACAAAACGAAAAAAAATATGCAAACAAGAAAATGAAACAGTAATTCTATTCTCCAGAATAAGCTGCTACAACAATGAGATCCCAAACTATACTGTGGTCCAAAGCAGCTGGGTACTTCTGCTGCCTTAATTCATTCATGACCCCCAGCCCCCTCAATCATGTTGCTGTTTCAGCCCCTTCATTGTCCAAATCTTTACAGTTAAAGCTGACTCAGCATCATATTGCAAAGCACTGATATAGTAAGTATAAAATACCTTACATATTAATTCATTTAATGTTAGAATGTTATCATTTAGATACTATTGTTAATCTACAGGAAACAAAACAAATATAAACAGGTTAAATAGTTTGTTTCTATTGTTTCTAATTTTGTGTTATAAGAAGCAAAAACATTCTATTAAGTATATTTCTAAAGGTAGCAAAGTTGGAATAAAAAAAAACATCTTTAATGTCTGACAGAATCTAATGGGGGTTTTCTAACACTTTTATTCCTATTAAGTAACTATAAATTGTAAAATTTATACTAAAATAGTGTTTTAGTTATTGTTTTATGTTGAACTATTTACTTCTAAAGCTCAGGGCATCTTACATGTATATTATTTTCCTTTCTTTGCCTATGATTCTTTAAGAAATTCTTTAAGAAATAAGAATTAAAATGTTATACATAGCAAGCACTTAAACAGTAATAACTAACCCCCAAACCATGCATTTCTATAAATTTATCTGTATAAACAGAAAACAAAGTGAATTTGTACAGTTCTCTCTCCTCTATGATTTTTATGTTGGCAGTATTTTTTCCTCTAATTTTTCACCTGTTTCTCAAATTTCTAATGGTCTCATACATAAATTCCTATTGTTTAGTATATTTAAGAGTAACTTTTTATGTTCACTGATTTGTGAACTTTGTTTTAAATTAAACTGTTGTTTAATATTTAATACATTTTATACATAGATATTTAATATTTTGTCTTTATCTAAATTTAGTTCTATATCATCTTCCAGTTCAATTACAGCTTTTTTTATAACTAGTCTTCAATTTGTAATGTGATTTTTCTCCCCCTACTCCTTTTTCCCCACCCCCATAGTTTCGGGATTATCTGTGCCATTATTTTATAGTTTTCATTGTCATTACCAGACAATTAAATACATATTTATGTTTGTTTGTTTGTTTATTTCCAAAATGGCAACTATTTGTTCATAAATGTCTTACTATTTTGTATACTATTTTTTCCAAACAACCTTTAGGATTAATTTGTCTGGTTTGAATCAAATCAAACCTTTCTGTATTACATAATACCTACAAACTTAACTTTCATATTATTATACCTGCAAGTTATTTATTAATCATATAATGTATCTCTACTACAAATTATGATCTTTTTTAAAAATGAGGTACAATGTCCATATGTTCTAAAGCTGCAAAATGTCCTTTCTCCTTGGTTTTTTTGTACCAAAGTAAAGTCCTGAAAAATTAAAAATTTTATAAAATTACCTACTGCTGAGTGGATATGAGACCTACAGGATGGAGTTGAAGCAGGGTAAAATGAAGTCAAATGACCAGTAAACTGTCCTTTGCTGTGATAAGTTCTCCCAAAGGGAAGAGGGGAGCAAAACTAGGACCTGGCAGGGGCAGAAGGACAGGAGACTCTGGAAGTGGTTGTATCCTTCTAACCTCATTTCAAAGGCGCTGTGGCATTCCTGTGTTTGAAGACGCCTCCAGGTGCTGCCTACCTTTTGAGCTAGAGGTTCTGAGAACTGCCTGAAAAGGTGGTAGCAGCTGCTGCCAATCAGACAATGACTTCAAGAATGGCTGTCGATCCACATTCTCAAGGTGCTGATGGCTGTGTGGAAAGCATGACTGTTCATGGTCTCTTCTGGGAGTTTCTTTTATGAAACCAGAGTATCAGAAATAATTATGAAGGCAGGGAGGATCTCTACTAAGTATCAGTGACAGCTGGAATGCCCTTTTTGCCTGCCACAGACCCATAACACAGTTAAACACCAAAATATCATTGTTTAATTCATCTTTCCTTATTTATATACTTTAAATATAGCTTTATTGAAAAATAATGTAAATTCATCCCTTTAAAGTGCATAATTCAGTGGTTTATTGAATAACCATAGCCATTACCACAATTTTAGAACAGGTTCACCCCCAAAATCTGTAAGCATTCATTCCTCTCCATCCTCTGCTCACTCTGCTTCCAACCTTAGAGAAAACTCTTTTATTGCTTTACATTTGCCAGTTCTATAATTTGATGAATGACTTTGTACACTTTTGTTTTTAAGTTATAGTTATATATGTATGGTAACTGGTGACCACAAATTCAAAGATTCTATAAGCTTGTATCATTAAATGGTGGGTTGAAAACATATATTTGAGCCATCATAAAAATATTAATATTTTTTTTCATTTACAAAATAGAGATTTGTGGCCTGCTATTAAATATAATAAGACTAAGCTATGAACTAAGGTTATATACACAATATCAAGTATTTTTATGTATTTCCTGGGGCTTTATTCATGGAGAATGTTTAGTATTATACTCATTTTCATCAACTCCTAAATATTCCTGGAGTATGTCTTTTTATTAGTCTGTGTATACTAGTATATGCAAAACAGTTTTAAGGTTAGGAAAGGGAAAATATAATTACAAAGATAAATCTTGCCCCAATGCAGTCAACACACTCTCCACACTTACATGCTTTGATTTTCGTAAAAGTCATTGCATCAATTAAAACTGTTATTCTTAAGCCTGTTCCCCATTACTCAGAAATGAAGAAGCACCTATTTATTTCAGTGTTGAATGAGTTTTGCTTCTGCAGCAGTAGAGAGATTGTCACATGAGGAAAATGCAATGTGTGCTACAAGTTGTAATTTGTAGATCTGGAGCAAATTTCCTTTCTTCAACAATATTTTCTTAGTGTCTCTTCTAAGTTTCTTAGGACATACAAGATATTCAGCTCACTCCTTCATTATTTATGAGTCACCTCACACTGGCACTCAGGATGATTTTTAGTGTACAGGTCAGTCTTGGGCACCGCTAAACATTCCGCATTCCTGACTTCAAATCACTAAATGCTCACTTCATGTTAACCCCCCAAATATGGTTTAATCAATTTCCAAATTTTCATAGAGAGCATTATAACTTCTGCTACCACTTTAGTTAGGGATTAGCACAAATATAAAAATTATGTAATATTCTTTCTAATTACTGCTTCAATAAAATTCCTTTATCACATGCACTAAATGCATATCAGTCAGGCTCAACTTATTAATGCTTGTTTTATTTCCCATCCTATGCTTTTGCTTGTGCTACCTTTCACTCAAAATTGCTAAGGAATTTTCTGGCACCTGTTATACCTTCCTACCTCATAACCCTGGCTAAAGTATAATATTGGCATCTCCCGAATCAATGTGTCAAGATCCAGTATAGATTTTAAACTGTTGCTTCTTTTTCTTAGCTGTGGGTATGTTCTTATTATTTCCTTTTGTCTGAATGATTTGAAGCTTCACTCTGCAGAAGTCAATTATTTTAACTGTAGCTAAAAATATCCTACTCATTTAGGTGTGATTAGAGAACTCTGGAAAGCTCTATCACCTAGAAACTTCTGTGTTCTCACCATTCTAGACCATTCTAGACCAGGGAAATGAGATTAATGAATGACATAATAAAACTAAAATTTGCAAAACTGAGGAATATCAGTTGCCAAAAGCTTTGCTCTTGTTATTGCCATTATTAATTCCCAATAGAATTTATAGGCTAGAACCATATGAATTGACCAATTGATAACTTACATACCTGGGATCATATCCCTGTCCTTGACTCTGTTCTTTCACAGATTGATATGACTAATTAGTGTAAAGGTTTAATGTAGTAAATCAAAGTTCAAAATTAAGAAGCTCTAGTGCCTTTGTCTATCAGTAAGTCACAGGAAACTGCATGATCTTTGGTCCTGGCTTATTGAAAACAAAACATCTATATTATTAGTTTGGGACCTTGTTGGACAAAGAAAAACAAACATAGTGGTTACTGTTGAATACTAACAAAACATGTAAGTAACAAAGTATAAATACCTGAGTCCACATTTTCAAAGTCAGACAGTTTTGTTATATTTCCACAACCTTAGCAAATTCATTAATGGAACCATTCTCAGGAAACTCCAGAAGCAGAATGTATGATAAAAGAGATGTTTTGTTTTTTGTCTGCCTCCCCCCCCCCCCCCCGCCNTGATAAAAGAGATGTTTTGTTTTTTGTCTGCCTCCCCCCCCCCCCCCGCGAAACTTAGATTAAGCAACACAATTCCTGAACTCAGTGACATCTACCCAAGATTCATAGATGAAGACCCACTGAATGTCATTCTCTACTTTCTTCTCTCCTTTCGCTCTCTCATATTTACTGAGGAATAATTCAAGTACATGAAAATTCACTAATTATAGAACACATTTCTTTTTTATGGCTTTTTTTTTTTTTGAGGCAGTGTTACTATGCAACACTGTATAATTCACTGATACAGGTTCACACCTCTTGAAATGTGTTACTAACCACACCCACTACCAAGACACCCATAATCCTCTACCATCACCCATTTGCCCCTCTCCTCCTTTGCTGCATACCCTTTATCTCTCTAGTAGCTTCAGTTCTGCAATAAGATTTCTAGGGTTTGTCTGTTTTGTTTCCCTATATTATATATACACCTATGAGTGAAATCATTTCACATGTGTTTTTCTCCTCACTTGATCCCTTTAACATAATCCCCTCCCATCACTAGTGACAATATATCATCTTTATTATAGCTAGTTGTATTTGTGTGTGTGTGTATACACATGTCAGTATACATTTCAAAGCATTCTTACAACTTCGTATAGTTTTGTAACTACTTCTGTAGTCAACATGTAAAAGAGTACTGTTACCTGAAATGACTCCCATACCCATTTATGGAAACCCTCTCCTCACATACAAATTATTGCTAATATTCTGTCCCAAAATGTCATATAAGTGGTATCATGCAGTGTGTAATCTTTTGTGTCTGACTGCTTCCACTTCATTTAATAGACCTGAGATTTATCAGTTCTCTGTAAACAATAGTAGAATTTTATTGCATAAATGTATCTTTTATCTTTTCACTAGCAGGCAGATGTTTTGCTTCCACATTTAAAAGATTCTGAATATAACTCCAACGAACATTTTCCTATGTGTTTCTGTAGAGCAGAAGTTGTTTTTAATTTCACTTGGGTGAATTCATAGGACTGGTATTACTGGATTATCTGGTAAGCACAGGTATAACCAACAGTCATAACATTTTTCAGTTTCTGTTATTTCACTTTCTTCCTGCAATGTTTGGAGGATTACAAGTGTTAGATGTACTCACATTTGATATTCAGATTTTTTTTTTTTTTTGCCATTCTAATAGGTCTAATAGACTTAATTTTTTGCTTCTTTGACCAAAGATCTGTAGTTTGACATCTTTCACTATTCTGGGAAAATTCATGGCCCTTTTATCTTCAGATATATTTTCTACATAGTTTTGTATGTATTTTGATTCCAAGCTTCTAGTCATTCATGAGACAATGTTTCTCACTAGATGCTCTTTGTTTTCCTTTCATTCTTTTATTTTTGTTTTTTTCAGTTGAGTAATTTCTACAGACTCCTTATTATTGGATTTTTTTTCCTTCACTCTGTGAAATCTACAATTGAACTTATTTATTTCTGTGAAAGTATATCTATTTTTTTATTTTTCATATTTCTATTTGCTTATAGATTTACTCTTTTTATGCAAGTTACCTACCATTTCAACTAGAGCTTTTAACATATTAACCGTTATTTTAAAATATGTCTGCCAGTTCCAAATCTGGGTTATCTCTGTCTAGTTCTACTAATTTTACTTTGACATTTGTTATTTTTCTATTGAATGCTGGACAGCATGTGTAAGTGAGCAGCAACTAAGGAGAAAGGTATAAGTAGGCCTATTCTGCTGAGCAATTAATGTGTTGGGGAATTTGAATATGGATTTGTGTTATAGTTGGGCTTGCTATCACCATAGTAACCTTATTTACAACGACAGTTTTAAATTCCTTCAGCATTACCTTGTTCTTAAATGGGGTAGGTTTGCTGGTGGACTTTTCTCAATGTTCCAGCTCTATGTTCAGTTTTAAGCGTAACCCCATTTGCCCTTTTTCCACAGAATCTCCCTTCACATCCTTGTCCCTTCTATTGGAAACGGCTGCCTACATCTCTCTAGGGGTTACTCAGTGCTTGCTAGCTTGTTGCTGGGAGGAAGATAGGTATTCCTTGGTCCTTTCTTGTATTGACTGTTTGACTCTGTCTCAGGAATTTGGTTTCCTCCGTGATCATGACTCCTGCTCTGTGTTAAAAGCTCTCTAATAATATTAGGATAGGATCCTGAACCCAGGAGTATGTCTGTCTTTTCTCTAAGGGTTGAACATTTGTTTTGCCTTTCCTTTCCTGACCTTCAATTGTCTTTACTTATGTTCTGGGGATGATAGGGTTTGATACCCTCCCACTAGTGCCTTAATACTTTTATTCCATAAGGGAGAAGAATATGACTGAGACCCTGCACTTTTTTCCTATTGGCTGCTGTTTCACTCCTCCAAACATGCCTGTCTACAAAGGCTTTTTCTGATCTTCTATTCTGTCCCAAATTTTCTTCTGAGCTCCTGCTGGAGGTCCATGGATAAAAGCCTGTGTTCATGTTTGAACTTGCCTTACATCGGCAGCTCTCAGGGTTACACACTTTCACTCATCCTTTAGTAATTCATTAAACATTTAATCTAAATTTGTCTTACTGTCTTGTGTCTCTTCCTCCCTTGTTCTGCCTCCGGTGAGCCAGGTTTGTATGCTGTCTCTTTGGTGGCCCGTTCCTTAGATCAGTCTAGGTGCTCGCCCTGCAACTTCCACTCTTTGATGTGTTTAATAAAAAGGATGATTTTGTAGATTATCTTTTGTCATTAATGTGACACCAGATATTGCCTTTATTCTTTTCATAACCATCTTTTTTGTCTAAATTCCAGATTCTTAGTTATCAAAACTGAAATCAAGATTTTTTTCTTTATAAATGGTTGTGGTGTGGTTTTGTGTTGTTTCCAAGAGTTAATCCTTACTCTGCCACTTTTCAGGCTGTTGAAACAGTGAATTTTGCTTTCTTTAAAGGTGTATATACTTATGCATACAACAGCTAGGGTATAGGCCAGAGACCTGGGAGGTGAGAAGATTCACCAGGTAAGAGTGGGGAGCAGAACAGGCAGATAGATTGAAATACACTGCTGAGGGGAGCGGCAGGAAAAGTCTTTTGTGCCGTGTGGGTCCCCTCCCTAGCCAGGGATCAAATTCAAGCTGCTGTGCAGCAAATGCTTCACAGTGTGGTGCTCAACCTGATGTGCCACCAGGGAGGCCTGAAGCAGTGATTTTTGAAAGGAGTTTGGAGAATGGCAGGTTTTTCCTGTTTGTGATTAGGGAAAGTGGTGTGTGACTATAGGCAGCATTTCTGGGCCCTTTAATGATTTTACTTCCTTTATTCCTTGGCATCACTGTCCTAAGTTGTATTTTTGCCAAAGTTTCAAATGCTTCTACAAGGCCATTAACTTGGTCTGTCGATGAAGTGACTGTAGACGACTATGACTCATAGGAGAAACTTTTATTCATGCTCAAAAATCATTCAGCTCTTAAGGTCATAGATCTCACACAAGATAAATAAAATTTAGCTAACAATTGCATTAAGTTCCTAGTACTACTTAACAAAATTACCACAGACTAGGTGCTTAAACCAATAGGAATTATTTCTCCTGTAGTTCCGGAGGTGAGAAATGCAAAACCAAGTTATTGGCAGGGCCACTTTCCCCCTGGAGGTTCCAGAAGAGTTTCCTGTGTCTAGTCCAGATTCTGGTGGTTGTCATATTCCTTAGTTTTCTTAATTTTTAACCAAAAAATTCAAATTTCTGATTCTATCTCCATGTAGCCTTCTGCTGTATATGTGCTTTCGACCATGCGTGTTGATTTTTGTAAGGACATTACTGAATTATGGCTTGACTGGAAAGTTCAATATCATCTCATCTCAAAATCCTTAATATAACACTCTCTGTCAAGACCCATTTTCTCCCCCAAAACAAACATTTACACATTCTGGGAATTGGAAATTTTTGAGGCTGTAAGTCATTCCTTTATAGGAGGAAGGAATGGAACGCTGTTGTTTTCACTAATCCTGTGGGCCCTTACACCAATGCTGACTGAAGAGTTCTCTTAAAACCAATGTATTAGACTCTTACTTCTGGATCTTAGTGCACAAATGTCTAATCCATGATAACCAACAGTTATCATGATTCTAAACTTACTGCCTCTATTTCTTAACTAATGCAATCTACATTTTCCTGTTCCTTCTGAGGATTTTAATAGTGGACAATATTCAGAATAATCTGAACTTGAACCTTCTCCAGTCAGTTTTATGGAATCCTTCTGGTCCTTATTCCACCTGCTTTTCCTGAATATGTATTCTAGAGTTGTTCTTACAACTATGTGTCACTGCATTTTTTGAGCTAAGTTGGTTGATTTTTCTTTTCCAAACTTTGAGTCACTTATTTTCCATGTTAACTTTTCAAACTGCTTGATATAAAAAAAATATATATGATATATAAAATAATAAATATACTAGATGTTGTGCTAGTTGTAGGCATGTTGAAGACAATATCTAAGTGTGCAAGGAATTGATATTCTGGTGTGCTCTGGGCATTTTCTGATACCCTATATCATATTTATTTCAGCTTAGAAGGTAGATTGTACAGTAGTTAAACTTTAAAAGCTCCACTCTCAGGTTGTACATTTCAAAAAGCAGTTTTACAACCTACTACTTGTGTAACAAAGTGCATTTCCAAATCCACTTGTAATATGTAAAACTGGGAATAACAACTTAGTTTATTAAGTTGTTATCAATACAAAAATAAAGATGTACATATTAAATTCTTAGCCAATGATGGAAACACAGTAAACAAAATATTAAATTTAAAAATAGGATACCATCATTTAGTATAAAATCTTTACAATTCTTTTTATTTTTTTAAATATTTATTTATGCATACAAGAACTGGGGTACAGGCCAGAGGTGTGGGGGGGTGAGAGGATTCACCAGAGACAGAGTGGGGAGCAGAACAGGCAAATAGATGGAAACACACTGCTGAGGGGAGCAGCAGGTAAGGCAGGAGAGGTCTGTCATGCCATGTGGGTTCCCTCCCTGCCTCCTGGTGGCAGAGATCGAACTCGAGCTGCAGTGGCTGTGGTTTGCTTCATAGTGTGTTGCTTAACCCACTGTGCCACCAGAGAAGCTCCAAATCTTTACAGTTCTTACAGAATTGAACTCTAAATACATTTAGCCCACTTGTAGTATTTCAGGTTAATGGAAATGCACTATAACCAGTAATGATTAGCATAATGTGAAGCATCCATAAGTTTCATATATTTTTTTCTTGTACTACAGTGAATAAAGCTTTTAAGGTTATACTCTTGAGGCTGTTATTGAGAGAATATGGATTAATGTGAAAAAGGAAGATATAGAAAGATGTCCTTGTAGAAAGCTTCAGAATTGAGGAGATTGATGTAAACATCTCCAAAGAAATGTTAGACAGAGAGACTAATGAAAGTAAAGATTTTTATTTATTGAACAAGTAACAGATGCCTGGACCTTATCTGTGGAAACAAGAAACCACTAAAATGCATCTTGTTTTATTTAAAATTCAATATACAAATCAATCTATCCAATCAACTTGGATCTTTATGCATGGGCATTGTTTTCTTTTTAATCATGTTTCTTCCAAATTTTTCTCAAGCTATTTTTGATATTTAGTGGAGGCTTCAGTCCAATGATTATATAAGAATTTACTTGCATTGTATATTTGGTCAAGTACTGGTTCATTTTAGGTTACATTGATAGTACGTGTTCAGAAGTAGAAGAAATATTTAAGTAATTCATTTACCAAATTTTGCAGCTTATAGTCTAGATTTTAATATTTAAGAAATGATCTTCATTCTATGATTTCCCCCTTTTCTAAAATATCAATCCTGCTTTTCTAATCATGAACATATTTGTATAATTTGTGTTATATCATACTTTTAAAACTTTGCATTGGAACAGCACAAAACGTATTTTCATTTTCCTTCTGGATTTACTTGGCATGTGTCAGATTTTCACCCATGTTGAACATTTCACATTTGGCTTTACTTGTTACTCTTTTCTCTTAAATCACTTTGTTTTACAGACTATTATGTAATTTTTTCACTTCCACTTGTAAAATTTCAAATTGACTTTCTATTAATCATTTCTATCTTTAGTATACTAGTTCCCATTTTAGCTAGCAAATAATACTTCTCTTAGAATGTAAGAAATAATTTTTCTTTTATAAATGTCTGTTTCTTGAAGTATTTTCTTTAGGGCACATCGGATATCTCTGGCTCCTTCATAGCTACAGAAAGTAAACTTATAACTGGGTTTCCCTTGCCTATTGATTGATTAAATTTTGTACATGACCATGTTTGCTTTTGAATTGGTCACTAGGAATTGTATGGCAATTTTTTTTAATCCCTTCAGTTAATATACTTTAGTTTTAAAACTACAGTTTCATAATATTGGTGAAAATCTAGCAATTACCCTCTCTGATGATCAACTTTTCACATGAATTTTGAAATTACTGAGCAGAGAAAGGTATATTTTAACTTTGATTAACTTCATTGAGGAAGCTAAATCATTAATATTTTCACACTGCATAATGTAAAAATAGAGTGTGCTTGTTTTACTTCAGAATATTTAAAAGTCCTCTCTGTTCTCTAAGTTTTTAATTACAAACATTATAAACCTACAACAGGATTTAAATTTCATCTCTTCATCAACAAGTCACCTTACCTGGCCTGTCCAGTGTCATACACAAATTATACTATCATCCTTATCCTAAAATTATTGAATGGCACACCGGAAAATTGGATCTCTAGGTTGTAGCATATTTATAGCATATTTCTTTTATCAATACAATCACTTTCCTACAGGTTATAAATCTCTATTATATATAGAATTCAAGAAGTTTGCCCAGGTAGGAAGAGAAAATAGCACATTGTATCCAATGTCAGAGTATATTTAGATTATATGATTTTTCTGTTCTATTTTTTCAGTTACGTACTTTTAATATATATAACCATAGCTGTATACTTTGACATGTTACCCTAGTTCTAAAACAAATAAATCAGAAATATATAGTCCTGGAGAGTTTTATAAATAACATCTAGTAAGTTACTTTCATACTATCGTTTCTTCTTTGATACTAATTTACTCTTCTAAGAACCTCAGGAAATTAATAGATAAAACATTTTTAAAGGAAACATGCCTAACACTCTGGAATTCTATGATCCTTGGATTACAAAACCTTAAATGTAAGAACTTCTGAAATGCCTCTGACCCAATTCTGCTGAGTGATCCCACTGCATCTCCCCTCTCTCCCGCCTCCCTCCCTCTCACTCACACACACACAGATTTAAGCTTGATGACAGTTGCCCAATTCCCATCCTTAATTACCATATACCTTCTTGCTTTATTCATTTATGTTAAACTCTTCTGCTTCCTCTACAATTAAATGTAGACCTCTGTTTTAAGTTAAACCATTATATATAGGAATATTTAAATGAGCGCATACATGAGCTAGAATATTTTTAGTGGGTCCTTAAGTGAACTTAAAGGCAGATATAGTCTAATGATCTTGATGAGTTATCTCTTCCTACATTTAGCACTAGGAAATCCACAAATCAGTAGACAAACAGTGAACTCTGGTTCCCCATTTTTACTATTGTCTACTCTAAATTTAATTTTTAAATATTGTGTTTTAAGAATATTGTGTTGAGGAAGTAAACAACAAAACTCAATAATTTGATAAAAATTATACCTGAGAAATTAGAAGCTATGATAAGTAACAATTAAAATTTGTCATTAAATAAGAAAATGTATGATAGGAATGGGAAATTAAAGTCTTGTTGAGTAGGATGCTATAGAGGTTTATATGGAAATTATTTAATAACATAAAATAAGCATTGTACATTACTATGTAGACTTTTAGGTGCAATTAATTTTTTTTTCTTTTACATCAAAAATAACTCCAGATGGCAGTAGCACAGAAGATTTCCATATTGGTATTATGGAATATTTAAGTCACATTTTTATTCTGCTCACTAGATCTGCAGATGGTAGCGTTAATTAAATGTTTAAAGGGACTCCTAGCTACCTGTTAACCTTAATCTTGTACCAAAGGACTATTTCTATAATCTCCAATCCATTGGTTCTTACATAATCTCTTTAGATGTCCTCCTTTAAATATATTTATGATATTTAATGTATACTGTTGACAAAGTAAAATTTCATAGCATTTAGTTTATAATACTAGTATAGAAAGTGTAGGCTGGTGGTTGTCATGGATGCTGTAGGAGAGGGAAATCAGGAGATGTTGTTTAAAAGGTACAAGTATCTACATTTTTTGAGTTTGTAGTAAAATAGTAATTACCTTTCTCTGGCTAATTTCACTTCTATAACCCTCAAATTACAACATGTTGCTGCAAATACCAGAATTTTTGCATTTTCATGGCTGAATAATATTCTATTTGTACATTGACTAACATACCTACAGATAAATATTTCTTATTATGGGGGCATCATAGATTAGTCTTGCACAACTTTAGGTGCTATAGACTGCTATGCACCCTGGCTTTATATAGGAACCAGTATAGTATATATGTTTGATCATTGATAGCAATGTTGTCAGAGGTTGAGGACTGTGTGGTACCCACAGATTTTGTTGAACTCTTCATCTATTGATGTGCATTAGGTTGTTTTTGTATCTAGACTTTTGTGAATAATGCTGTGATGAAAAATGGGGATCGCAGATATCCTTTGGAGATACTGATTTTGTTTCTACTATACAAAATACAAAAATAGGATGGCTGAATCATATGATCTATTTTTTTGAGAAACCCCCATATTGTTTTCCAAAATATCTATACCAATTTGCATTCTTACTAGCAATGTACAAAAGTTCTGTTGCTCTGTGCCTTTGTGAATTGATGTTCTTTGCCCCCATGAAAACTAAGCAAAGATTTTATAGTTATACTTTCTATTCTAAACTGACAAGAACTGCAATCCCTACACAAGCCCTACACTTTGCTTGTTCCTCCACTTTGTTTTTCATGTCACAATTTAGATTTAACCATAATGAAACATTGTAGCTATGTTTAACACTTTTTCTACTAGTCTTTACACTGGAGTTTAAAGTGATTTGCAGATTACTATGAACAGTACTAGGATATTGTGTAGCTGATTGTATTTACCTTTGCCAGTATTTTGTTTCATGTTTTCATACAGCTGAACTTTGATGAATTCCTTAAGCTATTTCTCTGCGAAAGTCTTGTTCAGTAGTGTTTTGTTTCTTTATCCTTGCTCTGTACTTTAAGTATGTCATCCCACTCTCTCCTAGCCTATAAAATATCTGCCAAGAATGATGCTTATACTCTTACCAGGTTTCCCTTCCATGTGATGATTTTCCTCTTGCTTTCAAAATTCGCTCTTTGACTTTGATTTCAAGGTACCTTAGTGAAAATGTCTTTGAGTTGAATCTGTTTGGGGATCTTCACACACCTGGATGTTCTTATCTTGCTCTAGAATTGAGAAGTTTTCAGTCATTATTGTTTATTCCTTAAATTTTCTACCACTTTTCTCCTAGACCCCTATAATACTTTTATAGCTTTCTTGATAACATCCCTTATATTTCATAAGTATTCTTCATTCCCTTATAATTTCAAGAAATGCATTTTCAAATAATTGCATATTCTTCTGTTTAAGCAAGTCTGATGTGAAAACTGTTTTGGTTTCCTAAGTCTACATAGTTGTCTCTGTCCTATGGATTCTCGTTAACGTTCCTTAAAATAATGATTTTTATTTTTATCTACAGGTAACTTATGGACCTCATTGGTGATGCCATATTTTCTTGTTTGTTTGTGCTTCTAGTAGCTTTGAGTTCATGTCTGCTAATGAGGGAGATTTTGTCTTTGGTCTGACTGGTATAGAAAGACTTTCACCTGCAGGTGACTGCATGTGCTCTGGCTGGGGGCAGCATAGTAAAGTTGTGAGTGTCAGCCAAGACTTTTGAGGATCTTTGGTGGCCAAGGTTGTAGGTATGTACAGAAACACTGTGGATAGGGTTGCTGTCTACTGTAGTGAAGCATGCTTGGATTCTCCTTTTTGCTCATGGAGAGAATTTCTTGTTTAGGGGATCCTTCTAAATTCTGGGTGTGGTGTTGGTAACCTGAGCAGAAGTGCAATTGGGATCCTGTGTTCAGGGATGTGCAGAACTACTGAGGCACCTGTGTCCTAGGGCATAGGCATGCTTGCTTAGTACCAGTGTCTGAGGCACGATGCATGAAAATCACCCATGGAATTTAGGTCTGTGTCTATGGAATTCACTGCAGTTACTTGGGTGCAGTAATGAGAGGGTACAACAATAATCAAGGACCAGGGCATATGGTCTAGAAGCCACATGGCCACAGTGATGGTGATCAAAAACCTGATATAGAACCCAGAGGGTGGAATGCAAGGGCATAGTAAAGTCTTATATTACCTGACTTCATTAGTTAAGTTTTATAGGACTTCTTTATTCAGAGGACTAAGAATAGTCTTTGACATACAGCAATTAAATCAAAGAATGGAAATTAAAACTCATTAAAAATGTAATCTTGCTAAAATAGTAGCATTTTGATCTATTTTCTATGTTGAAGCAAGATTGACTCTCCTTTTGAGACCTTCTATTCATCCTAAAATAATTGAAATTTTAAGGCAATAAATCATCACTACTTTTAATTCTTTTAAGATTGATCAATTATGACTTATTTTAGTAGCAAGACAAATTGATATGGCTTACTAAAAGTATGGTCAAATGAACAAAGTAACATGTCTACTTAAAAAGAAATCAAATATTTTGAAATGTATTACCTTGTTTCAATCAAGATTTTACCTTAACACGCACAAACATATAAAAACAAACAAAAAAAAAAAAACCTCCCATCTTCTTTCCAAGTAGTGGAAGAGTTTGGGGTGGTCTAATTAATTATAGGTCATTATAGATGTTAGCAGATTTTTGGGGACACTTGGTGGGGAGGGTAGAGGGGGAGGGTGGAGGGCAGACGGGAGCACGGGGGACTGAGGTGATGGTGCACTGGTGTTACGGTGATGGGAATACATGGGGATTACAACTGATGTCAAATATATGTAAACTAAAAAAATTATATTAAACAATGTTAGCAGTTTTTGTGGAAATCATTTTAAAACCAATAAGTAGTATTGACTTTAGCCCTATATAACAGAAGTGTTTAGTAGCTTTCTGATACTCTTGAAAGTTAAGTTTTCTAGTTAAATTTAAATCTTTCATAGTTTTGTGATTTTCTGATACAAACACAGCCTGGTTCCCTATTTTTATATTGCAATTCAAACTTTCAATGAAGACTATTGTTTTGGCCTTATTATCTACTCCAAGCTTTCTCTTCTAATTTAGTTCCAAAAACTAACACTTTGTTTAGAGACTCTAAATAGCCAAAGTGAAGTAATAGTTTTTTATATGTACAGAATATGTCTATTAGGTTTATATATGGCCGGCCAAGACACTCAGATAATGATACCACTAATGTTTAAAAGTAACTTACTCCTTCTTTCACAGCATTTTAAAATGCCTAATCCTATATTTATAACAGGTGCATGATTTCAAACATGTCCTATGAAAGATATTAATATATCATTCAACAAACTTAATTTCATTTTAAGTAGCATTTTTTTAGAATCCAAGGAAACAAAGATTTCTAAAAAATTCCTAATTTGCAACGTTGCAGGTCTTTGCCATCTCTTCCTCCACGTGTTTCCTTTACTCATTTCCATTACTGGAATTTGATACATGTATTCTGTCTCTTGTTAAGTAGGCCCAACTTTGTGGAACCTGTCCCATCTCTTCAGATAACTAGGTCTCTAGGTGAGGTCCTGAAACAGTGAGTTCCTTTCTTAGAGGGTGTATAGGAATGAAAGCACACTGCATGCAATGACTTCATTTAACTCTTAAATCCTACCACTCTGTTGCATAAAAAGGAGGAGAAAATACTCACTAAAATAAAGAGTTATTAAAGTCACTGCTTGTTTTTGATTATACATTTAGTATCATTTGCAAGCAATGAGTTTTCATTTATATTTATAGTCTCAAACTAATATTAAACAGGAAAAAAAGTAAATAGCATCACTATTCTAAACACATGCAAAAATGTTTCTAGGATATTAGAAAAGAACACTGAAATGTACAGGATTATTTTTGCTGTTTTTGCATTATATAATCAACTACCATACGTGTTTCCTTTTACAGTGCACATTGTTCAAATTAACTCTGCTAAAGTGGTAATAAATTATGAGGCACAGAATGATTATTAACTAAGTAAAAATTACAGTAATAGAAATACATTTTCTAAGGGTTTCCTTACCTGTGTTGCAAATGCACATTAATCAACAAAAACATAAAATATATGCCAAGTAATTTAGTTGTCTTTTATGCACAAAACAGCTGTTTTTAGCCATTTTGTTCATGATCATGGATATGCAAAAGCCAAAGAGATATGCTTAGACATTCCACCCAGAAAATATTTGCCAGTTAGCTGACAGCCTCTAGATTTGCATGACTTCAAAGACTACCACATATGACAGTTATTAGCCTTTTGTCTGATAGTTCACAACAACAAAGACAAGAAGCTTTGCATCTTCATCCTCTCAAAGGGTTATAATATATGCCCATTTTTCTTGCATGGTGTTCCTTTGAGACAGTATTCTTCCCTGACAACCCCAGTCAATGTCTGAGCACACCAGAAGTGCTAAAACCTGGTCATTTCTATCTTCATGCAACTCTTATACCTGTTAATAATATTTATGCTGAAGCTTTCCATTGTATTGGCTGAACCACAGTCATCACAATGCTCTCCCTCACCAGTCCTGCTTTTCCTTCCTTTATATTCTTCCACAATCTCATAACAGACCTCTTCCACTCAATTTTGCATCAGTATCTAATTCTTGCAAAATCTAATACAGCATTTCAGAAATAAAGCATTTACAATACCTTGCTATACTTCTTGACTATAACAAGGTACACCTTACAGTGGGCTAGAGAGGCACAGATAATCCCTATCACAAAGTGATGACTCACTTGGTATAATTTCCACTAAGAGTGACTTTGGAACTTGTGAGGCTGTTTTTGTGGAGGAGAATATTCTGGTGACTATAGTGATTTAGGATTTTGAAGTAAGGGGAAATCATGCATACTAGGACAATGGAAGTGACTAGTTGTTTATAATAGAACTGATGCCTGGTGGAAAGATAATGGAAAGCTGAGTTTTGTTTTGTTTTTTTAAGTAAAAATAACAATAAAGACCTTTGTCTCTTCAGCAGTTACTAATAGGAGAGTAAATCAGATAATGGTTAAGCCAGTCTCAGGATTTATACATTAGAGCTTTAAGGACAAATACTCAAAAGGGATTGTACCAGACTTTTTGGAAAAAGAGACTGAAAAATGGCATGGGATGGGGATATATACACACACACACGTATTTTTACATATTTATGTATATTTATATTTACATATATTTGTATATTTATGTATATTTATATATGTTTATATTTATGTGTGTTTATATGTATTCATATATATGAATCTGAATATATGTGAATATATATAACTATATATATATACATGAATATAGTTATATATATAGAATATAGTTATATATGTGAATATAGTTATATATATTCATATATATATATAAGTATCTTTTGTTCCCAAGTATCTTTTCAAATCCCCATTGCTTAGAGAAGTGACCTCCATTCTCCATTATCATGGGGGACATTAGAGAGGTAACTTTGGAACCCCCTTCAGGACTTATCGAACCCCTTCTATTCTGGCATCCAGATGGAAATAATGTACTCAATAAAAGTTAAGTACTAGTGTAAATCTACTGGGAATATCTGGGACTAGTAAGAAAGAGAAATATTTCCCCTGGAGGAACTACAAGAACTAATTTACATTAATACAAGTTGAAGAAGTACATGTGATACTAGATTTTTAGGGTATCTAATTAAAGAATTGGAACATAGGGCAGAGACCGATTATTGACTTAAGTCTACAAACCTGAGGAACATGATTTAACATCCTGACAAGTATAATAGGGGTTGGTACAAATTCTCCATGGAAATGGCTTCTGGAAGCTGGAAAGGAAAAAAAACGAAAACAAACATTACTATTACAGTGAAGTCAAAATGCCAGAATTGCTGCCACAAGTGGAAAAGGAAATGTTTAAAAGGCTCAGAGAATTTGAAATGCTGTAGTGAATATATTTTTGTGAGGTCAGAGACTCACCACCAGAAGATCATTTTGCATGGGAAGATACAGCTATCGCACTGCTCATGGAGAATCTCAGTCTTGTGCTGATGAGGGACATTAAGAAGTTCATGCTTATTCTTCTATTAGGGCTGATGAATAGTATACACTCTTAATAATTTTGATTCATTGATAGCAAAAGGGATCATGGAGTCATGATCGATGGGATCAAAGCTGTAGATGTTGGTTGACAACATGTAAACACCAGAGGTCAAGGGGTTTTCAAGTCACAGTAGCTTGACTGGCACAAACTAACCACCAGCACCATTATTCTGTAACATACAGGTGCCTAATAAGAAGGCAGAGAATTCCTAAAATAGACTATCTTCCCAGGGAGCACACTTTACAGTTAGGGACCTATCTAAAAGTAGGCCCATGACCATGGAACCCTACTACAGGTGCAGCTGAAGTGTCTTTGGTGATGGCAATGAGATATACAAACTGAACCAGAGAACTCTGTATGGCCTTGTATCCCAAAGGTAGAATGTATGGTTCTGAGACCAAAGAATGAGTGCCCTACCTACCAATTATTCTGCATGACTCACTGGAGGACGTCAGCTTCTCATTCTCATACCTCTGGGATATGCAGGGTTAGGGTTCTTAGTTCTAAAGTGAAATTTTTATCTTACTACACAGAATTATAAACCACATTTGTCATGGAACACTTTTAACTATTTTATAGGTATCTACAGGAAAGAAGAGGAATCAATCAATTTTCAGAATTATCAGGAATGATTGAGCCTATTCAGCAGGAGGAGATGAGACTGCTGTTGTATAATCATGGGGAGGAAAACTACGTGCAGAACTCAGGTGACCCCTTGCTACTATCTCCCTAGTGAAATGATTTCTAAGAGCTCAGTCCCCTTAGGGATAAAGATTGGAGGGATTACACCAGGTAAGCCATTGAGACTAATGGAGATATAGCTATGGGCAAAGGAAAATTAGAATGCTTAGTGGAGAAGAGAGGTGAAGAGTACCAATTACATCCTAGAACTCACTGCAGTAATGACCATTATAGTTTATTCCAATACCCTCCTTTTTAAAAATTTTCCCTAAAAGTGGTCCTCTAGAAAATTGGAGGGGTTGCTGCCAAATGTGTATGGTATAAGGAATACACAGACACATTAAAAAAGGTCATCAGAAACTTGGGTAAATTAGCTAGTTGTGGAGCCTGAAAGATGTAATAGAGCCTGGATGTTCTTGCTTGCTCCAGGAGTCCTCTAATGGACAATCCTCTGATATGTCCCCATCATGATGCTAAGAAATTGTAATATCTGCCTCATGAACTAAAATCTCCCCATGCCCAAACATGATAATCATCTCCCTTTTATCTTTCATAGGTATTACCCTCTCCTTCCACCCAACATAAACCTCTTGTATTCCTAATTTCATCTCAGTGTCTGCTTCTCCAGGGCCCCTGATATAATAACTAGAATGAAAGTCTATATGGATTTTAATTTCATAAATTCCAAGGACCTTTTGGAAACTGCTCTCACACACTATCCTCACTTAGGATCCGTAATTGATATAGTTTGCTTTGTCTACCTGTACCACATCCCTTCAGGAAGCAGAGGTAATTGTATTTTTTTTCTGATAAACCTTATACATCTATGGTCTTGAACTGACAAGACTAAAATTCTCTTCTATTTCAAAAACAAGTAGCTTCTGACAGAATACACAATTTATTCCAACATATTCAGTAAGATTTTGAAAAGTAATTCATCACCACCATTCATAACTAGTATTAATAACTACAGAACAATGTAGGTGAGAAGTAGGAGTAGGCGTTTTGAAGATATGTGAATATGATTTATATGAAAAGTGCTTTAAAACTGGCTGAACGCAATTTTCTTATTCTGGGTAGTGCAAGTGGGTGATTTTTCTCTAATCCCTCCTTCTGTATTGCTTCATTCTATTAATTCAGAGAAGGCTCATCATTTTGAATTAAGGGAATTAAAATTCCTTTATGGTCAGTTAATTTGTGATCCCAAGAGCCATAGTTAAACATACTACACACACAGCTTTAAAATATACACTCCAACTTTGAGATAAATTCAAAATTGAGGCAGGCAGGGTAGGAAGGGGTTGTAGAATGAAAGAATGTGTAGCTTAGTGGTGAAATACATTTTCATGAGGGAAGTTGTTAAGAACAAACTTCTGAATATAATCATAATTAAGGTATGTTTTAAAATATGTTGTCAGAAAAACTTGGTTAATTCCTATTTACATAATAACTTTCCTAAAACATTTGATCTTCATTAGATATTTTTAGAAATAGAAGTATTAATATATTTTATCTCTAAGAAATGTTTAAAATACTTAGTTTGAGTAAAGTGATTATATCACTCATACTTGAAGACTATGCATAACTTGCTTCCTGAATAAGAGTGGGATTGAATTAACTACTCTATTAGGCACTGTTTGCTTTGCCCACAAATAGATTTAAATTGAGGGTTCTGGAGAACACCATAATTACCGAAAGAAGAAAAAGAAAAAATAAGTTAAAAAATCAAATTCTCTAAGCGGAAAACAGACCAGAGATATGTATGTCAATGTGAATATAAAGAAATCATGTACTTCAACCTGCCATTAGAAAATCAGCAGATTCTCTACTGAATCTGTTCTAGAAGTACTCATTAAAATGAAAAATCAGGAAAAACTGACTAAAACATAAAATCATGCCCTTTGCCCTGATGTTTCTGCCTTCACGGCTAATCATTTCCTTAGTACATCCCTATTTAACCTTAACTTTCTTCTTTTATTTCTCTTTTCTTTCCCACATCCCCTCTAACCCTATAACGTATTTTTAGTTTTTTACATACTTTCAGACTCTTTCTCTGTCCATGTACTTGTAAATAGATAACTTCCTATCAAGTTTGAATTGCAGTACTGGCTTTATTATATAGGAGCTTATCATAATAAGAACTAAACTGAGAACACAAAGTTCTTATTTTTAAAATAATTTGTTATACCACTTTCATTTTATATTAAATATTACAATTTTCCTCAAAGAAGCAGTGTTGTTTTAAAGAATGAAGCATTGTCAATATTAGAAAAATTCACCCACTCACTGGAAAGCATACCTAAATATTGAAATGCATTTGCTGTCTAGTATCTCATTAAATACGCAAGAGAACAGAACCTTTAAGCTATACTAAGGTAAAACAGCCCAGTCAGATAGTCTCACTTTAGTGCATGACTTTCTCAGTTAAATATAAAACGTGGCTTAAATTGTTTTTATGTGCTTTGAATACAACTCTCCAAGTAGTCATGGGAGATAATGTTCTTCAATAAGAACAACTCTTTGAAATTTTTACTCAATTTTAATGATATACAATGTATTTAAAATGACAACTCAAAAGAGGATTTCTAACATTAGTTTCTATAAAAATAGACTAGATAGAAAACTTGACACAAAGCAATGTTTTTTATTCCTCTTAATCATGGGAGGTTCTGCTCATAGGCTCTTGTCTGTACTTGATTTTTTATAGTATTTACCTTCAAATGAAAGGTCATAACCTATCTAGTTTGAATTGTGTTGTCATAATAATTCCTTCAATTTGTTTATATGTAAATTGAATGTGAGTTTAAAAATATAAATATGTATTATCCCTGCCCTCAGTAAAGGTCTGCTTATTACTATAATAATATTTTTCTAAATCAGTAGTATATTTGGACTTTATAAATTTTGTTAAAATGAAAATATTTAAATATATATGCTAATGTTCACTTAAATCCTATATGATAGGTTTTATGATCATGATGTTGAGTTCAAGAAACTTGGTAATAAAGATGTAGTATTTTTCCTACATTTCCCAAAGGTACCAATGTTATAACAAAACATGCTTTTAAATTGATAACTCTTTGATTGCAAATCTTGCTGTGTTTCGGAGTAGAACTTAACCAAAAAATGTACACCAGCATTTGCAAATCATTTGGGACCAACTGGAATTTATAGTTTTATCTATATAGAGAGTAATATGTATACTTGTTTCATAACTTCAACTATTCTTTTGTATTCTGTTTCATTGTACTTCATTGATTCTGCCTTGTTATAATGAAACTTGAAACCGTATTCAAACTTTTTCAGCTAAATCCCAAAATTTTATATTCATGCTTGCTGAAAACAAATTTTTTTCTATTACAAATACATGTGCCTTTGGTTTTTTTTTTTTTGGTTTTGTTTTTTGGTTTTTCTTTTTACCCTTCTTAGTTCATTAAGTACATGGACTGTATATACAGCACAGGGACCTAATATATGTTGTTTGCAGTGTGATCATATTCTTAATTTTCCCTTTTTTGTTTTGGTTTCTTGTACTTTGTTTCTCATTAATCAATAGTGTGTTTTAAAATATTCACAAAGGTGGCAGTATTTTAATAAGATGTAATGAGGCATTTAGTTATATCAATTCTTTTTCAACATGAAAACAGATTTACTATTTTGACTGTTTGTAAAAATAATAACCATTCCTTGAGAAAAAAATCTACATGTAAATAGAAAACAAATATTAAAACCAACCACAAAACCGTATAATTGTGTGTAGGAAAATCACTGTTAGAATTTTGAAAGATATCTGGATACCTACATTTATCTTTTCCCTCTGACATGTATTAATGTCACTGACAAAAAGAACACACTTTCATCTTATTTCTTACTTCCTAATATCTGAGATTTTTTTTTTTTTTTATCATTTTCTCTCCTTTTAGAGATATTTCTTTCGCTTTTATTTTAGGATAAATCAGAGACAAATTTTCTTAGTTTTCACTGGATATAGGATTCTAGAATGACAGATCTTTTCCTTTAGCATTTGAAAAATGTTCTGTCACCTTTTTTTGGCCTCCTTGGTTGCTGACAGGAAAGTTGCTGTCATTAAAATAGTTTTCCCCCAGGGCCTCCCTGGTGGCACAATGAGCTAAGCACCGCATCATGAAGCAAAACGCAGCAGTCACTGCAGCATGAGATCGATCCCTGCCTCTGGCCAGGGAAGGGACCCACATGGCACAGCAGACCTCTCCTGCCTAGCCTGCTGCTTGCCTCAGCAGTGTACTTCAGTCAGTTTGCCTGTTCTACTCCCCAGTCTGTCTCTGGTGAATCCTTTCTCCTCCCTTCACTCTGGCCTGTATCCCAGCTCTTGTATGCATAATTAAATCAATCTTTAAAAATATAGTTTTTCCCCATGGGGGAATTTCTTCTCCCACTTTGATAATTAAAAGTATCAGTTTTAAAAATCTTCTAAACAAAGCTTGATTAGGATGTGTAGCTATTGCTGTGAGTTTAGGGCTTATGTTGTTTTTAAAATTTAGATTTTTTTGATAAAGTGTTCAAAAAATAGCTACAAATCCCCATATTTATTAGCCCTGACATGAGTCTTACAGTTCTAAAGTTGTTTTTTTTTTTTCAGTCTGTTTTCTTAGTATGTTTACATGAGTTAATTTTGTCAGTTCATTGATTCTTTCCTCTGTTCACTTCATTCTGTTGTTAAAACCATCCACTAAGTGAGTTACATGTAGGCACTGCGTTTTTTAATTCTTAATTTTCTATTTGGTGTTCCTTATATCAACTGTCTTTACTGATGCCATTTCTTTGCAGAGATTATCTTTTAGAAAACTTTAATATTGCATTCATTTTTTTATTTGCATTTTTTTCACGTTAAAATATTCTTTGT
The DNA here is from genome assembly GCA_019455555.1 of Galemys pyrenaicus. Lineage (NCBI taxonomy): Eukaryota > Metazoa > Chordata > Mammalia > Eulipotyphla > Talpidae > Galemys > Galemys pyrenaicus. Next base: position 1,681,121 of record JAGFMF010011395.1, on the reverse strand, counting down.
TTCTGATAAGGTGGGCATTTTATTATATAGGAGATTTTGGACCTTATTTAAGCCATGTTTTTAAAATAGTGCTCTGGCAGGAGGAGGAGAAGCCATTACTGTTGGGGGTGATAAAGTTCAGGTTCCCAATTTGGTTTCTAATACTGAATGAGCGGCTCATTACGGCTGTATGGTAGTGAAAGTCCTGACTCTGTACTAGGCTTTCTCTGATAAAACCCCAGTGGGAAGAAGGAGGGTGGGTTTGAAGGTGTAAACTCGTGCACAGTCTATCTCTGTGAGGCAGGACGGCTTATTTCAACCCATCAGAGAAGAAAGCCTTGATTCTTTACTTAAACTTCTTTGACCCCAGCCTGACAGAATACCTTTATATAGGCTACCGAGTCTGAAATTCTTGGAGGCATGAATGGAAATTGGGACATAGAAATTTGACGAGAGTTCAAAAGGTAGGTATTTCCTAAAAGTTGACTATTTTTAGTCACTCAGCTAAAGAGAGGAATCTTGAATTTTGTTATTATTTTGCCTAGGCAAATAATTGGTGTTGCTGGATTCCTGTCATCATCCACAAGAAGTAATTACATATATATGCACACAGAGCAAAATAAAAATCTAGATAAATTACTGCACTGACTAAAGTAGAAGTAAATGTGACTAAATATAAACAAGGAAAAATACGAAAGACATATTAAAGTCCTAATCTAGTCTTATTGTCTAATAAACCTGTTAAATTATAAACATTTTTTTTCAAAATTTATATGTAAATAATTTGAGGGAAAAGTGTATGTATAGTCTGAAAACCTACACTATAATGTGCCTTTTATTTTTTTTAATTTTTTAAAAAGATTTTATTTATTTATGCATACAAGCATTGAATATAGACCAGAGGTGTGGGGGGGGGTCAGAGGATTCACCACAGAGAGTGGGGAGCAGAACAGGCAGATCAACAGAAGTACACTGCTGAGGGGAGCAGCGGGCGAGGCAGGAGAGGTCTGCTGCCCCATGTGGGTCCCCTCCCCAGCCAGCAGCAGGGATTGAACTCGTGCTGCAGTGACTGCGGTTTGCTTCATAGTGCGTTGCTTAACCCACTGCGCCACCAGGGAGGGCCCCCTAATGTGCCTTTTAAAATAAACATAAAATATTTTGAAATCTGCTTAAAGTTTTTAGAAGTTTACCAAATACTTTGACATATAATAATGTAGGGAGAGAGCAACATATCATTAGCCACTTTGTCCAAAAAGATCACAGCGCTATGCAAGGGAAAGTCATTCTGGAGAATCAGTGTTCTGTGCTGAAAGGGGAAGAGCATAGTCCTTAAAGTGTTTTTCATTCTGATTTGATCTATTCCTACACTTTTCCATTAGTTTTAACTTGAACATTTTATCATTTTAGCACTATAAGTCTTCAGTATGGATAAAAGAAAGATAATCATTAAAATGTAAAAGTGCCACTTTGTAAATCAATATAGAATATTTGTAATTTCATGTTTAAAGCTATTATACAACTGATTTTATCCACATGTAAAATATGATTTATGTTAAGAGTACTTTAAGAAAACACTGAACCATTTTAAATCATGTGGTAAATTTGTGACTGCCTGTAAATGTAGCTACATTTCAAATAAATGTGATAAGAGCTTATATTTTTGTATATTAATTTAATTTGGGCCTACTTTTTCTAGATAGATGACTGTAACATTAGTGTATTTTCCTTTTTAAAAAATAAAGGTATGGAGTTTGAAACAGTCATTAAAGCATAAGCTTTTCAATTCCATTTTATCTGCAATAAAGTAAAAACCAAAATGGCATTATGGTAGAGAAGCAACAACTGCAATTTGTTGTTGTTTCTATTCTGATTAACTGGTAATTAGGTGATCAATTCTCAAGATATAAGTTTAATAGTTTTTCCCTTATCCCAGTAGTTCTGTTTTAAAAAAATCATTTTATAGCCTATTATTACTATAATGCTCTCAGCTTGAATTTTCTTTGAAAGTACACCTTAAAGAGACCTCAGTTTTCTTTATCCTATTTATAAAACAGAAATCCCTTAAACACTGTTCATTTACTTAGTTTCTCTCCATACCTTGGCACCATTTTATTCTATCCTCAAAGTTTTATTTTCAAGAATGACATCAGCAAGAGAGTAGACTAAGAAGTTCTGGCACTCATATCCTATAAAATGAGCAATCTATTGACAGACAAAAATGACTCTGAGAAACCTCTAGAGGATAATTAATACTGCACAACAATCCAGGGGATTACAAGAAACAAGGATGGCCACGTAGAGAAATATAGGAAACGTTTCACCTGCTTTAATCCATCCTGCTTAGTGTCAAGAAGAATGCCCAAAGCCATGTGGAAAGGCAGCACAGGCCCCAGAAACCTTTGCTGTCAAGCACTCTGATGGTCTTATGCTAAAGTGATCTCAGTTGCAGAGTTCACACTGGTGCACTTTCCTAACACCTCAGCACAGAAACTGAGCCTTGTACCCCCATTCAAGTACTGGGACTGTTGCATACATGCCTCTTCCCAATACTAACACCATACAGCTGATGTCCTTGTCCCTGACCTCAGGTAAAAAGCGTGCCATTCCCTAATGTCTGGAAGAGGTAATGGCTCATCAAATGCACACACACACACAAATACAAGATTATAAGGAATTCAAAAAATTAAGGAAACACCACCACCAAAACTGCACAATTCCCATTAACCACCAAAATAAATGGGTATATGAATTTCCTAGAAATAGTTTTAGATTTTTCCAGCTTTACTAACATAAATGACAAAATAATTGTGAGATATATACACACTATGAAAGGATTCTTCCTATCAAGTGAATTAAAAATTAGAAAACTTATATGTACTCTTTTTAAATAGGTAAGAATATTTAAATTTTGAAATGTGCTGACAATAATATAACCTAACTTTACAACTAAAGAAATTAGGAAAAGGAAGAAATGAAACCCAGTTTTAGAAAGAAATATTAACGATTAGTGAGGTATTAAACAAGAGACTTAAATTATTATTATGTCCATACTGCCCAAAATGATCCACAGATTCTGTGCCAACAAAATCCATATGAAAATGTCAAAGACATTCTTTATAGGAAGGAAATCCTAAAATTCATATGGATTATAAATAAAATACCCCAATGGTCAAATAATGTTGAAGATAAACAATGCTGGATACATCAGACTTCATGCTTTCAAAGTAAAACAGTTATAGTCATCACAACAATTTAGCATGAAAACAGACATATAGTCCAATGCAGCTGAATAGGTGGCTTAGAAACTCACATATACACAGTCAAATGATCTTGATCAGGGCCCCAAGTACAATAGTGGAAAAAAAGAATAACCTCCTCAATAATTAGTGCTGAGAAACTGATTAATCACATGCAGAAGAATGAAATTGAATTCTTCATCATATGCAAAGAGCAAATCAGTATGAATTAAAATCTTAAATAAACATATGAAGCATTTCTAGAAGAAAATAGGGAAGAGCTTTGACATGGTTGCATAGTGATTTTTTTTCTTTTTTTGCATAGGTCATCAAAAACACAAACAAAATAATAGATAAGTGGAAATGCATAAAATTGTAAGTTTCTGCATAGCAAGGGAAAATTGTTTCCTTTAAAATAATTGCAATGAAAAGAAAACATATAGAATGGGAGAAATTATTTACAAACCAAGTACTGGATAAGGGCTTAATATGTAAAATATATAAGGAACTCAATACCATGCATAATAATTTGATGAAAAAATAATTAAGGGACTTGAATAAACATTTCATCAAAGAAGACACACAAATGAAAAACATCTAAAAGGTGATCAACATCATTAATAATCAGGAAAATGCAAATCAGAGGCACAATGAGATATTACTTCATACTTATTCACATGGTTGATCTCAAAAGAGACATTAAGACAAGTTGTGAGTTAAAGGGAACTGGTAAGAATATAAATGAGTACAAAAAGAATATCGGTTTCTCAAAAAATTAAAAATTGAGCATATGATCCTGTAAGGGGTGACCCGCCTCTAGGTATATTTCCAAAGAAAATGAAATCGGTAACCTGAAGAGATATCTGCATTTCCTTGTACACCGCAACATTATCCACAATAGACAGACATAGAACCACCAAAACATCAGTGTATGAGGGCACACGATAAACGAGGGGACACCCACCCACACTGGTTCATTGTTCACATTTAAGAAATACTGCTATTTGTGACAACATGGACTAATCCGGAACATGTTACTCTAAGTGAAATAAGCTAGACATAGAAAGATAAATAGTACATGACCTCAGTTACAGGTAGGATTTAAAACACTCAAATATAAGCAAAAATAGCATAATGATGACTGTCAGATGGGGGGCTGAGGAGTGTTCATGGCTGCAAAGTTTCAGTTAAGCAAGATAATTAAATGTGGGAGATCTAATATACAGCAATGTGACTATAATACTGAGTTATATGCTAGAAATTTGCTTAAAGGATAGAGCTTGTGTGTTCCATCATTTTGTATGTACACACAAAAATGTAACTTTGAGGTGATTAAATTAATGACAGTGCTTTTCTGCTGTGTATAAAGTATGTAAAATCATCAACTAGTACACCTGAAGTCTATGCAATTATATGTATTGATTATCTCAATAAAGCTATAAATGTATTTTTATTTTAAGAGACTATGGCTATTGACTATTTCATTCTTAAAGTAAATACAAATAATCATAATTGAAACACATTATCTTTGCTATAAAAACAATATAATGGAATAAACTGGCTTGAGTTGTTAAATCTGAATTAATGACTTCCTACAAGAAAAAAAATTAATTTATGGTTTGAAAAATAGAAAAATTTCATAACATAAAAGTTAATTTTTATTGGGTACTCAGTGCCAGGAACTCTGTTCAGTGTTTTTATGTATTATGTCATTTTATCTTTTGTAGGAAATTGGTGTTTAAATTTTGCCTTCACTCTACTGAGGACTGAAATACCTTGATATGTTCAACAGTTTGAACAGTGTCTCACATACAGTGAACCAGTTTATTACTGGATACCAACTACAGTACCAGCATTTCTAACCTCCATATTATCAATCAGATAATACTTAATCTGTCAAGGGATATTCTATGCTCTGCGACTTAAAATTAATGAGCTAAATCACCTAAATGATCATTTTGTTACACTTGCCCAAATCCAGAATTCTACTTATAACTGAAAGATACACTAGTAATTTTCCCCAAATTTCTTCCATACTATGATCAATCAGTCTTCTCCCTAGGGTCACTGTAAAGATTCTATAATTGAAAGCATGAATATAATAAAGACGTCTATCAAAATATTGTTGATGATCACTCCTTTCCCAACTTATCTCTTACAGAAGTTGAGGTAAATTCAGGGAATTTAATTCTTCTTGTTCATTACAGTAAAATCTCAGGAATTCTACTTCTTTTACAACCCCCATCATATTGTCTACAAACCTTAGTCATTTCTATATTCAAACTATATCTGTATGACCACCTTTCAACATCACCACTGCCACTCCCTCGCTCTAAGTCATCATCATCATCTCTACCCTGGATTGTACCAGAATTCATCTAACTGCTGCCTCGGGATTGGGATCCTGTGAAGCCATAGCCTCTACATGTGTTTAACTGGTACCAAGTTTTCCAAATCTTTGAAGGCTGATATTCACAGCCATCTTTTTTGTTTTAAAGATTTATTTATGCATACAAGAACTGGGGGACAGGCCAGAAGTGTGGGGGTTGAGACAAGTCACCAAAGACAAAGTGGGGAACAGAACAGGCAGATCTACTAAAATACACTACTGAGGGAGCAGTGGGCGAGACCGGAGAGGTCTGCCCACCATGCAGTTACCTCCTTGGCTCGGGATGGAGCTCATACTGCAGTGGCAATGGATAGCTTCATAGTGCAACACCTCGTGCCACCAAGGCTCCAATCATCTTTCTATAAATAGCTCATCAGCCTACAATTTAAAACTACATGACCACAAACTCCCAGACTTTTCCTCCAAAGACAAGAATTCTGTCTCCACTTTCCCCATAAGAAAGAATAAAGAAGAGTGTTGTCAGTCAAGAAAACATTTCACAGTAGGAACTCTGAAATTCTGGCAATAGAGTAACTTGGCACTAGCTGGTAATGGGAAGATCAGGGGACCAATTCATTTTTGTTGTTGAATCATAACCTACGTGTGTTTCTGTCTTCCCTTTTAGAAATGTCTATTCTTTAACCAATGTACAATGAGTCTTTGTGGAATTAAATCAGACTTGCAACATGGCATGTAGACAGCTCTCAGTATTATCAGCTGCAGTTTCAATAATTAGAATACACGGACGGATAAATGAGTCTTGTTAATCTTTTTTCAATGCTCCTAAGAAATTTCATGTAGCACCAAATTTAATTCTTTGAACTGGGGACATTTTATACTGCTTTATAACTTTATAAGTCATAAAATTGATACATACCCATACATACATATACATATATCAAAATAAGTAAATATTCATATGAATTAGTGAGAGAGTAACAAAGCCACAGTAAGAGGCAGAGGTGCTATTTCAACCATGTGTAGATCGGAAGATGAAATATATGAAATCAATTTTTATGCATATTTAAACTCAGATGTGTCATGTGTTCATTTTACAGGGTCATTGTCACAAAACAACTTAATTTCCACAAGCTCATAGCATTGGTGTGAATTCTTAAATTCTTAAAGCATGTGTGCATGAAGATCTTTAAAACATAGCATTCAACTATCAACAGCATTCATTCATTCATTTTGTTCAAAAAACAAAATGAAGCTTTGGGACAGGAAGACTTTTCAGATAAGTAACACACTCTAACAAATAATTCTGTGATATAAGTTTTAGTCTGCAGAGACTTCCAGACTATTACCACTCTAAGCCGTGCGCAAAACCCTAAAATAAATCTGTGCATGTCATTTTATGCGAAATTACTCCAATGAATCTCCATGTCAACAACTTTTACTTTTCAACAAAGAAAGGATGTTTCATGTTGCCTACCAAGTGTCTTTTCTTGCACCCCACCCCTCCCAAGTTCTGAATTCTGTCAAATAATGTACTTCTCTTCAAATGAACCCATTCTTTCAGGCCCTTATTAATTTTGATAGGCTACAAATCTGTGTAATTTATTATTTTTAAAAATGAGCTTAGTAGAACTATCTTCACCTAGCCATTCCATTATTAACTGGTAGCAGTGAACAGTCAATGTGAACCAGGCAAACATTTTGAGTCCACACATCCCCTGACAGCGGTGATGCTTCACCGCTGACATCACAGGAACAAGTGTTGTATCTTCCTGTTATACATCAGGACTCTTGACTGAAAGGAACATGCATTTGATTTCCATAAATTCTGCAACTAAAGAGTATCTGGATTGACTCTGATATTTAGTCATATTTGATGCACTAATGAGCAAAAATAAGAATTTTGTTTAGCATTTTTCAAACTACTTTAAGAAAAATATTAATAAGGGCCTCTCTGGTGGTGCAAGGCATTGAGCGCTGCACTGTGGGGCTTCTGCAGCCGCTGCAGCATGAGTTCTATCCCTGGCCAGGGAGAGTCCCACATGGTGATGCAGACCTCTCCTGCTTCACCCACTACTCCCCTCAGTAGTGTATTTCAGTAGATCTGCCTGTTGTGTTCCCCACTCTGTCTCTGGTGAATCTTCTCACTCCTCACCACTCTGGCCTGTACCCCAACTCTTGTGTGCATAAATTAATATTTTTAAAAGGAAAATATTGATAAAACATGGTTCTGTGTTATAAATTTTGAAAATATCAGGCTAAATACATTTAAACATTATATTTTAACAAGAATTCTATACATAGACTAATTCACATTATAACTCTCCAAGACATAGCTTTATATGTAGTGTTTACCAAATTTGTTTTAGAACCTCTTTTTCACTTAGCATCTAGTAACATTTCAAGTTATTTTTTAGGACATAGCTTTGGAAAATCTAGGCTAATACAGTCTAGTTAGTCAAAATATTTTATTCTCCCACTTAATCATAAAAATAGAGAAATAATGTTTGTGAATTTTACCACAATTCATGACAAATCTGATTTGGGAATCAAATTAGCATTTCTACTTCTCTAAACACCTTTACTTTCAATTTTTTTTTTAATTCTTGAAATTTTCTGTCCTCTTTTTAACTATGCTTATGAAAGAGTGATATTTCCTGAAATAAGTTTAGTTTCAATGAGACCAAAGACTAGTTTTTCATTTATATTATTCTCAAGAGGGTATCATAAAAACCATAATATCATTTGTAAAAATTATAATTATTAGCAATCTATTAAATTATAAAGTGTTCCTAAAACATTACTTTCCTTGACAGTTTTATTCTTCCCACATTAATGTTGAAGTACATTTATTAATTTAAAAATGACATTTTTTGTGTGTGTGATATGCTGACAGGGGAGTTTACATATTCCCTCCTATAGACTACTGCTGTAATGCTTCCTCAAGTATTGCCTTACTTGACAATAGATATCACACTTTCATCTCCACGCTATCTTATACCTTAAGTAATTATCATAACTATATTGAATATTTCAAGTGTTAAGCGATTTCTGAGTACATTATAGATTAAGACCAATTTCACCAACTGATGTGAGTGGCATATAAATCCTTACCTATTGGGAATAACTGTTTTTGCACTTGTATAAACCAAAATACACACACATACAACATATCATTAAAAGGTACAAATACTAGGAGTGCTTAAAATAAATGGCTACTTTGGAGAGGATATGAGTCAATCATGATCAGAAAAAATACTAACCATAAATATAATTAAAGATGTCTTTTCCTCTTGAAGACTAGGTTAGATTTCAGGGAACAAATGTTTGGAGAAATTATTCCAAACTAAATAATTCAGGAGGTGTAAAGAAATGAAGATGGCAAAGTGTAGAACTTGTTCAGGAGCAATCGGTTGTACTGAACAAATTCAATGTTATGTAAGCATGCAGCAAAAGTGGGTTATAGACTGGAAAGTTCTGTTGGACCTTTTTTGTGGAATTTTTTGAAAATCAAGCAGATGGATTTGTTTTTAATTTAATAGATAATTGGGTGTTATTTAAGGTGTCTGAGCAGCATAAGAATTAAATCAGTGTTGCACGGGAGGGACATTGATCAGCCTTCAGATGAGCCAGAGTGTGGGTGAGAAAGAAGGGAGGACCAATTAAGTTCAAGGCAACAGGCAATAAGCTTGAGAGAGAATTAAATAATCTCATTAAAGAGTGAGTGAGAGTAATAAGGATGGAAAGGACACAGTTTGAGAGTTAGTACTGGCAGAGACAAAATAGATGTTAAATGTTATTCCAAATTTACAGAGATTTAGAAAAATAAAGTGAAAATTAGATTTACCTAATAGGAACTTACTTTGCTGGTTTTATATACAAGTATTTTCCCCCAGTTTTATTGAGATATTATTAACATGCAGCATTGTAAGAGTTTAAGGTACAAAGTAGGTATATTTTAAACAAAATGTTTATGTTTATTTACAAATTTGCCGAAGTTCCCTTTAAGGAACCAGTACAGATTATGTTTAATTCCTTATACTGTACTTCACCATGATATTGCATTACTATTATAAATTCATTCTACATCCTGTTCACTGTTCTTAAAACCCTTATATATTACATGCATACATAGGCAAAATTAACTATTGTTCTGTAGTTTAGTTTTCAAAATGATGTGTAATAAATCTATATATATTAATGTGTATAATTCTGGCTAATTCATTGTTATATATACAAATAGTTACTACAAATTGATGTTTTGCTTGATAACTTAATTTTTTCTTTTATACTATTTAAATGCATTTTAACTTTTAAAATAACTTTAGATTTACAGTAAAGTTGTAGAGATAGTAGAGTTCTTGAATACCCCCCAACCAGTTTAAATTTCTCCTAACATCCTTTTACAACAGCATTACATTTATCAAACCATTAGAAACATTACTATTACAAATCTATTTTTGAGAGCAAAACTAAATATACCTGAGACCCCTGTATCTAGGATGTTTATCCTATAGAAATCAGATAGATGATAGGTAAGTAGGTAGGTGAATGAATGTAAGAATAATTATGAACACATATAATTTTAAAATGTAATTTAAAATAAAATATATTAATGCATATACTCTATAGCAACATTCCATTTGATGGTGCATTTTTGTTTCTGTTTTTCCCAGAGAACACTGATATAAAATTACCTGTTAAAAAACTAATGAACCAGGGTAGTCATTATCACAAAGATAATGAAAATAATTTCCTTGTCTCTGACTGATAATGTACATATCCTAACCTCAGCAATATTTAGATGTTATAAATGGAATAACAATTGGCAGTTAAATATCGTTGACTGCTTTTAGCATTGAAAGCAATAGATTGTCAGGTTTTGACAAATGGTAGACAAAAAAATTCTAGAAGAAATCCTAATTTTTAAAAAAAAAATTTGGAGAAAATATTGGAAGTTCCTCAATTCCATACTTACAATGTACAGAGAGGCAAACGAGTAACTAATGATGGTGAGCAATCTTTCTGAGACATACAACTGATAAATGTATCAGTAGGGAACCAAACACAGGTCCTGTAATTCTCAGACCAAAGTTTTTAGTATTTTTTTTTTTTTCCACTGAAGGGTGCTGATGTGGGGCAAGGAGCTAAAATAAACTAAGCTGCAATTAATTGTATTTCACTTGTAAACAAAAATCTATTTAATGTTTCCTTTAGGTGTTTTGGGTTTTTTGGGGGAGGGGGGTTGCATAGAAGAACTGGGGTATAGGCCAGAGGTTCAAGGGTTGGGAAAATTAACCAGAGACAGAGTAGGGAGCAGAATAGGTGGACTTACTGAACTACACTGCTACAGTGAACAGCGGGCAAGACAGGAGGTATCTGCTGTGCCATAAATGGGTTAGCTCCCTGGGTGGGGAATCAAACTTCAAACTCAGGCCATCGTGGTGACAGCACTGAGATTTAACCCCTAGGCTACCAAGGAGGCCCTTTAAACAAGAATCTTTATTGGTCTATCCCTATCAAAAAAAGTTTATTATCTCTATTAAGGATTCCGGCAAGATGGTGTTAGAGTGAAAGATTCAGGCTAGACTCCTCTATATATTCACTAATATATTGCAACAGACCAAAACCAATACCCCCTCAAATATAAATGGACAAGGCACATATCAGAAACAATGATCCAATGGAAAGAGATATGGAAAATGTAACTGAGCTGGGCTTTTCTGTGATACGAGGGTGGTACAGCCCAATAGCAGGAAAGCCAGGTGCCCACCCAAAGTAGTTGGCTTATGGGAAAAACCCCATTTTGGGGACTCTAGAGACCCAGAATTACTCTGCATAATCGGTGCATACAGTTGGCTATTGCAAAACTGTAGGCATTTAGGGTGATATTAATTCAATAATAAAATAACAAAACACCCCAATCAGTAAATGGACAACAGATCTGAGCAGACAATTCATCAAAGAGGATATCCTGAAGGCTAGTAGATATAGTGGAAATGTTTATCATTTTTTTCAATAAGAGACATCCAGGTTAAAACTACAATGAGATATCTCACGCCTGTGAGAATGACACATACTAAAAAGACATACAACAAATGCTGGGGTGGGAATGCAGAGAAAGATGAACCCTAATCCACTGTTGGTACCGTCATAGGAATGTAATTGGTGTCATCATTTTGGAAAATGACCTGAATTTAACTTAAAAAACTAAAAATAGAAATACTGTACAAGCCAGTAATCCTGCTCTTGGTCATCTATCTAAAGGACATGAAACCAATATAAAAACTAATGCTCTACAATGCTTATTCCAGCACCGTGTACAATAGCTAAGACATGGACGTGATCTAAATGCCCATCAGTAGAAGTGTGGTTCAAGAAGATGGGGTTTATCTATAGCACAAAATACTACCCAGTCATTAGATGAAATGTTACCATTTACAGCAAATTGGGAGGAGTTTAAGGGAATATTGTGAAGTAAGGTTAAGTCAAAATGGCAGAGATCACTATTGGGCATTTACCTAGTAGACGATTCAACAACCTTAAACATAAAAATAAGTGATCGTTAATAAGTAAAGTAATTTTTCTGTGGTCAAGTGGAGGGGAGAGGAATAACATCAATGTAGATTTAAGGAATATAGTAGAAAAAAATACATAACAAGGGGAAAATGACAAAAGTTTGCCCATGCTTAGAAAAGACCTTATGTTAAATTATAGAAATAGAGCATCTGTGAAACACCCACTCTGAATAAAAATGCACACTTTAAAAATCTCTTCATATTTGTGGTAGATTGAAAATATGGCCACGGTTCTTTAGTCCATGCCCTTTGCAACGTGACTTTACTGCCTCTCACATCAGGCAAGAATCTCTTTCCTCTTACTTTCCATTTGAGTTATGATTTCTTTTGATCATAAAATACATTGCAAGTAATGTGGTGCCTGTTCCAATTCTGGCCTCCAAGAAGCTTTGTGCACTTCTGTGTCCTTTCTCTTGAAACACTATCCTTGGCATGAAGAGGAGGGGGGAGAAGGAACATCCTGGCTGAGACTATCCTCAACCTAGAGTTAGTGTCTAGTTGAGGGCACACAGAAATATCACTTATGCGAGAGGTAGAAGTTCTTTGACAACAAGTTAATATATGATAGCACAATAAAATGCACAACAGAATCTCCTTCCATAGGAAGGCACAGAGGTAGGCTGGGCCACTGTTATCTGTACTGATGTTGTAATGATTCTGACTGATCAACACATTATGTGTATTGACACTGCAGTGACCTGAATGAGAGGTGGGGTCAATTGAGATGTGCAACTTAAAAAGTCAGTCACCTGTTTACAAAGAGAGGGGTCAACACATATGGGGAAGGAAGAACAGGTAAAAACCTGGCTGAGCTTGATAGTCCCTGCATAAATTAACATTAATCGGTGATCCTTCTTAGATGCTTCTGAAAAATGATATAGACAACTGGTTAAGCCAATTTGAGATACTTATAGACTCCATACCATGGTCTGAAGATCTCTGTGGTTTTGGTGAAAGCCACAATGAACTTTCATTCTGAGAGTGGCCTTCCCTTCCTGCAAATGGACACCTTACCAGAAACTCTCCAGACAGAACTCTGCCTGCTCAAAGGCACCAGTTTCCTGAATCTTGCAAAGTGATCCATAGCCATCGTCATCCTCCCTAGAGCTATCCATTGAGTATATGCTTATTCTGGTATAATGTGCCCACCCTGTAAGTTCATCTTTTAGTAACATGGATTTGTTGAGTCTTAAGTGAAACCTACCTGCTTTAGTGGAAATAAGTGCTTTTGAGAGACATACTTCATATAGAAGTCATTAGATAAAAATACTTTCTATTCATTTTTAAAATAAAGCATCCTACTATGGTTATGGATATTTAATATCAATATTTTTAAGACTGAAATTTTATATATTCACATCTAACTTAAGAATTTATTGAGGTTTTAAATTCTTTAATCATTTAGATTACTCTGTATAAATCAGTACCAATCTGATTGGAAATTTGTATTTTACAAATCAAAATTCTCAATTATAATAACTAAGATTTGTTTAAAAATTCCTCTGTCCCAGTCAAAAACATAGAAACAGAATAGAATGGTGGTTGCTAGGCACTGGAAGTAGGAGAAGTATGAAGTTTCTATTCAATACATATGAAGTTTCAGTTCTGCAAGATGTGGAGAACTGCTGTACTACAGTATTCTAACTGTAGTGAACAATATGTGTTACATAAACTTTTGTTAGAAGTTAGATAACATGTTGTGTTGTTAAAGAATAACACAGCAAGCTTAATACCAATGAAGACATTAAGGTTAAAATGTTGTACCTTCAAATCATTTGACATTTACTTTATAAAATATGAATTAGCAGTAATAATTGCAAATTAGAGTAGGTTATTTAATTAGCTAAGTGTAATACTTGTATTTGACCACTAGATAGAGCTAGTATAATAATATCCTGAGAGAATAACAAAAATATGTGAAAATTATCTCATACTTGCCATTGATATAGATTGCTTATCTATTATTACTTTGTATTCCTGAATTTGTTAACTTTATTTAAACTGGTGCAATTCACTTTGACTCTATTTTCACTAAGTTACATTCAACCAATTGTATTAGTTTCCCAGTAATGATCTGCCCATTGTGTATTACTAAGTTGGATTGATAGTGGTCATGGTTCTAAAACCATAATGCAGTTATTTTAGGATGTTGTACTATTAACATTGTCCCAAACTTTTCCCAACAAAAATATTTTATGAACTATGAATATAATTCATGATTTTTTCATATTTTAACCATTATCATGTTTATCATGTAAGGAACAAAACAGACTTGCAACTTTCAGGTAAAGATTCAATATAAAATAAAAGACTGTTCAAAGTAAACATCCACGGTAATGTTGAGATTCTTAAAGCAGTGTAAGATAGACTAAAACATATATCTCGTCTCATTATCACTAGCTAGACCTCCATTAAAGAATCAGCAATGAGCAATAAAATTGGTAAGAAACTTTACAGTAGAGGGGCCTCCCTGGTGGCACAAAGGGTTGAGTGCCACACTGTGGAGCTTCCACAGCTACCACAGTGTGAGTTTGATCCCCCGCCAGAGAGGGGACCCACATGGCACAGCAGACCTTGCCTGTATCACCCTCTGCTCCCCTCAGCAGTGTATTTCAGTAGATCCGCCTGTTCTGCTCCCCGCTCTGTCTCTGGTGAATCCTCTCACCCTCGCCTCTGGCCTGTACCCCACCTCTTGTATGAATGAATGAATGAATGAATGAGCGAATGAATGAATCTAAAAAAAAGAAACTTAAAGGTTGAGGTCATGTCTCAACTTCTCTTCTGGCTCTTACAAACGCTCATCACTATCACCATAAAATAAGAACAGTGGAAGTTCTTCAGCATTTATTATTCCATATCAGTTGTTTATTTACTAGCTATACTCAGTGTCTTAATCTTTAAAATCATTTTTTAAATTATGTGATTTCAAAGGTCAGGAGAAGTTAACCTTGCTAGTTAATAGCCAACTATCAAATTTTGTTGACTATCAGCATTACCTAGACCATGTTAAAATAACCACCCAAATTCCTATCTCCAGCAAACTAATTTATGTGATGGGTCCCAACACTATCCATTTTATTAAGTTTACCTAGTAGTTCTGCTGAAAAAGTCCATATACTGTAATTTCAGGAGGTTAGTAAGAACATAAGCCCTAAAATGAAACAGACCTGAAACCAACCAGTTTCTAACCGCAGCAATAATATCTAACAAGTAGCTGTGTTAAGGCAGCTAATCCATATAAAAGAGTGACAATTCCCAATACAGGCAGTGAGTCTTATAAATGGTACTCACAATATTCTTTTCTTGATTTATGTGTAAATAGGGTGAATGGGCTCTGACAAGATCTTCAGGTAAACAATGATGATAGTGATATACATTTGTGTTACTCATTTTATTTTTCCTTGTCACTGACTACATTATACAGTTGTGTTAATCACTTGCTTACATGAGCAGCAATGTCACTTTATCTATTGATAATTATTTAGAGCCTTGTTAATGCTTTTTTTTTAAATTTTTTTCTGTTTAGGAACAGAATACATTGCCACAAGGTGTATCTGCCTTGTTTAGGACAAATTTAAATTGTCAAGAAAAATATACAACATTCCTTTTTCTCACCAAGAGTTCTCAAACAGGAGCTTATGAACTCCCTCCTGAAGAAAATAAATCAATTGAGTGTTGTCATCTAATATTTTAAATCCTTTTCTTGTCACAAGGTTGCTCATAAAATTGTTAATGCATGACCTCAGTAAGTCCATTGAACTAAGCTGCTTTTATAGTCCTGCGTTAACATAATCCTTCTTGACAGTATTATTCTATTATCTGAAGAAAAATATGTGATGTGTATAAGATACATTGAACCCTCACTTAACAATTTTCTTTGAAAAGTAATCACTTTGAAAAGATGTACATTGATATAATGTATTTATATAGCTTTTGAAAACAAAGCTGTCTCATACTGACATTTTAAAAAATATCCTTGACCAAATAAACAATGATGGCAAGACAGGCTACATTATAAGTATTTGTCAAAACATTGAATTATATTTGGAAAGTAAAATAGTTCAAATAGTTTTATTTTCCCTCTTGTAATTAAACTTAAGGGAGCCAGAAGTAATTTTAATTAAGATTTATGGAATGCAAGTTCTGAATATTTTAAGTTCTTTATATTTTATAAAACTGATAAGGCAGATAATACAGTTTTCTGCTTTAATGTTTAAGGAAACTGAGGCACAGAGAAGTATAAGTAATTGGCCAACGGTCTTAAGTAACGGATTCAGTACTTAAATACAATACTGATTTGGATGCAAAATGGTGTCAGAGGGGTCTCCTTGCTTTCCTACCCAAAGGATCTTTAGTTTTACAAGCGAAGTACTACACCAGGGAGCCCTGTGGTTGGGGCAAAACCAAAATACTAATCTGACGTCAGAGACCAGATAGACTGTACCAGAAGGGACATGGAGGAGATTCCTGCTTCAATAATCAGGATGTAGGTGGAGACTGAGACATGAAGCCTGTAGTCAGGACAGGATACTGCTGTACTAAAAACACAATGGCAGTGCCAGGGAGGGAAGAGCTAAAGGTATGTTCATGCCTTATTTGACAGAGAGGAAATACATGCAGAGGAACTGGGGTGTTCCCAGTGTGTAATGTCCCTAGTGAAAGGAACAAGTTCAGTGCCCTAGGATGTGCACCCAGTACCCACACTTTGGGACTGGTGTTGACCTTGTTGGGCTCACTGAGAACATTCAGAGAACTGCCTAGTCTCAGGTCTTAAGCCCCTGAAAGATGGCTATTGGAAGTGCCACAAATATGAACCTGCCCCATTCCAAGAGCTTCAGACCAATAACTCAACCCTCTGAGGCTCTCCTCCACTACCTGACTCCATAGCTATAAGATCAGGCCTTAGAGTCACAGAAACATAAAAAGCAAAAACATCCAAAATAATCTAAGAACTATAGAGCCAAATGACAGAAAGGCAGAAATTGTTCAAATCTCTAAGATCTTAAACAAGATTTTCCTATGAGAGAGTTCAAAATTGTCATGACAAAAAAAAAAAATCAAAGAAAGGAAGAAAAATACAGAAAAGCACATCAGAGTGATACAAGAGGACGTGGAAAAGTCAACCTAGATACAACAAAAGTCAAAAAAAACAACAAATTTCATGAGAAATACAATTAATGAACAGAAAATAGAAACAATATATACATAAGACAAAAATTTATCAAGTACATTGTTGAAAGGAAATTCTCTTCAACAAGTGATACTGAAAAACAAGAGAGTCCATACAAAGGAATGAATTAGATGACCATCTTATAATATATCCATAAAGTAACTCAAAATGAATTAAAAACTTGGATGGAAGACTTGAAACAAACGAACAAATACATAGAAAGAAAACAGAAGCAAAACATTCCAGGAGGTAGGCGACACTGATTTCTCTCTGGATTTGTCTCTAATAGCAATGAAACTACATCTAACTAGAAAGCTTTTGCACAAAAAAACTACCATTAAAAAATTTAAAAAAATGTCCTACTGAATGGGAGAAAATATTTGCACATTATATATCTGACACAGGGCTGATAAGCACATTCTGGTAAGAATTCACACAACTGAACAAAATGAAACAAATAGCCCAAAAAATAATGGGCAGAAGAACCAAGTAGACACTTCACAAAAGAAGACATAGAGATGGCTACCAAACACATGAAAAAAATATACTCATTATCACTTATGATATGCACTCTTTTATTCACTTAACATTATTTATAATATATAAGTTATGGAAACAACCTAAATGCCCAAAGACATATGAGTGAATCAGGAAGATTTATATACACAATGTAATACTACTCAGCTATAAAATTTGAATATCAACTATTGCTATTTGCAACAACCTAAACGATGCTAAGCAAGACAAGTCAGAAGAATAAAGACATAAAGAATAAAGGTGTTGTAATGGCTTCACTAATTTATGCAAAGAGTAAGCCAGAATCAAACCAGTAACAAACCCTACTTGTCTGGGGAAAAGAGAGGATAGAGAGCAGAGGATGGCAGTGGTGGTGGACCAGGAGCTTTGATGGTGGAAATTTGTAATAACATATATCTGAAGAAGTATAACCCTATACCTTTAAGTCATATACAGTGTTGTAAACCAATTCTACCTCAGCATAAAATAAGAAACAAATCCAAGCAACCTGATTTTAGAGTCTGTGTCTAAAATTATATCAGGAACTCCTCTTTTCTTTTCACAGGCCTAGTTCTAGTTGAGGATATTACCTCAAACACACATTTAAGGGGAATACAGAGGCTCATCAAATTTATAAAACATTTATTTCAATCTACTTTTCCCATCTACCTCACAGTAGCTGAGTTTTCCCTTTCCACTGGTATTGCTGGTATCTTGAACCTTCCCACCTTCAACTTATTGCTTAACTTCCTTCAATGCACTCCTTTGTTATGTGACACAGTGTCATAGTCATTCTACATCTCACACAAATGCTTCATACTTTGTAAAGTTTTGTTTAGATCTTTCTTTTTTAATTTTATACCAAACTACCTCATATTTACTTGTAGTGTTTTTTTGTTTTTTTTTTAAGATTTATTTACGCACACAATAGCTGGGGTACAGGATAGAGTGGCAGGAGGTGAGATGATTCACCAGAGACAGGGTAGGGGGCAGAACAGGCAGATGAACTGAAACACACTGCTGAGGGGAGCAGCAGGTGAGGCAGGAGAGGTCTACTGCGCCATGTGGGTCCCCTCCCTGGCCGGGGATCAAACTTGCACTGCTGTGGTGGGATGCTTCACAGTGCAATGCTCAACCCGCTGTGCCACCAGGGAGGCCCTTTTTAGATCTCTCTGCTGCAAAGTAATTTCTTCCCTTTTCAATCCCTAAAATAGAACTTTGAGAGCTAAATCAGAGAAAACCCTAAACTCACCAGTGACTGATCTGTAAAATTCTTACTCCTTCAATATGCATTTCTCAGAAATAATTTTTTGGATAATGTCCATTGGAGTAGAGGCCATTCTTTATTTACACTGTATTTATCAGACTGAGCAGTGCCACTTTAGAATTCTCAGTGTAGTGATCCAGAAGGGAATATATCATTAGTACTGCAATACTCATCTCTGGTGTGGTTTGAAACACAATTCAGTATAGAACATGCTTTGGACATCTCAGATCTATGCAGTAGCCATTTTTCCTTTTCCTGGGATAATGATATGAAATTTACCAAAACTTACCCTGGTGTAGGAGCCTGGCCTGCCTCTCCTGAGAATCAGGTAGTAAGTATTAATTAATATAGCCAAGGTGCCAAGAACTAATTTGTATGTCATCAATTAGGTTTACAGAAATACCTTTCAATGCATTTGATTAATGCTTCCCTCATGACAAAAGCAAAAAAAAACAAAACAAAGAGAAATAGCAATGCATATATGTATATATGTATGTCTATATGCATATACATGTATATATATATGCACCTATGTATATATTTCCATGAAGATGCACTGCCTGGAACAATTAAAAGCATGTTTCAACCCTAATGAGCCCAACATTATGTTGAGAATGGCAGGAACCAGATACTACATAAATGTTATTTCATATAAAGTCAATCTTTATACATTTTACACATTATTAAATTTCAGTTATAGAAAATTCATCTTGTAACATATGCATTTTAGTAATTGTAAGTTTTCATTAGTCATATTCCAAAAAAAGCATGATTTTTTAATTGTACCAACACTATATGTCATCTTTTTCTTGTCATAAAATAATGTGTAAGCTACCTAAAAGATTAAGGAAATAGGAAAATATAAATTTACTGTTTAATTTCAAATATCTTAAAATTAGGACAAGAGAAATGAGAACTGTAGTAATGATTAGGAAAGTGAATTTCTCCAAGATTTTAAACTTATATAATGTAAATAGTATTGCAGGATTGGCTTATATTTACAAAAACATATATGTTAATGTAATAAATGTATTTATATTACTTTGGGGAATAGCATGACCTTTTTGTGTGATTTTATAGTATATCACTATTACTTGTAGCAATATTTTTTCATAAATTCTCATTTCAAATTCAAGTTTCAAATAATCATTTTTTCTGTTATTTAAAATATCTAAATTTTAGCACATAAAGCCAGCGTTGATATTTATTTTGAAGGTCTTCTAAGAGTAATGATTAATATCAATATAAAATTTAAAAAGTCTGCACTGCTGCACTGTGTTTTTGTTTTTGTTTTTTTTATCATGTATCATGATGTTTATAAAGGAGATACATCACATTACTAGGACTTATGTTTTATTATTCTCACTTTGTAATAGAGAAACTAACTTCAGAGATGTTACATCACACTCAACATTGTAAAACCAAAGACACCAAAGAGTAAGCAAGTTCTTATCCCCATTCTGTATAACATATCCTCCTGTGTGCATTGGTACAAAACCTGTCAGAAGCTCCAGTGTTGACTCAGGAAAGTTAAAAATAGTTATTTGGAATAATTAAGAAGGCCAGTATAATTGAGTGACTTAACGAGAAACATAAATAAAGTTACTAGAATAGTTGTGGTTCTAAAATCATTAACTTGATGCATGTTGGTTTTTTTTTTGTTGTTTTTTTTTTGTTTTGTTTTTAACAATATTGACAGTCACAGAATTAAGAAATAACATTCTGGAAACTTCAGAGTAGCTCAGAGTATAAGGTCAGTCAAACACTATTAAGTTGTTGATATTTAATCATTTTTGAACTATAAAAATGGCATTTCCTATAGTTCACTAAAAAACAAAAGCAAGGATACATAAGAATTAAAAATGGAAAGATGTGTAACAGTGGAGAGATACCAGGGTATGGAAGATAATGGATATTATGATAACAAGCTTATGTTCTAATATTCAGAAGCACTGAAAATGGTTTTAAGTACATGAAAAACATAATTATACATTTATTTAAAAAATACTAAAAGAAATCAGTAAGAGACCACTCTGAATATGTAGAAAGAACTGACTTAAGGTTAAGGAGCTCATATTACCACAGGATGAGAACTTAGTTTCATGGTAATTAGATTTATCAAGTAATTAATAAGAACTAAGAAACTGAGTCTGGCATTAGTGAAAATAATAGAGAAGCAGATGAGAGAAATATCTATGTGTTAATACTAGCACAATGATTAAATGCAGTGTTAAAGCAGAATTTAAATATATTATTTTCAAAAGTTTAGCTCCTCTAACAAGTACACTTTAAGCAGCAAAATTGATCAGTTGGGAAAATTATAGCATATTATCTTAAATGTAAATATATATGAACACATAAATAACATAAAATACATTATCTATATATTATAGCGATACATATATATGTATTGATAGAATAGGAGCCTATTATAAATTAAATTCAAATAAAGTGTCTAGAAAGAAGGGAGGACACTTCAGACTGAGGAGTAGTGGTCAAGAAAATGAGGCAAAAATCTGGAGATTGTTTATATAGAAGAGGAGAAACAGTAAAAAGAAATACCAACATTGCATAATAAGCAGAGACAGCAAGAAAACTGAAATCAGTAGAATTTGCATTGTATTTAGCAATTATAACAAACTCTAGAAAAATAGTTCTCTGAAAATTTAGCAGCCATCATATTGACTAGGAAAAATAGTCAAAATTCTGTGAGTTTATATGAGTTGTCTTTCTTACACTTTTTAAAAAGGGAATGATTTTTTTTTGCATTCTTAAGATATTTTTGTTGTTCTATTTGCTGTATAAACTGGGACCCCAGTAAGTGATGTCTTTGGAAATAGGCTAATTAATGTGCTAATATGGGTCACACTCCAAGACAGAATACCGAGGAAAGTCTGTTCCCACTCACCCACCCTTGGTGTGCTATTGGTTACAAATACAAATATGGGATAATCTACTGGGGATTAACAGTCATTGTGATTTTAGTTTGAGATGCATCTTTAGTTTGGATCGCCCAAACAAGGTTTATAAGTTGACAACCAGGCATACATTATGACACTAAGGGCCTGTATAGATAATTTCTAAATAATCATCCAATAATTATATGTAACATCAAGGAAGAGGGCAGAGCAAGGTGAAAAAGCTATGATAGATTCCTGGGGCCCTTTGAACAAAATAATTGACCAAGAAAACTAAAAAGTAGTAACTGAAGAGGAAAATGTAATTGTTATAGTGATTAAACAAGAAGACATTAGGGAGGAAAATATTTAAAGAAGGATAGTCAATTGTGATAAATATGGCTGATGCTTTGTATAAGATGAAGATAAAGAACTGGCTATTGTCTTTGATAGAATGGATTATTCTAATGGATAATTAAAGACTTGGATTAGCAGTTTCTAGAGTGGTGAGGAAAGTAGCCTAAATAGATTAAGGAGAAAAAAAGGCAGATGAACAGTTGAATGAATAAAACTCTTAATTTTGCTGTGAAGAGGAATAAAGAAAGATGTAAAAAATGGTAGGAAAATGTTATTTTATGGGATTTTTAATAAAGGATGCAAGACTTGGGCATCACTTGAATCAAATTCTCAGTGTAACACAATATGTTTTCATTTCTTTGGAATACATACTTAGAAATGGAAAGGCTGGGTCATCTTAAAGCTTTATGTGACTTTAACAGCTAGTTTTCCAAAAGCTTGTGCCAGGTAACATTTGTAACAACAATGTATCAGAGCTCCAGTTGTACCATTTCCATGCCAACACATGTTGTGTCAGTTTTATGAATTTAATCATCCCATGGAATGCCTAACAGAGTACATTTACATTTCTCTGGTGACTAATGATATTGGGCATGTTTTATATGCTTATAGTTTATGAATATATCTTCTGTTGTGAAGTGTATATGCAAGTCACTTATCCACTTTTTATTGCTTCATCTTGTTTTGGAGCTATGGAGACAAAAATATTTATGTTCTAGAGCATAGATACTTTTCATTGTGTGGAGTGGTCTTTTTAGGGTTTTTTCAAAATTGATATTTCTTGTTTTGATTAAGTCTAGTTTCCTAAAATTGTTTTATTGCTTATGCTTCTTTTTATCCTACTGATATATCATTGGCAACTTTTAGGTCATATTTACCAACCTTGTTACTTCCTGTTTTTTGTTTTTCAATTACAGTTATCTAGCAGATATAAAGTGTTATTGCTTTATGTTTTTAATTTGCATTTCCCTAATGGCTAATTATGTTGATCAACTTTTCATGTATTTACTGACCATTTGAATATTCTTTGGAAAATGTGTATTCTGGTTTTTGTCCAATTTTTAATTGTGTTATCTATCTTTCCTGAGTTTTAGGAGTACTTTTTATATTCTGGATATTAAACTCATTATATATAATATGCAAACATCTCTTGATAATGTCATTTGATATGCAAATTTCTTTAATTGTAAAGCACAATTTAATCTACTTATCCTCTTAAACAAACTTGTGTTTTGATGTATTATGAAAAGAAATCATTGTTAAACTTAAAGTCAGGACAATTTATTACTAAGTATTGTTTGAAGAATTTTGTGGTTTTTGCTTGTTTATCCATTTTGATTAATTTTTGTATATCGTGTTAGCTAGGCATTCAAGTTCATTTACATGTGGAACTGCTCTGTTTCACTCCTTGTATCCAGATAGAAATTTTAATATCTCAAGACTAAATACACACATACACACACACATACACACACTGAACAAACCTATTTATGGTTAAACATATTTAGTTTGTTAAACATATTTAGTTTGATTATATCCTGCCATAGTTTAGCAATGTTAGCAATGTTAGCTTATACTTTCAGTGGCCATACATAGTTCTTTTATTTTCTCTGGAAATTTGTACTTTCGATTTAAAGGACCTGAACATTTGTTTTTGATGGTGATGGTGCTGAATTCCTACAAAAGAATACTGGTAACTTTTATATACAGGTAGCTTCTATTTTCACCAAATGCTTGAGTAACATAGAAAATGCAGCATAGTAGTGAAAGCATAGCCTAGAGTCTAACTTCCTGCATTTGAGACCAAGATTCACCACTTACTAGCTACGGAACATTGAATGGTTTACCCATCCCTTTGTTTCACTTACTAGCTATGTAATGTTGGATGGTTTACTCATCTCATTTGTAAAGTGAGAATGCTAATAACAGTTACTTCTTCGAAGAATTGTCATAAAAACTAAGTTATTTTGTACTTGCAGTGCAATTAATTGTTCACAAATGGTTTACTATTGTTATTTGCAAGTAATAAGTATGTACAGTTTACAAAGGATGTTTCAAATAGTTTCTGTTATCCAAACTCCAAATTTATCCTGTGAAGTAAAAGAAAGGTATCATTAGCTTCATTTAATAAAGTAAATAAAACTCAGATTTTGATGTAGCAAAGGCATATTAAAAAACAAAACTTGTAATATTAGTATGCAAGATGAATATGTTCTACAGATCTGCTGTACAACATAATACTGCACGTTGGGAATATATCTAAGAGCATAGATTTCATGTTGTCTTTTCTTATCGCAATTTTAAAAAATGAAAATATTTAGAATTACATCATTTAAAATCACATCATTGTCTTTTAGACCTATATTCTTTGTGTGTGTGTATTTTATTTATTTATTTACATATATTTGTATATATTTGACACCAATTGTGGTTTCAATGGATCCCCACCACCATTTTACCAGTGCACTAAAGTCTCAGTCCTTTGTGATCTTTCTATACTCAACCCATTCCCTCCTCTCCTCTCCTCTCTACAAAGTGTCCCCGATTTGTCCTTGGCTTTTTTTTTTGTTGTGTTTATTTATTTATTATTATTGTTATCATTCTTTTCCTTGGTCACTTATTTGGTTCCCTTACATTCCTCCTAGGGGGGGAACCATCCTGTATTTTCCTTTTGCCTTCTGAATATTTCTCTGAGCATCTATTTCACTTCTAGCTCCATCCATGTTTCCATGAATGCCACTAGTTTATCTTTTTTGAGTGCTGAATAGTATTCCATTATGTCTATGTACCACATCTTCTGGATCCAGTTATCTGTTTGTGGGCAATAAGGTTGTTTCCTGGTCTTACCTATTATAATTAGTGCTGCAATAAACATAGGGCTGCAGGTATTCTTTTTAATGAGTGTTTTTGTGGTTTTTGGATATATTCCTAGGAGTGGGATTGCTGGATCATTTGGAAGTAAAGAATATGCAATGGAATAAAGACAGCTTGTTCAGTAAGAAATGGAGTTGGGCAAACTGGACTGCTACATGCAAAAGAATGAAACTAGAATACTGCCTTTCACCATGCACAAAAATCAACTCAAAATGGATTAAGGAATTAGACATAAGACCTGAAACCATAAAATACATAGGAGGGAAAAGTAGGCAAAACTCTACATGACATACACCTCAGTAACATCTTTAAAGACACAGCACCCAAAGCAAAGGTAATGAAGGAAAAGATAAACAGCTGGGTCTACATCAAATTTAAAAGCTTCTGCACAGTAAAAGACACACTAACCAAAACAAAGTGACAACCCACCAACTGGGAGAAAATCTTTGTACACAACATTACTGACAAGGGATTGATCACAAAGATCCACAAAGAGCAATCCAAACTAAACAAAAACAAAGTAAACAATACAGTCAAAAAATGGGCAAAATAGTTAAAAAGGCAATTCTCCAAAGAGGAAATGCAAATGACCAAAAGGCATATGAAAAAACGCTCAAATTCTCTTGTCATCAGAGAAGTGCAAATCAAAAGCACTAAGAGATACCACCTCACACCAGTGAGAATGGCACATATCAAAAAAAAAAAAAAAAATGGTAACAGCAAATGTTGGCGAGGATGTGGAGAAAAAGGAATTCGATTGCTCTGTCGGTGGGAATGCAAGGTGATCCAATCATTATGGAAAGCAAGTGGCAGTTCCTCAAATTTCTAAAAATAGACCTCTATTCTTTCTAGCAGAGCAAACTGCGTCTGCTTTCTATTACAACTGAACAATGAGATTAATATAAAATGAAATTATGTAATATTATAACAGAAAATAAATTGAAACAATGAATTATTGCAACAATTTACAGAAAGTTAATTTCTTTTTCCTACTGTTCATTTTTTTTTCTGGTTTTCAGAAGAGAGAAAGTGAATTACTAGCTATGAAATTTATGCAGTGGTTAGCAATCTGCTGAATATAGGATCATATTTAAAATTTGTAATACTAAAATTTCATTACAAATAATCACAATTTATCCTAGATCCCATAACTCTGACTGCGAGCACATCAACAGTGAGATGAGCTTGCATATTTGCTTTTCATTTGAATAATTCTTGATAATTGACTTGTTTTTTAAGAAAATCTACCTTGTTCATTTTTTGCACCTCATATAACATATAAAAATTAAAGATTTCACTGAATTTCTAAAATAGTCAATTATACAAGGCCAAACAACATTTTAATATCTTTTTAATTTAGTGACCCAATTATCTAATTATTAAATATTTGTCTATGTATAAATTTTTCTATTAATAGTTACTATTATCTTCACTATTATAAACAAAGGCATTTAAAACAAGTTTATTGAAGTCATGGCTTCAAAACAGATGTGTAAAGAACATAGACTTTGGGGAAGTGATTCCCATGGCCATAAACAAATGTCATTTGAAAGATAACAGTCAAGTACCATGTAATCAGAACAACAACCATCAAGACATACAACACACAGAACTCACAGCTTAATAAAATCATCTTCTGCAATAATCACACTAAATATATCCTACTTATGGGTAATATTTGCATAACTGCAACAGAATTGTACTTGAAATTATACCTATTCTGAAAGAGAATTATAGTTTTCCTGAACTCTTGTTAACATAATGATATTTCGGTATACTATTAATCACTAAATGGTATTAAATACCATTCAATTAAATTATGAATTATGAATTATAAATAGTTATTGAATACTAATTCTGCTCCAGACACTGTACTCAATATTGATATAAAAAACTTAGAATAAAAGCCCTAAGATCAAAGATTTAGGAAAGTCATCATTTAGAAAACTAGTTTTAGAAGTCATCCCAGGTATAACTTATCAATTCACTGTAGATATTCAGTAAAATTATGTCAAACAGTTTTTTATATTTTATTTTTAGAGTATTTTGAGTTACACACCAAAAGTCACTAGAAGTTAGAGAATTTTTGACTATTTTCCTCTATATTATAAACTACATTACTTCTATATTTTGAATATCATGTATGTGCAAATTATAATTATTTTTCTATGATACAATTAGTCTTTTAAACTGTAAGCTAAATTAAGTCATACTTTCAGTGAAATTATATGATGGTTTATTATTTTAATAAGTAATTAGTATTAAAACCTCTGGGATTTTTTTTCAGTGAGTTAATGATATACAATTCAATAAATCACACTGGGACAACTGCATACTAATGAGGATAGGAAAATTAAGTTGAAGTCATATATCATTACCCCAAATAAATTTCTAATTTATTAAAGATTTACAAAGAAAGAGCAAACTATAAAAACACTAGATGAAAAGTATGCTATATTAGAATAATAATTTAGGGTAGAGAATTTATGCCTAGGCAGACTACTATGTAATAAAAGCCAATAGTTATTACTATGTAATAAAAGTCAAAAGGTGTTACACAATATTTGAAAGTTTTATATATGTAAAGATACCAAAGAAAATTGTGTATTTCAAGTGCAATTAAAAACTAAAGAAAAATTATTTGTAATTCTAGCTAGGCAACAGTTTCATAAAACAACATTAAAAATGAGTAGGAATGTTTATGAAGACTATATGAGGAACAATTTAAAAAATTAGCAAATTTGCAGAATTTAAAGGAAATAAAAATGCACTAATACAAACACAATGACAAATTTGAGATATATAAGATACAATAAAAAAGTGATGAAGTATAAATTTATATAATTGATATGAAAATATCTCCAAAGATGAAAATGAGAAGAAAAAGTAATGAAAAATATGGGGAAAGGAACTAAAATCGTATTCCAAATGATAATAGCGCTATCTAAAAGAAGGTACTAAACAAAGACTTAAATTGAGCAAAGACTTAAATTGACTTAATTTTAAGAAATAAACTTCAAATTTCAGATAAAAGGGTCTCACCATATTCCTGCACAGGATTCCAAGGAAAAGAGTATGACTTGATTTCAAAGAATGGGTTATCTTGCCCCCCAATTATTAATGTCCTCCTCTACTATAGTCATGTCTTTGTGAGCATTCACATGAGATGGAAATATTTTCACCTACTATATCCATCCTTGCTATAGCAAGGGAGTCAGCACCATGACTTGTATTTTTACAAAGACTTATAAAGATACAGAAGAATCGAAAGACTTTATAGTGGAAAAATCAACTGCCTGTAAGTACTGACCAGAGGTGGCTGGTAGAGAGAGTCTATAGGTAGAATAACTAGAGTAGGCCATCTGATATGATTGGTTAGGGGCTATTTGGCTTTCTGTAGTTAGCGCAAAGTTGGAAGCAGTGGCAAAAATTATGATAGCTCTCAATCCTCGCCATGTTGGATCAGTTATCGTTTAGCTTCCTGAATTGCTCACTATAAATTTGACTTACAGTCTGGTTTCCTAGACTGTTTATTCTAAAGAATGGGGTTGATTTCTGGAGAAGTTTATTTTAGATTGTGGGTTCAAGTCCTATTTTATCCATGGCCTGGGTATTTTCTATTTGTATAGAATCAATACACTTTCTCAGTATTGTGTTTTTCCCAAGTGCTGGATGATTATGTCAAACTACTAACCACTAGGAATGAATCGATGGACCATATCTCTGGCTATAACTACTTTCAAAGTGTGTACTCAGCGCTGTCCCCAGTAGTAAGATTTCCTATTCACTTCTCTCCTTTCTGTATTATTTGAGCCCACTCCTGTTTGATGTTGGAGTGTTGCAGTGCATGTCCAACCTTAAAGCTTGATGTATCCATGATGGCCAACTTTAAGTTTTAGTGAAGTCAATATCGAGCTAGAAGCTACAATTCAAAAAAGAGGTCGTTTCTGCAGAGAATGATATGACCATCTGCAAACATCAAAGCTGTGTGGTATGACTTGCCTATCATGCTTGCCAAAAGTTCCTTACTCCTCACTGTCACAGAAACTCCAAGCACCATCAGATCTGCTGGCTATTAGGTTTGGTGGCAACACAGTTTCTATAGCTTGTTGTTCTCTTTTCTTATTTTGGATTCCACTCAATACAGGGAACTTTTTAGGTTCCCTGATATTTTGGTGTATTAATCCTAGCCAATGAAGGAGATAGGTTCCTATCAAAACTCAAAGAGTGTGTTAGGTATTGTGATCTCTTTTTTAGAGGTAGGGACACAGATACAGAAAATTCTCTTTCCTCACCAAGGTATAAAGGCAAATCATCTAATTTCAGTTTCCTCAAATAATTACAGACCTAGAAATACACTGAGATTTCAAGCCTCTTAACGTTTGAGCCCCACTCTCTGGTATGCTTGTTTCTTACTAAGGTATCTAAAGAAGTCACAATTTTCTGCTCTGCCAGTTCAATTTATATGCTATCATCAGTGTAATGAACTAGTATATTGTCTTATGGAATAGACAAGTGGTCAAGATTCTGGTATACTATTTTATGACAAATTTGGTGCACTGGTACAGTCCTAAGGTCATACAATGGACATACACTTGTGGCCCTACTTTAAGGGAAAAAAAAAAAAAAACCTGTTCCTTTTGATTTTTTTTTAATAGATATGGAGAAAAATGTTGTTCACAAACTCAGTAACTATATAGCAGGTACCAGGGGATGTATTGATTTTCTCTTGCAACAAAACTACATTTGGAACAGGAGCTGCAGTTGCAGTCAACAGCTGAATGAGCTTATGAGAAGTCACTGTCATTCTCCAAGGACCACATTTCTTTATCACAGATCAAATAAATAAGGTTAAAGGGGACTTGGGGAGATACCATTCTTTCATCATCATTGTCCTTGATGGGAAGGAACATTAATCTCTGCACTCCTTCTTGGAATGCAATGTTGAGTTTATTATGTTAATAGGTAGAAGCAATGCTGATAACTTCCATTTAGTTTTTCTTGCCATCACAGGCCACACAGTGTGGTTTGGGGAAAAAAATGTAGGTATTGCACAAATTTATGAATATGTTGATATAAACTATACATTCTGAAATCGAGAAATAACAATGGGTTTTGGAGCTTCCTGAACTATTATGAAATAGACCTGAGCAAAAACTCTATTAATTTCTTCTGCTTCACATTTCTCATCTGAAACATAGGCTATAATACAAATATTTTATGCTATTAGACGTATAACCATAAATGACAAATTTATAAATGTTTATGCATATTAGCCTAAGTTATATTATTTAGCCTAAAGTTAGCCTAAAATTTTGATACTTTAAAATTTGAAATTCATACATTTACTGTGCTGATAATTCAGTATCAGTAGTAAAATTTACTAGAACGATTAAAAATAGTAAAGCCATCTAGTGATAATTTTTCAGCATGAAATTCTAAACTTAAAAATGAATCTCATTATTATTTGTTTGATTTATTTTTAATTTAAATAAGTACCATGTATCTTATAATACAAATTTAGAAAAAGTTAATGTACTATAATTACTGTAAAACATGTATAGCAAAATGTTGGAAGAAAACACAATATAAATTTTTATCATGAACTGCAAGTAATTTTCTTTCATTGTGGTAGCAATTATGTGTTTGTATATTTTATTTTTATAACATTTTGTATGTGCTAATAGCTGAAATAAAACTTTAAACAAAATATCAAAAAGTAGTTAGAAGTTACTTCTGAATTCAAAACAACCTCCTAGGCATTTTGCTTATAATTTGTTACTGTGGGAACAGCTGGGAAAAAGCCCTGGTGAAGTAAAGATGACGAAGAAGGATAGTTGGAGCTGAAATAAATCTCCACTCTGAGGCTGTCAGTGAACGGGAGGACAGGGAGGTGGTAGGAAGAATGATAACATAAGAAATGCTGTCATCATTGGGATGCAGACAGAGAATTAAAACAGGGCAGAAGGAACCAAAGATCCAACACAGAAATGAAAGTGAGTATAGCAGGAAAGAATATGAGGAACCTGAGGTGCAAGCAGCAGGAAACAGAGAAGCTCTCTTCATACTTTATGTTCAGCTAGTCAGCTTGTCCTGCATGACTCTTCAGTAATACTCTTTTTGAATTATTCTCTTTCACATCCCCACTGTTACCACTCTGGCTGAGCTCCTCTGTTTTTCTTAGAATAGTAGGATAGGTGTTACTGCAACTACAGACACCAGGACTATGAGTTGAACACAACCAGATTTCTCCTGCGTGCCATAGCCTGCTGAGGCGTTGAGCAATTCTGAAGAGTGGCAGGGACAGAGCTCTTCAGATCACTGTGGTGTCAAAAGCCCCAAGACTGGGAAAGCATAGTGGGAGAGTGAAAACCCAGATACTTTACTTACCCTCTCAGAAATAACACTTGCCTTCCACTTACAGCATGGGCCTGTACTAACTGCGTAGCTGTGCTGACCTGCAGGCAGATGCGGGTCAAAAGTGATATGTGGATCCCGACACCTCACTAACACACTCTCCCACTTCATCCTCACCCTGTCCACCTAACTATAAACATTGTCATTAATATTTATAATGATTTCCTTCTAATTCTAACCCACATATATCTTTTCACTTCAAAAACTTTATTTTGATATAAATGACAAAAAGGTTTAACTGCAATATTTTTTTGTGTGTGTGAGATAACATTGGTTTAAAACACAAACTATAATTTAAGAAAATACAGTCATACCCCCTCCAGTGTACTTGACCACCCCTACCACAAAATGCACTCACCACTGGTCTCCCTTCCCACTTTGTTTCCACCACAACCGTGTCTCCCCACTTTAGAGTCTCAATTCTACAGTGTTATTTCTAGGGTGGCCAGCGGGTTGAGCGCCACACTGTGAAGCATCTGAGGTACAGCAGCACGAGTTTTATCCCCAGCCAGGGAGGGGACCCACATGGCACAGCAGATCTCTTCTGCCTCACCCGCTGCTCCCCTCAGCCGTGTACTTCAGTTGCTCTGCCTGTTCTGCTCCCCACTCTTTCTCTGGTGAATCCTCTCCATCTCCCACGACTCTGGCCTGTACCCCAGCTCTTGTATGCATAAATAAATAAATCTTTAAAAAAGAAATATAAATGTGTCAAGTTAACTAACTTCAAGGAATTAAAAATAGAACAAATGAAGCTGATGGTTAGTAGAAGGAAGAAGATAATGACAAAGAGAGTGGAAATAAGTGAAATAGAGATTAAGAAGACCACAAAACAAATGTTACTAAGAGGTTTCTTTCTTTCTTTCTTTCTTTTTTAAAGATTTTACTTATTTAAGCATACAAGAGCTGGGGTACAGGCCAGAGGTGTAGGGGGTGAGAGGACTTACCAGAGACAGAGCAGGGAGAGCAGAACAGGGAGATCGACTGAAATACACTGCTGAGGGGATCAGCGGGTGAGGCAGGAGAGGTCTGCTGCGCCATGTGGGTCCCCTCCCTAGCTGGGGATCGAACTCGAGCTACTGTGCTGTGAATACTTCACAGTGCAGCACTCAACCTACTGCGCCAGCAGGGAGGCCCCTCTATTTTATATTTTATGCACAAACAAGTGTGTGGGCATTATGGGAGAATAATGTGCACTTGTATGAATATTTTATATCATGCTTTTGAAACTCATAGAATATTGTATAGTTTAAATTGCTGAGTATTTCATATGTGAGATAGACATGAAAATGCTAGTAAAAAATACACACCCACTACAACTTGGTTGTTTGAAATAACAGCATAACATTTCTTTATTGAGTAACAGCATTACTATTTCACAGCATAACTGTTCTTTCATCTTTACTTAAGTCATTTAATGCCTGTCTGCTCAAAATTACTGATCTTCTCTTATAACTCTTAGTTTCCTTCCACTCTTAATCCTATATTTCTCACTATATTTCAGATTTTTCAATAAAATATATAAAACAATATTTTTATATGGGGCATCTCTGGTGTCGCACGGTGTTAATGCACAGCATTATGAATCTATCCACAGCCACTGCAGCACAAGTTCAATCCCCAGCCAGGGTGGGGACCCACATAGTGCAGCAGACCTCTCCTGCCTCTCCCACTGCTCCTCTCAGCAGTGTATTTCAATCAGTCTGCCATTTCTGCTCCACACTCTGTGAATCCTTTTACATCCTCAACCCCACACCTCTGGCCTGTACCCCAGTTCTTGTATGCATAAATAATTCTTGAAAAAAACAATATTTTTATAAATCCCATAACATTATGGGAACAACAGTTACTATTACCATTTTTCAATGTAGGAATTGTTTCGTATTTATCTTTACATGGAAACTAACAGTGCATATAAATTGATTTTTACTCAATCAATATGGGTTAAATGTAACTGAATAGATGATTGGGATCCTTATTTTTGTATTTGAATTTCTCTAAGTCACAACATTTAATCTAAGAACAACATGATAGCATTATACTTGGGACAAAAGCTGAGTAGTGACTAACAGTGACCAGCTCATTTTTCTATTGGTTTTGTTCATCACATTTCTCCAAGTGAACTATTTATTGAGTTTCAGTAACACTGAGTGCCAAAGGACAATTAAATTGATCTTCAACAAATTACTAAGAAACACTTCCTTAATTTTAGTGTTCCCTCTTAATTGTGAAGCCATGGCAGCTCCACAAATAAATGGGTCGCTTAACAGACTCCATTGCTACTAAAGTGAGAAGTTCACATTACCTAATGCTGTTTATAACATCTCTATTACCACCCTGGTTGCAGCTAAAAATAGAGTGATAAGCACAAAAATAGTTGCAATATTTTTCACTACAAATTACACTCAATCTTTCACACATACACACACACACACTTTAAAATATCAAGCCCATGCTTTTAAAATACTTTGCTTTGTTCAGTTGCTCTGACATAAAGAATTTTACTCATCCTTGTAAGCAGATTATAAAGTAGATGTTTCATTTTACAGATAAAAAGAAAATGCTCTAAGAGTAGAAATACACACACACACACACACACTTTTGGAATCTCGACAAATATATTATTTCAAACCAAAATTGTTCAATTATCTAGAATTAAGTGACTTCAGGAAAGTATAAACTTTGTGGCTACTACACTATGTATAATTTTTGAACATTTCACCAGCATGCCTACCATGTGCCGCAATTCATAACACCTGAAATAGAAAATACGAACTACCTGTTCTGAAGGTCTATATCCTAGAAACTGTGTTAAGTGGTTTCATATGTTCCATTTCAGTAATTCTCACAAAGTTTTCTGAAATAAGCTTACTTTTCCCATGTTGTATTCTAGCCCATGCATCTCTCCATTCCAAGATAAGTAAATTCCTCTTTGTCTTTAACAAGCTACCACTATTAATACAATATACATTTGTCATCTTAACTATTCTGAAGGTCAAAAGTCCTAAAATCTAACTGTCCTGAGGCTGCCATCCTTCCTAAAAACTCTAAGGAAGAATGGGTTGTTTTCCAGCTTAGAGAGGCCACCCACATTTTTTGGATTATTCTTCCCGTTTCAAAACCAGCAAACTCATATTTCTCCTGAACACATCTGCTGTGGTCATATTTCCCTCTGACTACTGCCAAGAAAGGTTTACTGACTTTAAGGACTCCTGTGATTAGATTACTCCCACCTGGATGATACATGGGTCTAGCCCTGTCTCCCGATATTTAACCTTGATCACGTTTTCAAAGTTCTTTTTGTTATGGGAAGTAACACATTCATAGGTTCCCACAATTATGTCACGAACATCTTTCAGGAACAATTATTCTGCCTGTCACACTTATGTCATCAAATTTTCAGTGACCATTCCCTTATGCTTCTGGCTAAATTGAAACTAGTGTCAACCCCAGTAGTGGTAGTTGACATTTCTTCTTGGAATGCAAATGCTGCACTAAAGCTTTCATGATGAGGCACCCATGTTGAGGGGAGCTAGCTCGAGCAAACACCTGGCCTATGAAAGAGCCAGGCTGCCTCTCCCAAACAAAGTCACTTTGTTCTACAGGTCCTGGTAGATTTAACTGATAAGTTGGAACTAATTTATGTGTCTTCCTTTCTTTTTTTTTTTTTCCTGACTCTTTTCTGTGCTATAAAGTCCCAATTTTATGATTTAAATAAGTTTGCCAATTATGAGCCTTCAAAACCCTAACCTACCTTTCTTATCCTCCCCTTTTTGACCCCCCCCAAAAAAACAATGTATGCTTGCTCTCAGACTTTCACTCTCTCCTTTCCTTTCCCCCCAACTTTCATGCTCCCCTTTTCTCCCTGTCTCTACCTTTCCCCTTTCATTTCTCCTAAGGCCTTCCTGCAACCCAAGTGTGCTCTATAACTTCCAGATCCTATAAGTAATCTCTATTTTTCAAGTTTTTTGATGCTTACTGTGGAAAGACATCCTGCAATTACAGTAAGAGCCCCAAAGGTGTCTAATCATAATATTGGCTTAAATATTCATGTAAAACTCCCTGGTGGGCCAGGTGAGTGTTCCCACTTATTTCTAGTCAATAGCATTATTATCAATAGGTTGAGAACACAAAATAGGAACCAAGCTTCTTTCTTAAGGAATTACTTTTCTAACACCATTAAAAGTAATAGTAACACTTTGAATTTTCAAGTTCCCAAAGAACAAGAAGAGGGTCCTGTGACATACTTGTTTCACACTGCTAATTCCCAATCATTATTTGAAAGTAACTATTCTTACAAGTTTCTTACCATGAAGACATAAAATTGTCAATCTGTTATTAGGTTTCATTATACACAATCAAATCCCCTTTTCCCCTGGCCACTATACACATGACCACATCTTTAACTTTGCATGTCAATCTCAAGGGGACTATCAACATATTGAACATTTTTCTCCCCTTCTTTCCTGTTTGTTATTGCCTTTTTACCTGTATCAAAGAAAGAGGAAGGAGATTCATCTTTATGGGCACCAATGATTAAAAAGAATTAGAACACTTTCCAAGTTACTGTCTTTTCAGATTCCCCAAGAATACAGCCTAGAAAGAATTTAATTACAAATTGGCACATTTACAAAGGCAATTTCAATACAACAGAGAAATGAACAAACTCTTGATAAAATATTCCTGCATTTTGCTGAAGAGTTAAAGGGAAACAACTTTGAAGTTAATCTTTCCTCCAAGTCTTCCCCCCAAGGTGAGTGCTACCAGTGTCCCATTACAGACCTAAATAGGTTTCTTGCCCTGAAGCTGTTTCCATTTCCCAAATGAATCTTTCATTAAATCTCACTATAGAAGTCTCCACCCACATCTGCCAAAAATCCACTCATATTTTGGAGTGGATCTTACTGCCTGAACCCATTTTCTCTTAATTTGCCACAAATGAGTATTTTTGCCTTAGCTTTCCAGTGATCCTATAACAGGGGGTGCCTACCCAAAGGAGGTTGGAGGTGAAAAGGGAGGAGAAGGAAGATGGAGAGCAAGAGGGAAGGAAGCAGGAGGGAGAGCAAGAAGGAGACCTGGAGGAGGCACATGGATCAGAGAAACATATGAAAAAAATGCACCCACTTCTTGGTCCTGGACTGGTTGAAACAGATGTGGGTGAGAAACCCATGGGGAGCTTAACAATGGCAGCTTTTATCTTGATTTTGATATTGCTTTTTTCCTCCCAGATTTGTCTGGCTATTTCTAACCCTTTTCAATGGGTTCCTGCCAGAAGGTGCTCTAGACTTGTGGCAGGATTTTAGGCCTTGCTCTGGGCCAATCCTATTTGGATTTACTAAGGAAGGAATGTGTAAGTTTGGGTACTTAATTTGGAAGCTACATTCTTTCTCTTCTCTGTATTGTTCACTAATTATATTAAAGTTTCTTTCTATTAAAAGTCTTACATGTTTTGTCTTGATGCAGGAGATGGCAGAACCTATTTGGAACAGACAAGTTTAGGGGGTTCTGGGGTGTTCCACAACCTACCCCGTAACAATCCCTTTGTGGCTAGTTTCAGGTGGAGTAGGAGGTGGAGATGGTAGTGGTGATGGAAATTGCCATGGAGAAACACAGAACACAGAAACTGTGATGACTGTGGTGAGGGGTGAAACAATTCACAAGAGACAGTATGGAAGACAAAAAAGGCAGTCATTGAATACCCAGCAAAGAAGACAGATAGCAAGAAAGGAGTTTTCTTTATATCAGGGAAAGTCTTAAGGCTCTCCTTTAACTGTTTGCAAAGGTTTTCTTCAAGGCAAGGCTTTAGCTGACTATAATCTCTATCAGTCATTGTATTCCTTTAGGATTTACTCAGCTTTTAATGGCCTCAGGCTTTATGGCCTGTTTCAATGACTATCTATGGTTTCCTTATCAGCTCAGAGATTTCTGGCCTGGTTAACCAAGGCAACTCCTTAGTTTCCCTGAAGTGTTCAAAACTACCAACTTTGTTGGCTAGGCAAGGAACTGGGGGGCTTGTTTTTAAGCCTGTAAACCCCAACAGTGGGGGTAGAGATGGAATGGATTCTGAGACTTCTGAAATTCTACATTAAAAACAGTCAATAATGCAGCTTTATTGTTACTCTAACTTGTCCAAACTTTAAACATGATTTCTCCTTTAGTTAGTGAACCAATTATTCAAGCACCCATATATAGTCCAAGAACCAAAACTCAGGTGAAAATATAGTCTAATGTTAAGTCCAGATGAAGAAGAAAAAATTCCTAGTTTAGCCAGTGGTTTATTGTTCCTATGAAGAGAGTAACTCCCCTTTTTGTGAAAACTACCGTTCTGTTTT
The DNA here is from genome assembly GCA_019455555.1 of Galemys pyrenaicus. Taxonomy (NCBI): domain Eukaryota; kingdom Metazoa; phylum Chordata; class Mammalia; order Eulipotyphla; family Talpidae; genus Galemys; species Galemys pyrenaicus. Next base: position 1,643,154 of record JAGFMF010011395.1, on the reverse strand, counting down.
CATTCCCATTAAATGATGTATCAAAGTAACAAATTTAAAAATGCCTTATTTGCTCCTTGTTTATTACAGGAGGGGCTCTTTTTTTATTCTAATAAAAACAAGAAGAAAATATGTCATTTTGCTTAGTTTCCCTTTGAATGTGGAGGGAAGAAAGGAAAAAGGATAATCACCTTTTCCATATGTACTTTAGAGTCTCATTTTTCTACCTAATCCAATAATATCAGAGACTTGAGAATCTTAAATGCTTTTATCTTAGGTCTTTTTTCACCTTTAACATTTTCACTAACATATCTACCACTGGTGCATGTTTCTTCAATGTTTATGTAGAAATAAGTTTAAGAAAATAAAAACAATCAGTTACAACCTCCCCTTCTTTCCCTTCCCCCACAAATTATTTTTTGTTTCTTGACAACATTTATAGAAAAATCATCTCAAGACTTTCTGAACTTTATAATTTGACTGGTTCATTGATCACTTACTCCTTTATCACACTGAAAGTAGGCTTCTGTCCCCATTATGCAGCAAAATGTTCTCATCCAGGTTACCATTGTCTGTTATAATCTGTAGACTTAGCAGAAGCTTTAAACCATCTTTTAAAAATATTCTTTACTTAGGGGCCTCCCTGGTGGTGGAAGGGATTAAGACACAGCACTATGAAGCTATCTGCAGCCTCTGCAGCATGAGTTCAATCCCTGTCCAGGGAGGTGACCCACATCACATGGCAGACCTCTCCTGAATCACCTGTTGCTCCCCTCAGCAGTGTATTTCAGTAGATCCGCCTACTCCGCTCCCTAAACTTTCTCTGGTTACTCCACTTGCTCCTCATACCTCTGAACTGTACCCCAATTCTTGTATGCATAAACAATTCTTTAAAAAATAAAAGTATTCTGGGCCTCCCTGGTGGCGCAGTGGGTCAAGCAACACACTATGAAGCAAATCGCAGCCACTGCAGCACGAGTTCGATCCCTGCTGCCGGCCAGAGAGGGGACCCACATGGCGCAGCAGACCTCTCCTGCTGTGCCCGCTGCTCCCCTCAGCAGTGTACTTCCGTTGATCTGCTTGTTCTGCTCCCCGCTCTCTGTGGTGAATCCTCTCACCCCCCACACCGCTGGCCTGTACCCCAGTGCTTGTATGCATAAATAAATAAATCTTTATAAATAAATAAATAAATAAAAATATTCATTACTTAGCATATCTCATTCTTTCATCACTGACTTTCCTCCTAGTCATTCATATTTAGTATCCCATTTAAGATCTACTCTGCCCTCCTTGTCCCCCATCAATCCTTTAAATGTTAAATGTTCTTCAGTTTCAGGTATTTTCTCTTTTTAGTCTATAGAGCTTGTCATATGACCCTACCACTAAGGTGATTTCAGTTGTTATAACTAGTCTGCTGATTTCCAATTCAGTACTTTCTATTCAGAGTTATTTTCTGAACTCCAGATTCATGTATCTAACTCTTTCTGGCTAATATTCAGAACAGATTATTAAGAATCTCATTCATAACAAGTCAAAAACAGTATCTTGCCCATACCTAAAGCCTACTTTTGTTCCCTAATAAAAAAGTGTCTATGTGAAAGTGACCCAGAGACATTAAGATTAAGTACAATTAAAATTTCAAATTTGGAGTTTTATTCTTCAAAAACATGTATCTTTAAATTATTATCAGTTTGTTGAGGATAGCCACAGTATTTATCTTTTTAATGTAAATATAATTCAAAGAAAAACAATTATCAACAAAATTGAACAAAATGAAATATCCTGAATGCAAATATTTCCATTAAGACATAATTGTATAAATTAGGTATGAGTATTAACCAAACTATTTTTATGCAGGGATTGTGATTTCTTTTGGGAAGTACTTATTTTTACTGGGTTTATTCCACACTACTGAGTTATATTAAAACACATCTGAAAATGTCCAAGAGTTTTAGTGAAAAATGCCATGGCTTTTGGAAGCACACAGTCATAATGTCAAATTCCCTCTATTCATACTAGCTTTAATCATTGAAAACTTAATTAAATCATCTCAATTTTCTTATCCATTACATGAAGGCACTAGAATTTAATTGACAGGACTGAGGTAAAGACCATGTCATCTTATTAATCCTAGCATATTATTAACATCTTAGTTTTACGTGTTTTCTATGTACATTTTACTATAAGGAAAGTGAATCAATAGCACATATAAATATTTAATTCCTAAGTTTTGTTATTTATAGTTTTAATGATATACAAATACATTTACAATCAGTTCTTTTGTTTAGTATCTTTTTTGTTTACATAGATTCTATAAATTATGCAGACTAAACACAAGGCACACTAATTAAATACAGGAGTTTATGGAAATAATGTCCTTGAGGGACTAAGTGTGAACCTGACCTCATCAAGTTGACTGAAGGTGACTAGGCACCATGAACTTTTCCTTTGATGGTCGTATCTCCTCTTAGATGCAAATATTCTTTAGGAAAACTACATTGAGTGTGATATTGACATTTATATTCAGCAATTTCCTAGAGGTAATTGCAGCAAATAGCTACTTACATTCATTTTTTATTCATTGTGTTAGCTTTAATTTTTTCATTTTACCCTAACAAAAATTAAAGATATGTCTGAAATTTATCTAACATAGCAATGAAGAAAGATGTATAAACAATAAGAATCATAGTCTGAAAATAGCATTGTAAGGTTTTCTATAAATGAAGTGTTCAATTTTCTTCCAGTTATTATAAATATTATTTTAGAGAACTATCTTTTTTTAAAGATTTATTTATTTATGCAGACAAGAGCTGGGGTACAGGCCAGAGGTGTTGGATGAGAGGATTCACCAGAGACAGAGTGGGAAACAGAACAGGCAGATCTACTAAATACACTGCTGAGGGGAGCAGCAGGCCAGGAGGGAGAGGTCCGCTGCACCCTGTGGGTCCCCTTCCTGGCAGGGGATTAAACTCATGTTGGAGTGGCCACAGATGCTCCACAGTGCAGCGCTCAACCCACTGAGCCACCAGGGAGGCCCTAGAGAACTATTTTTTATAACAAACTTATCAAGGCAATTGTACGGGTGATTTCCCAGAAGAATTTACAGATTTACATTATTCATCTTGGAGATAAAGTTCTACAATTGGTATTAATAACATATTTCATAATAATATATTAGAAAGTATGTGAGCATAAGCAGTACTGTATGCAGCATTATAGACAACTTAAAAATTGTGAGTACATATCCAATTTTCTGAGCAGTGTCATGATAAAAATTATACTAATTACCATTTTATATACTGAAAACTAATTAAAAAAAATCTCATTTTCTCAGTTTCTTTACTTATCTGAAATGAAGCTGATTAAGCCATGGTAGCAGCTGTAGGAATAGAGGTTGTTTAACAGCATAATTTTCATTTTTCTATTCTTATTTTTCTCTTAAACTGTTGTCAGTATAATTTCTTAGTACTCACAACTGTAACAACAGTTTTCTGTAATTTTTATTTAGTATAGTAGGAATTGTAGTCAAAATAATTTCAGTAATAAAAAATATAGCAAAAATTTTTAAATAAAATTCTAAAAGACCACTACTTTGAAGAGTTTAATTACAAAAATCCTTTCATGCTTTTACTAATATATTTAACAAATATTTTAAATTCATTTTGCAGATATTATGCTAGACTATGATATCCTAGAGAAACTGTGAAAGCCAGGACCTCTCCCTTAAGGAGTTAACAATTCCTTTTATTACCAAAGACAAGATTTTTATTAAGATTTTATTGATTAGTTTTCATGTAAACCAATATTTTTCTCTCCTTTGATATGTATGGCTTCCTTAGATACCTACACTATCAACCATAATTTCAGTTTATTGATCAAAATCTGAAAATCAGAATTGCTTCAGCAAACTTCTCACTACATTTGCAATGCTCTTGATGGACACAGGACATTTCCTTATCTTGGCTACTGCTAAATACTGTTGCAGTGAACATGGAAGTGCAGATTACTCTTCAAGGCCCATATTTCACTTTCTTTTGCTGACGTTAGATTGCTTTATCATAAAGTAGTTCTATTTTTAATTTCTTGTGAAACAGCCATACTGTTTTTGCAATGGCTGTGGCATTTTTCATTTCTATCAACAATGTACAAGGGTTTGCAATGCTCCATGTCCTTACCAGCATGTATCACTTCTCTTTTGATATTTAGTTATCCTATCAAATGTGAAGAAATGTCTCATTTTGGTTTTGAATTTATATTTCCCTATAATTAGTGATGTTGAACACTTCAGGTAGCTGTTGGATATTTATCATTTTCTTGAGAAATGCTTATTCAGAAACTTTGCCCATTTTAACATCAGGTTGTTTTGTGTTTAGCTATACTAATTTCTTATCTATTTTAGGTATTAATGTTTTATCAGATATATAGTTTGTAAATGTTTCTCCCATTCCATAGGTTACCTTTATAAGCAAGGTATGGAGAAAGAAAACAAAATGTACATATATTCATGAACAATTAAGTATTTGAGTATGTAGAATACACAAAATTCTAATACATTGCTGATAGGAATGTTCCAAAATAGTACACTTTCAGACAGTGAAATGTAATCAGACAGTGTCTCATTAGTATAAATTTACCATATGACCCAGCAATCACACTCTCTAGATAATCATCTAGGAGATATGTTCAGACAAAGATCTGTACATATTTATAACAAACTTATTCACAATCACCCCAAACTATGACAATCCCTAATGTCCATTAGGTGAATAAACAAATTGTAAGTATATTCAGACAATAAAACGCAGCAACAAAAAGGAATAGTGAGAAATGCAAGAACACTGTATGAGTTTTAAAAACATTGTTATAAGTGAAGGAAGTCAGGTACTAAATGCTACATTCTTTGTGATTTATTTTACATGATATTCTAGAAAAGAGACATCAAAGGGGTAGAAATCAGCTTAGAGGTTACCAAGAAGTCGGGAAAGGGGAGGAGATGACAGCCAAACAATAATTAAGGAGCTCTGGAGCCTGACAGAAATATACCTTGATTGTGTTGGTGGTTACATGACCGTGTCTGGCATGTTTGCCAAACACTTTGACATACAGGCAAGCTAAAAATATAACATATCTGACTATAAAAATCTCATATAAGCACTTCCTGGTGGTGCAGGGGTTAAAGTCTCAGCGCGATAAGAGATCCTTAGCCACTACAGATTGAGTATGACCCCTAGTCAGAGAGCTAACCCACATGATGCAGCAGACCTCTGCTGTCTCCCCCTGCTCCTCCCCTCAGCAGTGTATTTCAGTAGATCTGCTTGTTCTGCTCCCCACTCTGTTTCTGATTACTCCTCTCACCTCCCGTGACTGTGGCTTATACCCCAGCTCTTTTGTGCATAATTAAATCTTTAAAAAAATAAGCCCTCATGTAAGATTGATTGATATTTGACATTTGGAAAGGATAGAATGATACCAGGTTCATTCATGAAAAATAAAAGAGTAGCATTAAAAAGGAAATAATTATTGCTATAAAGAGCAAAATTTGGATTTTTGAAATTTAGAGATTTTAAAAATAAATGCTAGATTTCTAAAGCATTGAAATATCCGTGAGGGCAGAAATTTACCTCAATGGAAAAAGAGATCTGCACACTCAATGTAAGGAATAACTTCCATATGAATGAAAAATAAATGGATTGTGACATCATCTGAAAATTGATATTCCTGCAGGGAATAAAGATAATCATTTGTGTGTGTGTGTGTGTGTGTGTGTGTGGTAAAATGTCCTGGAATTCCTAGGCTAAACTAATATGACATCTTACAATAATAAGTTTTTTCCCCTAATTCTAATGTTTTATGCATATATGATGTAATATAAGTAATACACAGATACTTTTTCATTGTAGGTAAATGAGAAAAATTCTATTATAAATGATAGTTATTTCATTGATTTGGTTACACAATTTAAATCATATTCCCTAATTCCACAAGAGAGTTAAGAATTAAGTCCTCCTTACGGTTATTTAGTTAAAGTAATGACCAGAAACTTATTACTTCCACCTCAATGCCAAATTTTACTCTTCTTATTTCAAGGAAATACAGAGATTCTTAGCATATTATGGATTTCTTGTTGATTTTAAATAATAGTGAAGAGCACTTATTTGATGAAAAAGTAATGGCTAGCTGCCGGGGCATTCTTTTGACTTATCTAGAAAGAAATGTACTCTGGAATAGTTTCAAATAAAAATAACTATGACTATGGCAGGACTCTTCATAGATAACATGAAACAGAGGAAGCATACATTACCACTTACTACCAAATTGAATTGGCATATTAGTTCATACCAAACAAAGTTGATATATAACAAATATTCAGCACATTAAGCAGTGAGTATCTCTGCTCCTCATCGTAGAAACTGTAAAACCCTTATGCACCATCTGTTGACAACCAGGGAAGAAACTCATTTTTAAAAATACAGAGAAAGAAGATATGAAATAACAAAGGATTATAGTGAACACTATCATATTTTGAAAAGTCATGATACTAATGTATTATCTCTGGGACCCCAGTCATCCTGATTCATGATGCAAACATTATCTCTCCCCCAATTGTTAAAGAACAACTTTTTTAGCACTTATAAAGAATGGAGTTTGATATACTTTTTTTCCACCTTCAACTTGTTTCCCATTTCATTTCTTCTTACAGGCTTCATCCAATTCTATTAACCATCCTTCTCAAACAAGCAAAACAAAAACAAACCCTTAGTTTCTGACAATAGAGTGGAGGTCATCAGAGGAGAAGTAGGTTGAGCACAGGAGGGATAGATAGAGGGGGTCTGTTTGATGGTGGTGGGAAGTAACTGGACCTTTACTAGTGGGTACTGAGTGGCCTAAACATTTGTTGAGGTGTGAAACTCTATTAATTTAAATCATGAATTGACAGTGTGAACATAATGCAAAATATGAGAGGAGTTCCTTGCAAATTCATTGATTAAAGTAGAAGGTACATGTTGTGAGCACAATTTTGAAAAAGAAAAAAAAAAGGTTGATTAATATAACATGTATTCCAAAATAAAAACAAGATAAATGAACAAATGTTTGTATTACGTTTGTCCTGGCTGGATTGCTATTTTTTAACTAGAGTTTGGAAAGTACAAATTGTATTGCACTATTCTGAAAAGTTGACCATCATCACTACCGTCATCATAAACAATACAGAATTTTAATATTAGCAGTGGACCCTGTGTGCCACAGTCTGAGCCAATCTATTAAAGAAGCACTGTGAGTATTATATCAGTTCTCAACACCACCATGTGAACAAATGAAATATTTCATGTATATTTAGCTCAAAATGAATAGTCATTCTTGGACAAGCAGAAGAACTCTATAAATCACAGAGTGACTTCAGAATGTTCTATTCTTTCTCTTCTCAGAGTTTTCCCACAATTCTGTGCAGTGTGGGAAAAATGGCAGAAAGGGGATGGTGAAGGGCCTCCCTGGTGCCGATGGGTTAAGCAACACACTATGAAGCAAACTGCAGCCACCACAGCAGCAGGAGTTTGATCCCTGCCACTGGCCAGGGAGGGGACCCACATGGAGAGGCAGACCTCTCCTACCTCGCCAGCTGCTCCCCATCAGCAGTGTATTTTGGTCAATCTCCCTGTTCTGCTCCCCACACTGTCTGGTGAATCCTCTCACTTCCCTTGACTCACCTGTACTCCAGCTCTTGTATGCATAAATAAATAAAATCTTTAAAAAAAAGGAAAGGGGATGGTGGAGTTGTAATATGGTACCCAGTCAAAATGGTCCTAGTCTTTCATCAGTCCTATAATATCACCACTCTAGTTTTCTGGGTTCTTATACTTCCTTATTTAGTTGATGTAGAATCTTTCAAGAAGCTATATATGGATTTTTTCTAGAAAATGTACTACACAGAATGTGATTTCAAACGAGCAGAAAAGTTATATATGGGTTTAGAGTGTAAAGAAGCAATACAATTATTATGAATTTAGACTATAATAGAGGTTCTAACAAAAGAGTTTTCATCTCATTAAGCTATAACACGTCATCTTAGGAAATAAAACATAAAGATGTTTCTTCTCTCTATGGCATTCCAAATGTGAAGAAGTATCTTTAACCCTATAAATATTCTTCTCTCTTACATTCTTTCAAACTTTATGCCAAGTGCTACTAAAAGAACCTCTGCTTTGTAAGCTTGTTGAGAGTGTGTTCTTATTTATGATGTTGCCCTTGCCACATGATTCACAAATTTTACAAGCTAACAACATGTGTTTCCTCTGAAAAAATATCTCACAGAATTGCTAGCAGAATACTTGACACATTAATTGATTAATAAGTGTTATAGGATTACTATTATACTAGGAAAACTTATTTCCAGTCTCTATGAAGTATAAATAGAACTCAGAGAACTATGTTGCTCCTAGGGTAGCCAAAGAATATCCAGATAGGAGGATTTAAAACTGAAACAAGTGACAATAAACAAATCTGGGGCCTCCCTGGTGACCTAGAGGTTAAGTTTCAGCACTATTACCACAACGGCCTGAGTTCAGTCCCAGAACAGGGCGCTAACACGTGGCGCAGTAGACCTCTCCTATCTCACCCACTGCTCACCTCAGCAGTATATTTCAGTACATCTACCTGTTCTGCTCCTCACTCTGTCTCTGATGAATCCTCTTACCACACTGCATCTCAGGCCTATATCCCAGTTCTGCTATGTGAAATAAAACAAAAACAAAAACAAAAAACACAAGTCTTTCTCCCACCCTTTCTTTTCTCCTTCCTCCTTTCTTTTTTGTCCTGACTTTTTTTTTCCTTTTATCAGTTTTATCCTTTATTCATACATCTACTGTTCTTTATTTATACATTTACTGTGTACCCACTTTTATGTTATTTTTGTTGCCTTATCCAGAATCAGGATGCAATTGTCTTTTTTCTTATACATCTTAAAATTTATGAGTAGACAATTTTGTAAGAGGAAAAACATTTTTTTCAGGTTTCTATTTTTCCAATTCATTTTAAAGGGAAAATATAGAGATTAGAACTATAGGAGTGAAAACTCAAAATTTTAAACATTTTAAAGCTAGAGGCTGGAATGGAAGAACTAGATTTCTCATGAGATAATACATTCTCACATGTTTTCTACCTTATTTCTTCATCAAAGAAAGTTCAGATGAGGAAAAGTATCTCAACCTTCCAAAGCTTTGTGATTCATCTATCACTAATTTAAAAGAGCATTACTCATTCTGTTTCATAGGGCTACACCAAGGAGATGTTTTACTGCATGTCTTTTAATCAGTGTGAGGTGAGATCCTCCACGAGTTTAGAAGTGAGGGCAGATAAAAAGAATAAATAATTTTCAGGTTCAAGATTCTTAAAATTATCTAGAAAGGCATAACTACTCATTATAATGGATTGTCCCAAATTTCACTTCCTGTGGTTTTTATTGGCTAATGTAACTGCAAATCGTGAACATATATTTTATTGCTAATCCTATAAATAAGTTGATTTTAGTGCATGTAATTCATTCAAACTGTAATACTTTCAGATAGATTTTTTTCCTAAATATTCTTGGTGTTTTCTTTAATTAAAAAAAATATTTTCCTTTATTTGAAAAAAAAAAAAACAACAAAACAAAACATGAAATCTCTTGGATGAAAAGATTCCAGGCTAAGTTAAGAATTATTAGTACAAGGTCATTAGGGTAAGGTTGGGAATTAACTAAAGATTTAAGAAAGACACTTCTTGATAACTTCTGACTTATGCCACTTATACTACATTAATTATAATAGGAATCTTAGTAAATTCACTACAATGTCGTATGTAAGCCAAAGCCATATTTTTCTTTTTATTTTTCACCACATAAATTTCAATTTTTAGTAGTTTACTGACAGGTTATCTCAGTTGACCTTACTTATTAATAGCTTACCTTTTGATATTTTCATCATATATATGATGAACACTTGTCTCTCCATGGTCTAGATTCACTTCTAGTCAATTAATTCTACTACATGCAGGGGCCTCCCTGGTGGCACAGCAGGTTGAGCCTTGTGAAGCATCCACGCCATAGCAGCACGAGTTCGATCCCGGCCAGGGAGGGGACTCGCATCGTGCAGCAGACCTCTCCTACCTCACCCGCTGCTCCCCTCAGCAGTGTGTTTCAGTCGATCTCCCTGTTCTGCTCCCCACTCTGTCTCTGGTGAATCCTCCCACCTCCTGTGACTCTGGCCTGTACCACAGCTCTTGCATGCATAGGTAAATAAATCTTAAAAAAAAAAATTCTACTATGTGCATAGTAATCTATGATACAGAAAAAGCATTTTCAAAGTCTCATTGTACTTTCAAAATTTTCTTTAGTGCTATGGCAAACATCTCTGTAACTATGGATCACAAACTCTAAGTTTCAGAAAAAAAAAGCTCATGGTAAATGCATAGGGCACAACTGTTTGTGTTTGTGTGTGTATAATTGAGGTTGTATTGGTTTATACCACTGTGTGTCATTCAGGGATATAGATTAACATTCAGGGACATAGATGCATATGATCACACCACACCCACTTCCAAGGCACCCCTAGTCTTTTAAGAGATAATTGGGCACCCTCCTCATTTTTGTTTCCACTCCATCACTTCTAGTAACCTGCAGTCATATTTATAGGGTTTTTTTTTGGATTGTTTTTTCAATAAGTGAAAAATGAATGAAATGATCCTATGTTTTAATTGTCCTAACTAATTTCATTTAGCATTTCTCTAAGTTCATTCATGTCATTGCATATGACAAAATCATTGCTTTTTGTAATTGAGTAGTATTTTATTGTGTTTATATATATACCACAAGTTGTATATCTACTCATCTGTTGTTAGTCACTTAAGCAGTTCTTTAACTTGGCTATTGTAAATATAGGCACAACTCTTTTTAAGGCTATTCTTGAAGTTACATATGAGTAAGCTCTCACTAAGAAATACATTTTAAAATATTTCCCATATTTTGGTTAAAGTATTTTAACTCCAAAATTTGATTGATAAATTATGGGTTGTATTTTTATTTTTTTAAAAAAATATTTATTTATGAATATAAGAGGTGTGGTACAGGCCAAAGTCAAGGGAGGTGAGAGGATTCATTAGAGACAGAGTGGGAAGCAGAACAGGCAGACTGACTGAAACACACTGCTGAGGGGAGCAGTGGGTGAGGCAGGAGAGGTCTGCTGCACCATGTGGGTACCCTCCCTGGCCGGTGGCAGGGATCAAACTCATGCTGTAGAGGCTGCGGTTTGCTTCATAGTGCGTTGCTTAACCCACTGTGCCACCAGAGAATCCCTGGATTGTATTTTTCTGGAAAGCAATATGGACAGAGTAGAACTAAAAATATCAACTTATTTTTGTCATAACCAAATGTAACTGTCCCTTACATCTCTTCCCTACTCCAGAAATAATCTTGAGAAATGTATGTTTAGATAGCTTTTTCCTTAATATAAGAAGTGGATAAGGTTTTGATCTTTTTTATTTTAAGCAGCTTTAAACTATAAGGATTTCTTGGTATTTTTCAAGTAAGAGAATGAGTGCCTTTTTTTTTTTTTTTTTTCATAAAGACACATATCATAATTTCAATCATCTCCAAGAATAATTTCTCCCATTTCTGTCATCATACTAGGAAATAAAGATAATAGTAGAATTATTATCTTACAGGAAATTTTTGACCAAAAGTGGCAAAACATCACTTACATGTTTTGTTAATGAACAGATTCTGTTTTATAAGTTGTCTGTGTAGCAAAATATTTAATATTTAAGATAGCATTCAGATTTCTTGAATGCATATCTGAGTATAAAGATGCCTACAACTCATATATTGCATTTTTCTCTTCAACTTTCTCATCTTCCATGTTTACCTTCTTGGCATCTCCATTTGTCCAACTGCTAAGGCAAAAATCATGCAATCTCTTTAAATTCTGTTTCTTTTGCAACCCTTATCCATGCCATTAGCAAACTCAGTTAGAACTGACTTTGAAACATACTCTTAATTTCACAGTTATATTCATTCCAAATGCTATCATTTCCATCCTGGACTTGAGCCATCATCTGTCCACACTCTGCCTGGTCCCTCCAGGCCTGTTCTACATCCAGGAGATACTTTCAGAAATTAAGACACATTGTATTTTTCATATTAAAATAAATGCAAAATGGATATTATTTTACAAAAATTGAATTAGCACTTGCTGGTTTTCAATAAAATGGGAATATCCTCTATTATTCAAGACATTAAGAATTTACTTTTTATTTATATTTCTCTGTACTGACCTCCCTAAAATATATGAATGAAAATATGGTCTCTAAGATTGATATTAAGAATGGGTTATTTACACTCTGCTCTATCTGCCTCTCCCAGGTACCATCTATCTTAGAGTCTTTATTCTCTCTTTTCTTTCCTAAATAAACTCTTCAAGACAAAAAAAAAAAAAAAAGAATGGTTTGTTTAGGAATGACTACATGACAGTATTTTTTAAAAATGGTGGCTTTGGTGGAGAGTTTGTGAGGTATACTGCACAAATGAAGGTATAATTTGTACTTCCAAAAGCATGTAGTAATGTAACTGATTGGCAAATCAATAAAATTGAGGAAGAAATCTATATCATTTAATGCTGAATATTTTATTTCTAAATACTTAGTGTGAATCTAAAATCTCTGACATCACACTGTAATTTACTTCATTATGAACTGCTCCCTTCAGAGTTGCAAAGCTGATTTGCTATAAAACAATGTGAAAATAAAATTTGCCTTCTCTCAATCTTTGACAATAACCTCAAAGACCAACAAGAATAAAACAGTTACCTTCTCCCTTCTCCTTCCCTGGAGAGTCTCAGATTTATAGTTGTTTATTGATTTTGATTTTTAATTTAGTCTGTTTTTTTCCTTAGTCCCTTAGAATACAGGTGACTATGGTGATAGAACATAGGTGAATTGGTGATGGGATTTTCACAGGGACTACACCTGAGAGGAGAAAGCATACACTGTACAAAAATGAAAAATAATGTAATATATATATAATTAAAAAGATGTAAAATATAAAAAAATTAAAAAAATATGTATACCTAAAAAAAAGGAATAAAACAGTAGCATATATTTCATATTTCAAAGTAAATGCAGATCTTCTATGGAAGTTGCACTAAGAGGGAGGACTTCTGAACACCAGGATTGTAAACATTAATTCAGTACCATCTGCTCTTAATGAGTTTGAAATATTTAGAAGTTGCTCAAAATTGTTTTTGGAGTGCTAGATAATTCTTAAATTTCAAAGTTTGATAACTACACTAGACACTGAAGTATCTATTACTATGAATTAAAGAGACAGCAAGAAAATGGAAACTCCTTCTGCCCAAAGTTCATGATCAGGGAGAAAGAAAACATTAAAATAATTTAAACAGGGGACCACCCTGGTGTCACAGGGGTTAAAAACACAGCATTATCATGAAGCCATCAAGCTAGAAATTCACCACAAAAAGAAAACAAGGAATCCCCCCAACACATGGAGATTGAAACCGCACTATTGGAAGACTACTGGACGAAGGACGAGATCAAAGAAGAAATTAAAAAGTACCTTGAAATGAATGATAATGAGGATAAACTCTACAGAATATCTGGGGCACAGCAAAAGCAGTTACAAGAGGAAAATATATAGCAATACAGGCACACATTAAGAAACAAGAAAGAACACAAAGAAACAACCTAATCTCACACCTGAAAGAACTGGAA
>JAGFMF010011395.1:1550028-1628003 GCA_019455555.1 Galemys pyrenaicus | reverse complement strand
CAATGGAATAGAATAGAAAGCCCAGAAACAAACCCACAAACTTATGAACAACTAATCTTTGACAAAGGAGCAAAGAATATACAATGGGATAAAGACAGCTTGTTCAGTAAGTGGTGCTGAGCAAACCGGACTGCTACATGCAAAAGAATGAAACTAGACTACTTCCTTTCACCATGCACAAAAATCAACTCAAAATGGATTAAGGAATTAGACATAAGACCTGAAACCATAAAATTACTAGAAGAAAAAGGCAGAACCCTACATGATATACACATCAACATCTTTAGAGATACACCTAAAGCAAAGGTAATGAAGGAAAAGATAAACAGCTGGGTCTACATCAAACTTAAAAGCTTCTGTACAGCAAAGGACACACTAACCAAAACAAAGTGACAAGCCACCAACTGGGAGAAAATCTTTGCACACAACATTACTGACAAGGGACTTATCACAAAGATCCACAACGAACTAACCAGACTAAACAAAAACAAAGTGAACAATCCAGTCAAAAAATGGGCAAAATAGTTAAAAAGGCAATTCTCCAAAGAGGAAATGCAAATGGCCAACAAGCACATGAAAAAATGCTCAAATTCTCTTGTCATCAGAGAAATGCAAATCAAAACCACTAAGAGATGCCACCTCACACCAGTGAGAATGGCACATATCAAAAAAAGTAGCAACAACAAATGTTGGCAAGGATGTGAAGAAAAAGAAACTCTCTTACACTGCTGGTCCAACCATTATGGAAAGCAGTATGGCGGTTCCTCAATCTACTAAGAATGGAACTTCCATATGATCCAGCAAAACCACTCCTAGGAATATACCCAAAAGACACAAATACACTGATTCAAAAGTAGGTAAGACCTGGAAACAATCTAAATGCCCAAAAACAGATGATTGGAACAGGAAGCTGTGGTACAGATGCATGATGGAATATTATTCAGCAATCAAAAAAGAAAACTTGATGCATTCATAGGAACATGGATGGAACTTGGAACGGATTATGCTCAGTGAAATAAGTCAGAAGGTAAAAGAAAAATACCAGATGGTTCCTCCCCTAGGAGGAATATAAGGGAACCAAATAAGGATCAAGGACAGGAATAAGAACAATAATAATAATAACAATAAAAACACAACAAAAAACAAAAATGAAAAGACAAGGACAAATTGGGGACACTTGGTGGAGAGGGGGGAATTGGAGGGTTGAGGGCAGTTGTGCGCACAGGGCCTGAGGTGATGTTGCACTGGTGATATGCTGATAGGGAATACATAGGGATTACAATTGATGTCAAATATATGTAAATAAAGGGGAAAAAAAAGACACAGCACTATCAAGCTATCACCAGTCACTGCAGCATGAGTTCAAACACATGTCAAGGTGGCGACCCACATGGCACAGCAGACCTCTCCTGTCTGTCTTGCTGCTCCCCTCAGCAGTGTATTTCAATCGATTTGTCTGTTCTGCTCCCCACTCTGGTGCATCCTCTCACTTCCTGCACCTCTGGAATACAATCCAATTCTTATATGCATAAATACATTTTTAAAAAATTTAAACAGGGAAAAGGAAGGGGAAAGTGTGTTCTCTGACCAGCGTTTCTCAGATTCCACACTTTCCAGTTCCTGCTAACTACATTCTACTCTCAGTTTCTATGAGTTTGACTATTTTAGATTCCACATGTAAGTAATACCATACAGTATGATGTCTGTATGACATCTCACTTAGCAAAATGCTTCAAGGTTCATCCATGTTGTCACAAATGAGAGGATTTTCTATCTATGTATCTATATCAATATATAAATAAGCATGCCATGTAAAATCTGATTTTGTTGTAGCCTTTGAAACTGAGCCAAACATAAGAAAGCTCCAGGCTGCAAATTTTACGAAATCATTGGCTAGGGAGAATCTGTTTCATTATTTTGTCCTAGGCATCTAGACATATGGCAAAAAGTGTGACCTTCATAATTTAAAGTGAATGAATATATCTAGAGTTATATCTAGTATACTTTAAGTTGTGGATTTTGTTTTACATAAATTAATTCAGCATTTTCTCACCGTATTCAGCATTTAAATATAACTTACATTCAAACAGTAAGTGACTTCAGTAAATGACTCAAAAATGTCACTCCTCTGCTCTCATATGTCTATGTATATAATTTGGTCTTAGTAATTTTGCCTATTTTCCCTTAATCTGAATGCCTCCCCAATTTCACCTCCCCACCAATAACTACATGTTATCATTCTTTTCATTCATTCAATCCTTTTATATTTTTTGGCCAACATTTAATTCTGAAAATTTTAAAACCTATTGTCAATTGAGTTTGTCAGTGAAAAGCTAGATACCCACCCTCTAGAATTGAAAATTAGCATTTACTCATTTTTAAATATACCTGTCCATCTATCCATCCATCTATAGATTTTATTATTAATTCATTGGAAATTAATTTGCTGGCATTCATATACTTCCTCTTAAATGGTAGGCATGCAATGAACTAGTATTTGATATTATTTTATTTCTATTTTCTTTTGAGAATAAACATTTTATACAATGAAATGTACAAATTATAAATAGATCATTTAAGGAGTTTGACAGTCACCCAAAACTCCAGTTGTAGTATAAACCAAACATCTGTTAAAATATAATGCATTACTACTACTCATGTATATTCCCACATAAGGCTTCCTATTTAATATTCCCTTTACAATTCCCTGCGGGGAGGAGATAGTACATTGATTTTTTTCTATTAAAGATTAGTTTTGCTGATTTAGAACTTTTATAAATTGAGTCACATAATATTTTCTTCCTGTATTGTACTTTTTTCACTAAGCAAAATATTTTTAACACCTAGCTATAGCACATCTATTAATAGTTTTTTTTTTTATTGTTGAATGGTATTCCATTGTATGACTAAGTCACAGTATTGATGGATCCCCCAAATACTTCCAGTTTTAGCTATAGTGAGTAAAACTATTATGAACTTCCTTTTGTGGAAAATTTTTATTTTGACTGATCAGTCTCATCAGTTGCACCATATGGATTTTACAATTCTATATGAGGATCAACACTTCTGAGCTCCAACTGCTTCACAGTCACAAAATATTCTGCACTTTGCATGGTGGTTCAGGGGTTTGTTAGAGATGAGGGCAGAGTATATTCATTCACAGGAATTTTTAGCTCTTATATATAGGTTTTTTAAGCATTTCTAACCTGATTGTTAGTGGCTATGGTTATGTCAAATTCTCTTCTCTGGTCTATAGACTAGAAAGGTTGCACATTTTCTATTATAGCTTTATTTAATCACTACAGCCCTGCATGGACCAGCCTTCAAACTAAAAGGTATAAAATCAAAAATACTCATGTAGTGTCATTCCCTCCTCATGTGTTTATCTTCCTCCGTGACCTTTATGCCTCGTTTAGTCAATGTAATTCTTACTTTGCAAATTATAAATTATTTAAGGAGAAGTAAATGTGCTTGATTGAATCTCAAAATATGGTATAAAAATATAGGTTTACAGAAAAATACATACAGTATGTGTTATTTATAAAGAAAATATGTTTAAGATGAAATAATACATTTCCCACTTTAGAGGGATTCAGAATTATGATTTCTTCCTTAGATAAAAAGGAGACATGTATTTAGAAAGACTTATGTTGAGGGATTTTTGGCATACTATGAATGTTTTACTTTTGACCTAGGTAATGGGTATAAGGGCTTTTATTATTAACATTTTTTATAGTATTCATGCATATTTTCAAACTTGTGTTTGATGCTATGATTCAAAATAAAAGAATGAAAACAGCAAACACAAAAGGCAAAGGTAAAATACAACTTTCATTACTTTTTATCCATTTTATCACATGTTTATTTATATAACTCTTAACATTGCATATATTTTATATTTGCATAGCTGTTTGCTTGCATTTCTTTTCTCCTATTAGAATATACATTCTAGGCCATCTTGGTGGCACAGAGGTTAAAATCTCAGTGCTATCAAGCTATTGGCAGCCACTGTGGCATGAGTTCCATCCCTGGCCAGGGAGCTGACCCACTGGTGCAGCAGACCTCTCCTGTCTTGCCTGCTGCTTCCCTCAGCAGTGTATTTCAGTAGATCCACCTGTTGTGCATCCTGCTCTGTCTCTGGTGAATCCTTGCAACCTCCAGACCTCTGGCCTACACCCAGAGGTATAAATAAAAATCTTTGGGGAAAAAAAGAATAAAAATTCCATAAAATTATTTTATGTTTTTGGTAATTGTTCTAACTTCACGGTCAGTGCATAGAATAATCCTTGGTTCCTAGCATTTATTAAATGCTTACTAACTGTAGTGAATGAATATATAGATATAGAATATATAAATAAGTCTACTGTCAATCTTTCAATATTTTCAGGAAAGTATTCCATAAATAGACTTTCTTTGCTTGTATTGATATAGAAGTTATTAGATCTTTTTATATTAATTTGTCACTTCTATATTTATGCATCAACAAAAATATGTACAGCAAAGGAAATTAAACTATTGTACATTTTAAACTTTTAATTTTTAAAAGTTTTAAAAATTAAAAGTTTTAAAATTTTTTAAAGTTCAATTTTTAAAGGTTAAAAAAATAAACTTTTTAATTTGGTGTTACATTTTTCCTTCCATGTGTGTATATGATCCACTCACCTCCCACCAAACTACCAATGCAACTACCTCCCTCCCTATCCCCTACTCCTTCCCCCAAATTTTAAACTTTTATGGGATATATTATTTAAAGAGCAACACTCAAGATGTCACAGTGTAAATTCAATTTAAAACCTTGTCCTGTTTTGTCTCAATTAAAACAAAACTTATTGACAAGTCATTTGTGCAGAGCGGCAAACTATTCTGTAGTCTATATTTGGAAAGTTTGCTAAGCATATCCTTATGATACATGCTTAATGTATTTATTATACACATAGTCAGTAATATTTGTTTTGATAAGCTTGAAACACAGTTAAACAAGAGGGTAATTCTCATCTACCTTGTTAACTACCTCTCAGTAAATATGCCCTAATTTTAAAAAGGACTGTTTATAGCTACCTTAAATTAACATCGTAGCCACTTCCAGCCTTCTTTACTGGTAGAAAATAATACTAAGACATTACAAATAATTATGTAATTTTAAATTCTGAGGATCTATTGGGAAACCTAATTAATAGGAAAATTCTATTCACATGCATTCTATGAAACTTAAATCTAACAGGTCAAGTATTTTCTTCTCATAAATAAAGATCTTCATTTTGAGGTTAACGATATTGGAGATACCATTCTTCCAAATTTAACAACCTGATTGAAAAGATACAGTTAGACTCTTATAGGTGAAAAGATGAAAAAAGTTCATGGAGCTGCTCTTATATTACAAAAATACGACAAAGTGAATAAAGTCATAGTTAAGTCACCAGTGTTAATTTACTTGTTAATAACAAGTCCTTAGTTTATAGAATTCCATATATATGAAAATTACATACCTATGAAAATTGCCTTTATATGTAGCATCAAACTCGATATTTAAATTAAGATATGGGACAGCTGTTTTTCTCAACTTTTACTCTGTTGTGGCATTATTCATTTATATACCCTACAACTATTTCCCTATATTCTCTCTTGCTGTGAGAATCCAAATTTTGAAAGCAAGGTATTGTGTCCAGAGAACAACAAAATCAATATGAATTATGTAAACTTACCTCTTTCGTGTATTTGGTCTATAAGACAATTATCACAACATTCCCCAATAAATAAAAAGGAGAAACTGCTGGGAGTTTTTGAGGTTTTTTTTTCTGCTTGATAACAGAGTGATCCCTTCTCTCCTGCTACTTTTCCTTTATGAGAACACTTCTATATAAGGACGTTATGCTGGAACTGTGATGACTAATTTTATATGTCAACTCGACTGGGTTAAATGATACCCAGAGAGCTGGTTAAACATTATTTCCTGAGTATGCCTGTGAGGATGTTTCTGGAAAAGATTAACATTTGAATTCATAAAACTGCATAAAGATGATAGCAGTTCCCAATAGAGATGAACAGTATTCAAATCCATTGAGGGACAGGACAAGACAAAAAAGCAAAGGAAGGAGGAATTCAATTTGTTCTGCTTTAGCTGAGACATTCATTTATTTCTGTCTTCCAAAAGGACATGGGCCCAGAAAAAGGCTCACACCACTGGTCTTACCTTCCCACCACCAATATACAGGCTGCTCATCTAGGACTGCGTTCTATCCCCAGGTCCTCTGGCTCTCCCTCTGGGTCATGGGACCTCCCCACCTTCATAACTGTATGAGTCAAATCCAGTAATTAGTGTCCGCTTATCTGTGTTTAAATATAACCTATTAGTTCTGCTTCTATTACAGGACATTTATTAATACAGTGCTTGTAAAGATGACTTTGGAAAATTTTTGGATATTGGATTAGAAAGAAAGGAATAGCCTAGGTATTATTATTATTTTTTAATTTCCTTACATTGTTCATTTTTGTGCAGTAATTGGTTTCTCCCCTCAGATGTCATCCCCATAAGTTCTGCCACTATATGATTCAATGAATCCACTTTTAGGATTCTACCCAAAGGACACAAAAACTAACTTGAAAGGAACAACCTAGGGTTTTTAATGGCACCATTAAGCCACAACCCAATAATGACACTTTTTACGTGAAATAAGTTAATGTCTCTACTGGGAAAGCTATGTTTATAATTCTCACTCTCAATTAACTGAAATATTCTTCACTTAAATAATTGAAACTCTTTACATGTCTGTAGAAGTAACTTAGAAAAGATGGTTGATTCTATTGGTAGCTTTAATTGATCAATTTTTCAATTCAATTCAGTTTTTCCACACTACAATTGAATATTTTTAACCTCTTACTACTCAGTGCCCTGTATCATGCTTTTTGCCATATGACTTACTATTTCTTCCAACAAAAAAGACTAACATCAATATACACTCAACCATATCACTTGCTTTGGTCAGTAGAGTTTTGGAAAAGTGACAGTGTGCCAATTCAGAGACTACCCTTCAAAGGATTTCGCACATTTCCATTTGACTGATTGGCCTCTGCCCTAGCAATGACAGGGATAAGTCTCTACTGATTCACTGATCTCAGGAGGAAGATAAAGATTTCAGGAATAACATAAAGCTGACAGACAAATGAGTGAGCCCAACTGAGAACAAAACCATGTCTAAATCAGCTGAATGCTGCAGACACATGAGAAATGCATATCTATTACTGTATTCCATTGACTTTTTGGATGAACACAGCAAAAGCCAAGTGATACATTAACTATTTCTTGCTTAGTTCTCTTGGTATATCAGTAGGTGCTCAATATTTTACTCTCCAAATAAGTGATATTATAAAGACAGTTGAAAGAAATAAATGCAATTATATAAAAAAGTTTTCTCTCATTAGTTAAAAAGTCACTTCTACTTGTTGGTACCTACTAATTGTTAATAGAGAATTCATTGTGATCTATCTCAAAACTGAATCACTATTATAACATCAAAAATTACAGGAAAAAGACCTCTCTTAGACATACAACATTATTTTTTCTCTTGGAAAAATCATTTGCCCTATTTTTTAAAAATTTAACCTAGTTTATGTTGTGTTTTTAATTTCATTATCTGGAGAGTCTATATTTAGGTTCATGCTTTCCAGGGATATCTTTCAATCACTTTTTCTCCAAATGTACATCTGTTATGCGAGTTCATGTAAAATAAAAAGGCATAAAATGTCAGAAGAGATCAGATCATGTTACTTATAGAGAGTTACAATAATTACATTAAAATGACTAATAATATAATACTGTTTAATAGGATTTTAAAATCATCTCCATGGTATTCTAATGTTCTATGTCAATCTCTCTTATATTGAAAACTGTAGAAAACTGTGAATGATTTTTTTTCTTTCTTACCATAGTGGCAAGTCATGTCCCATTCCAGAATTTAATGTAGCACAGGGGACCCCTAAAATCTCCTTATCTACCCACCTACACACACTGCACACTATTGCTTAGTTGAAATGGGATTTCAGAGCTTACAAAGCAATTTTTTAACAACTACTTTAGTAACCACTATAGAAGTTGTACATGCATTTCTTTGGATTGTAAGACCTTAAATAATAAGATCAGTGATGAATGGAGCAATCTGCATTTATTGCAGGATTGGGACCTGAAGTGTTGAATTGATGTACACTCCTAGAAGATGTTTTTCTCTATTAATGATATTTCAATTTCCTCTGATCTAAGGAATTCTCAATTGAAATTACTGTGCAGAATATCTGTATCTCTGGGGACCTCTTTAAAATTTAGTATTTTGTCACTCTCAGTATGTGAGAAATAGAGGCAAGTTTTAAAGTTACTGATTCATTACTTTTGAACCTGCCCTACCATGCCTCAACTCCACCTGAAAATATATGTATTTATTTCCTTCTGAAAGGAGTTAATATAAATTGTATAAGAGCATCATATCCTAGAATGTCATGTCATAGCCTAGAATGTGTAGAGATTTTATACAATTGGCAATACAGGATTGTGCTCCTATACGAAGTACCATTTAACTTATTGAGGTTTTTGAGGCACTAATTGTTTATTATACTTCACTATTTAATATAATTATTCACCACCTACACTGAGTATATATTATTTTCATTTTTTGGCATATACTTAATTTTGTATTTTTTAAACAAATATATTTATTCCCAAATAAAAGGATGGATCATCTTCCAAAATTTTTATTATATTTTTTAAAAAATTCTCTCATACAAAATATAATTATTTAAATAGCATTTATTTATTTATAGTGGTCATTACTTTACCTATCCAAATTTGTTTTAAAATTCAAGAACCTTAAATTTGGAGATAGCACATGTCATTTTTTATCTCTGTCAGAAATACTTGGAAGATTTTAATTCAACCCTACACACACATGCACATACACACAAAATGCCCAATTTCAAAATATACTTTACTTACCATAGTCATTTTAGATTTGATAGTTAGCATAAGACTTATCTTACAGATTAATGTATTTTGAGGAATGTATTCATTATCCAAACATGTAGAAAGTTTCATTTTACTAACAGGGATGCTGCTAATCTATGATTTGGTAGAAAAATAATGCTTTTGTTCCTATTTCATTTACTCTTATGCAAAGACATATATATTTATGATGCTATAATAACAAAACATTTACACTTAAAATGATTTATGTTTATATGACAATTTTACTCTTATTTATCAATTATTAATTTCATTCATTCATTCATTCAATTAAAACTAACCATTACCAACTCTGTACTTAGTGCTGACTATCATGCTGAGCATAATGGTAAAAAACAGTTACCCTTATGGGTTCTAGAATTTTCATTATCATGGGAAAGAAAAAGTGAACAACTTAAACAAGGTAACAGTCTATATCAAATAGTGGTAAGTTCTGAGGAGAAAATTAACTCAATGCAATCATGACAGGTCATGCTGGGTGGAGGTGGCACAGAGTGTGCTGAAGGATAGATTCACTGCCAGGTGATAGTCAGGGGCTGATGAGAGTGGGGTGCCTAGGCATGAGGTCATCTCGAAAAGAAACACAGGAGGAAAATAGAACTACAACTGTAAATTCCCTGGGACATAAGTGTGGTGATGAGTTCAGGACCTTCCAGAAGGTTAGTGAGATAACCAAAGTTACTGAGAAATATCAATGGTAGCAAGTCAGATAGTGGTTAAGCATCAGCTCTTAAAGAGCTTGAGAATCACTGTAAGTGCTGTCTTTTACAACTAAATATAATGAAGACAGGGAAGGGACATGGTTTCAGAGAGTGAGCTTTCAGAAGAAAATGTTTTGAAATACGTACTGAGAGATCAGAGACAAATCTTTCAGAAGAAACATTGCTCAGGTCACAGAAGAAAGCTACAATTTTCATACAAAATCTTTCAGACTGGTTGTCAATAATGTGTTTCTTTCTCTATCAACCAACCAAATTTATCTTCCTCTAAAAAACATCCCTTCTTCAAATTAATTGGAATTAGTAAGTTCATCAAAAAATAGTGATCTTGTGTAAAACAAGAATTTCAAAAGAAGAAAATGAGCAACATATGGACAAATAGGAAATGATTTGGAGCCAGGACCATTATAAATCTCCCCCTATTATTTTATCATGAACTCTGTGGTATATAACTTAGTTAAGAATCTCATTTTTTTCAGGTGATATTCAGAGATACATTTTCGATTAGTCAAAAATAAATTCACCTCATTCAAAACCAATATTACGAATTAACGTGGAAAAGAGACATTCACTTTCTGAGTTACACATAATGTTGCTGACCTCTGGAAAGCACAATTATTCTATTATATTTTAATTTAGAAGTGATCAAAAGATGCTATAACAGGTAACCATCACCTTCAACAGTGTTCTAAGATTAACTTTCAACTCTTATGTAAGCTCTCATGATACAATTTGAATGGGAACATTCTAGTAGGTGATAATGAAAGCAACATGGTAGATGTTACTGTTTATCTTCCTTAGATTCTCCTACCAGTTGAGTGTTTAATTATGAGCAAGTGAAATTTTAGTGATTCATGAGCACTGTGGCACTTCAGCATGCACTATTCATTACTCCACTGCATTGCACGTAACTGTGTTGGGTGGATGAAAAACTACTTGTGATTGGCCATTCTCATTGGTAAAATCACAAGAAATAGTTGGTGTCCTCAGTAATCCAACAGAAATCATCCCTTCCCTTTTTCTTCTCACCTATAAACTTACAAATTATCTGCATCCCTTTTGGTTGATTCTATGTAGAAATAGATAGATTCTATATTTTCTGTGGAATCCCAAATTCTCTGTCCTGTATTCTAACCATCATATTATCACTGAAAATTTGTCAAAAATTCTCCATTGTTCATTGTCATTTATTGTTCCTTTTGTAACATCTTCTGCTCAGTCTATAAATATACTTAAGTCACCCAGATAACCCCTAACTTAAAGAAAAAAAGTAAAATCTTTCCAGTTAGTGTATGTTGCTTTTTCATGACTACTATATTTTCTATTTATCTTTTAGTCTAGAACAGTAGACATTTTCTGTTTCCATTTCCCTTCCTGCCCCAGGTATCAGATAAAAATTTCTCTGGCAATGAACACTATGATGATTTTTATTCTTATCTTTCTTGTTCTCTTTAAAATTTTGAAGTAGCATATGATTTTCTGTAATGTATAGGTTTTATGTGAATCTATTGTGTTTAAAAACTAGTGACCTCTTCCTGATGCTCCTTATATCTTTGGCTCACATTCAACTTTTTGTTATTGTTGCCTGCTATCTTTCTGAACATCTTCAAATCTGTCAGTGGAAATTTCTTTCTTCTCCCACTCCTTAAAAATTAGCAATCCTCATGACTCTGTAAAACATCACAATTCTTCTGACTTTTCAGTATGTTCTCCAGATAATCTTATTCACCACTTTATGATAATGTCTCCCTGATTTGTCTATAAAGCTGCTTTACTTTGTGGGTGTTGGACAGAAACCCCAGCAGGCACATTATTTATTTCAATAAAGAAAAATATAGGAAAAGGCTTAATAAATGGAAAAGTGAAAACTGCAGAACTTTCTGAACATACATTGCTTTATCAAATGTGGAGTCTAATATTTAATCCTCACAAAATCCTTGATTCAAGTGCAAATACATTAAATTTCACATATGAGGATACTGAGGTTTAGAGAGGTCATATAATATTCCAGAGCCCTATAGCCAAAGAACAGTGGAAAAAATTAGAATTCATGAGGGTATGCAACCAAGCTAGTGTCCCGGCCTATATGCAAAGGAGGCCTCTATGATCATGTTGTACTTAACATGTTTAAACTGTCTCTACCTTCTTTTTCTTAAGTTTTTTTTTATTAATTATAATTGACATCATTTGTATTCCCCAGGGAGTACCCACCACCATTCCACCCATGCACCATCACCTCAGTCCCTTGTGCTTTTTCTGCCCTCATCCCCCCACCATCACCTCATCCTTGTGCTTTTTCCTCCTCCCCCCCTCCTCCATGGTCCAACATACATTCATGATAAAGGCTCTTGAAATCCTTGGAATATAAGGACAATACCTCAATATGGTAAAAGCTATATATGACAAACCTACTGCAAATATAATACTCAATGGGGAAAAACTGAGAGCATTTCCCTTAAGATCAGGAACAAGACAAGGATGCCCACTCTCTCCACTGCTATTCAACATAGTACTGGAAGTCTTAGCCAGAGCAATAAGACAGGAAAAGTACATACAAGGAATCCAAATAGGGAAAGAGGAAGTAAAACTATCATTATTTGCAGATGATTTGATAATATACTAGGAAAACCCTAAAGGCTCTACAGAAAATCTAATTAAAACAATCAACCAGTTTAGTAAAGTAGCAGGATGCAAAATAACATGTCTCTATCTTCTAACCCTGAATTGTGTCTTTTGTATATGCTAATTCTATGTACATATTTGCATCCACTTATGCCATAAGATTTGGCCTTATTCCAGATCTACAATAACTGTCTTCTATCTGACTCCTCTATTTTAGCTCCTACTTCTCTTTAACATTTACTTTGCAATTTAATAATGCGTTTGCATTTCCTCAGTGTTGCCATGGAATTATTTTTCTCTGTAACCTTACTCATGTTGTGTCCTCTGCAACAGTTTTCTCCACCCCTTTTAGAGCTGACTAATTCCCTTCTGAATCACCTTGAGATCCTAATCTCTGTATTTGTTTTCCTGAAACCAAAGTTATCACAACTGCAAAAAGATATCATTCAGATGTAGTTATAGCAATTTGTTTGGTTATTATAACAAACTGCTAGTTGATGGTCATGAAGTGTGATTAAGATGGCTTTTCCCCCCTTATTTACACAAAATTTTATAAACAAAGATAAATTTTAAAATTTGAGTTAATATCCTTCCTATACCCCATGAATCATTGAACTTATATGATTAGTTGCCTACTCACCTGCAATTTCCAGCTTCTTTCTTCTTCCCTACAAAGAGCCTACAGCACTTTCTATGTGCTTGAATTCCAATCATTTACATATTCAGCATTTTCTGAATTTGTGACCCAGTAACAACATAAGGACCTGAGAGAAAGTTTGAGAGTAACTGAGAAAGACTTCATACCTCAGCAAAATGAGAGAGAAATTTAAAGAAGTCCACTCACTCCATAGACTCCCAATATAAGTTTTCTAGCATTGCCATTAGAAAAATACCATAAATCATTTGTCTTAAACAACAGAATTTGTCTTACTGTTCTGGAGGCTGGAAGTCCAAGATCAAGGTACTGGCAGGACTGCTTTCCTGAGGCCTCTCTCCTTGGCTTGCAGATTATCACCCTCTTACTACATCTCCAAATGTTTGACCCTCTGAGACTGTGCACTCTGGGTTCCAAGTGTCACCTTCCTGTAAGGAGACCAATCCAATTAGGATCTTTTCTGATGACCTTGCTTCAACTTGATCATCCTTTTGAAAGTCCTCTCTCCAAGTTTAGTCACATTCTAAAGTACCCCGTACTTTTATGTTAGAAGGTGGACATAATTAAGTCTATAGCACAGCCCAGTCATATATTATTTTGAATGTTGCCATGGAATGTGATATTTTATGGTGACAAGCACCTGCAGGGTAAGATAAAAGAACCCAAAGAAGAGCTGAGATGAATGACCTGCTGTATCCAGCAGCCTTGAAACACTCTTTTTTCCAACATTTTTCATATTCATATATGCACTTATATATTATATTCATATATGCACTTATATTCATATATGCACTTATATTATTAATATAATTTTAGTTTGATATATTGCCACTTGTACCCTAAAATATGTAGTTGATATGCTAACTTGTGACACATGACATTACAATTAATGAAATGGACAGTAACTTGAGTAATACAGAACTGATGACCATCACTGTATTATCATTATAGTGCCTGAGACTCAATAAACATTTATTAAGCTGAATGAGCATTCTCTGCAGCGACTCCCATATCTACCCCCAAGTATATATACTCAGAGTCACAAACTAAATCTCCTATTCTAAGCCTTGGGTCTTCCTGGAAAGTCTTCAGGAGTTACTTTTCCTTGAAGCATCCTTTTTGTTTCTTTTCCAGCTCTGCCTCAATTTCTAAGTCTTTTCCACACTTGACTTTCCCTTTCTTCCTAATTGTTTGCATTTCCCAGCAGTCATAAGTAAACTCTGTTTTAAAAAAAAATCATACATATTAGTTGTAAATTTTTTACATAAAAGACATGATCCAGTTAATCTGTCTGTGGTTTCTCTGTATTTTTTTGTTCATTCAAAAGTTCAAAGTTGAAAAAAATAATCTTTTGGATTTAGTAAGCACCTCCAATACATTCATCTGTGTTCTGACACAAACTCAGTTCTTCTTCATATAGCAAATGTGACTTGTTCAATAATTTTTTTTATCAGTTGAAGTGCTATGTTCACTTTAATACTAAGTTTTATGACTTTCAAATCAGAGCTGCTGCCATGACTCTTGCAAATATATAATATACAATAACTTATGATGATAATCTCATTGAACCTTTGACTATAAATATTCTCTTTTTTTAAAGAAACTTACAGAAAAATGGGTGATGCTGCTTACTCACCCACTTATTTAAGTTCACAGTAGAAAAAAAAAAACGGTTTGACATATGTTTCATGTTTCTCTGATCCATTACTATGGGATCTCAAACTCCCCAAGTATCCATTGAAGCTCTGAATTGATGAATATTTCTGATGAACTGAAGTCTTTTGCTACTTTCTCTTGACAGGTATGGTAATGACTCTTCTCAGTTATCCACACCAAAGAGATACAGAGCTAAGATCTTTCCTGGATACTTTAGATAAATAAGACTGTTTACACTCAGTTTTGATTTGCGGTATTATTGAAAATTCTAATTTCCCCAATTCATTGGGAAGGCTGAAGGTTTAGATTAAATAGAAGTAAAAGAATCAGTCAAGATGACTTCATTTAAAATGCAAGGATTGTATCTATATTTGTTACCTTAGCAAAATAAAACTACCAGCATTGAAATCTTTCATGGGTTATCAATTTTCACATGGTCCTACTTTAGACAGTTACAGCATTGGTCCATCATTATCCCCATCCTCTAGAAGTATACAAATCAAGGGCAATAATAGTGAGACTTTAAGACTATATGAATAATCAAACAGTGAACAGCTAGGGAGTTGTCAGAAAGGAATGCACACCTTTATTCTAATTAACTAGGAAATGTGAAAAATAGTGTGTTAAAATCATACCTTCAGAACAATCACCTTCAGTGGATTTTTTAAATAAGATTTCTTAAAATGAAGTTCTGATAATAGGTGATTTTACTCAAGAGGAATGACAGCTATTTCCCCCAAAAAATCATATTTTATAACTATATTACTTAGCAAGGTAAAAGTATCATTCTCCATAGAAGTATGCTTTAGATTCCACAACACATGCATGTGCAAATAGGCGTTTTCATTTATGTCCTTCTTGCTTACTTCATATGACAAAGCAATTGGATCGAATTTTCTGATAAAGCAAGGCAAGTAAAATAAATTTTTAAGGTAATTTTTCCAACTTCATTGACTTGAAGTCTCAGAGATGGATGATATGCTCCATGAAAGATTTTTTTATACTTTTAATTAGATTCTAAGGCTCTTCTTTGTTTGCAGATACTAAGTAGAAGGAAAAATACTCTGCTGAAAGGTGAAAACCTTCACACAGTTAATCTTTACACAGCATTGTTTCCAAAGAGAAAAGAGAAGTTCCTTTAAATGCAAGGAAGGAAATATTCATTCCAAAACCTCCTCAAGGATGGAGTCCATTTACTTTCAGAAGTCAGGAGTAAAATGCTAGTTTACTCCCAGTGAGATTCCAAGGATGATATATAGGATTGTTGAAAATAAAAGCTTTGATAAAGAAGATTTTGTGGAGAGACGCTGTAATTTATTGTCACTAGGCAATAATGAACTCACACAGACCTTAAGATAGTTATATAATATATATAATACATAGATCTATAGCTATCTATATATAATGCATAGAGAGACATATAGAGATACATACATAGAGTGATATATATATAATACATAGAGAGAAATAATATATATTTTGAAATAAAAACCACAAAGGATATCACACTTTAAAAAAAGTTTCTCACTTGTTAAAAGCTGGTCAGTGTTTGATCCTGGAGGCCATTCAGTTCTTATTTCCTGGAGTCTAAAGGATTGTAATGATAACCACTGACCCTAGTTGCTTGCCTTGATAAATAAATCTACAGCATAAAAACCAAGAGCAGTCTCATGGCATTCGATACACGTTCTATAAATTAATAACAAACTTGGGTGATGTGCCATTTAAAAGAGGAGGAATGATTCAGGGCAGAAGATCTGATAGCATAGTAACAGAATAGTTACATTTTTCCATAAAAAACATTTGTGAAATTGCCGCAAGATGAAAGTAGGAAAATAGAAGAAGAAAGTGAAAGCTGTCGTTTATTGGCAGCAGTAATAAATATAGCCAATCAAGTGCATGTATGACTATAAAATAGAAACATGCAGGTCCTATTTGGATGGATTACTAAACCCACATGACCAGTTTTTCCACATGCCTCAGTTACCTTCAATGCCAAACTACCAAGGCCCCCAAATATCTTCTGTGAGACTACCCAGGAACTACTGATTTTTTTTTTTTTCAGTATAGAAGAAAATCTGCTCAAGTTTGTTTTCAAGAGAATTTTGAAATATGATAGACATAACACTTAAATGCCTGACAAACTGGATCTTTAAGCAAAAACTGGAGGTACAGTTTTTGATCATGCATCCAATAAAATGTAAAGACTCATGTATACTTAGAGTGAAAGGAAACTACTTCATCCTATTTTAGGCAGGTAAATATACAACCTTCAAAGAAGTAAGTGACTTAGGACACAAGCGTGAAGATATGATGAAAACGAGGAGTATTAAGACAGCTATCTGAGTTTAATAGACTCTATTCTTAACATCAGTGACCCAAGTATGCTATATCCAGGACATCATCAAACCCAAAAAAGTATTATAATATTTATAGTACTTTACAATCTAGGTGGTCACTTGAGCAATTTTTGTCTTTCTTAAATCATCAATTTCTCTCTCTGGCAGTATGGAGTCCACAAAAATACATACATACAATTATATTTTCCTTTTTGAAAAGTTGTTTCTTTCCATATACCCTTTTAACTACCATCACATTTTTCTTTTTACAGCAAAAAATGATCTGCATTCACTTTTTCCATTTCCTCTTTTTCTCATTACCAGTCAGTCTTCAGAAGTCAACTCAGGCTGCTTCTATTAAGGTCAATTAAATCCTCTGTCAAAAACCTAATGTCATTTCTTAGCCCTCATTTTATTGGAACGGTCAGCCATATTTAACACTATGCTTATTACTGCCCTCACTGAATGTATATCTCACTAACACATCTTCCCTGGCATTTGAAATATCACATATTGGTGGTTCACTTCCTAACTGTGTATTATGTCTCAAACCCCTTTCTTGGTCATTTCTCTATCTCTAACAAATAAATTATGGAGAGTTCCATGTTATGCAGAGTTTTGCCCTTTTACCTACTCTGTTCTTTTTTTATACTTATTCACTCTATTCATCCTGTTACTTCCCTTCAAATAACTTCTATTTATTGACTGTGCCCCATTTTTTTCTGAATCCTAGACTTCTTTTCTTAAATTTAATTTCATATTTCCAAATGGCTAATACATCTATTTGCATAACAAATATTTTAAGGGTTACAAAAATCCAATGCCTACTCTTTCTTTCAAAATTCATTTATTATAAAAAGAACAAAAACAAATTCTGACTGACACATAACACATAATCCACAGTGGTAAAAAACTTGAGAACCCATCTTTGCATTAGCTCTGTATCCTCAGATATTTTCTCTCATTATCCCCCAACTTTGCCCCCCAAATCACACTCCCCAATAAAGTACAGCTAGTCTTGAATAACAAACAAACAAAAATTCATTTTTTTTTCTCTTGATCTTCAATTCCATCAGGGCACCATATTCTCTCCGGGGCTCAAGTTTCAAAAGTCACTTATTCTTCAGTCCTCCCTTCTTCATATCATTTGTCAGATCCATCAGAAAAAGAAATTCCTTGAATATTCTTTCAATCATGGCACCTTATCAGTTTTCATATTCTTACAATTATCTCCTTGCTTTTGCTATTGAATATCTAAGATCATCACTCATTCTAGTGGTCAGAGAGATCCTTTTATGATATAATTCAAATTTTGGCACTTTTTCAGCTGGAAATGGTACAACAGTTTTCTCCCATTTAGTAAATACCAAACTCCTACAGTTGCTTAGAATCCTATAAGATCTGAGCCTGTTTCAACACTAACAGTTCTTCACTACTCAATCCCTGGCTACATGCTAATCACACTGGTTAATGTTTTCTTAAATTAGAAACCATGTATATTCTAGTTTTTCTTGAACACTTAAACCATAATTAAGGCCTTTTCTTTGCCTGTTACACTTACATAGAAAGCTTCTCCATCACTGGTTTCAGCTAGGTTTCCTTGACCACATCCTGTAAAATAGCTTCCACTTCCGGGATTTCTTATAGTCCTTATATTGTCTAATTACTCTATGTTAAACTTTTGACTTGATATAATCTATACATTCTTTTCTCAATTATTTGTCCCCACTACTAGAATGGACATAGGCATCTGAAACAGCTTTGTTCATAGTTATATCCTTAGCACATGCAACAATAATTGACACTTCATAGGCACATAATAAAAATGAATTAATGAAGTGATGTTGCTGAGCTAATAATTTGGATAGCCAAATAATTTGGACCAGAGGGGTCACATTCATAATAAGAGAGATATGTGAAAATTCTGAAACATCAAGTAGGGAATTTTCAATTGATTGACAATCATTGTGAGAGTTCTATTTTTACTGTTTAGTGCTAATGTTCAAATTATTAGAACATATCATCTCACATACTGGAACTCCAGCTTATTTTATTATTCCAATATTTGGGGGTTAAAGGAATATAATTTGATTATATTTATAGCCCATTGCATACATATCATGTGTCAGGAATTGTACTGGGCATTTCTTATGTACTGCTTCAAAATCTCATCCCAAACTCCTCCTGCTATGACTGCAGCTGCTGGGTATAGGCAGCAAATGGTTTTTCAAGGGGTGTGGCAGCACCTCAAAAATTATGTCAATTCATTCATAAACTCATAAGGTAAGAGAGAACATAGAGACCAGAGTCTATAGTCATTGAATTAGTAGAGAATTAAAGCTGAGTATATGGGTTTCAATCTTTTGTTCTCTGGGTAATCAGTTCTAAAATACATTTAGATAATGTGTTGGTGTGACCCTTTATAGCAGTGAACTCATAAATGTACTCTTGCGCTGGCAAGCTTCTTTGTTTCACATCTTTGTCCTGCAATTCAGTTTCATGAATGCAAGAACTCATTTCAGTTTCTGTCTTACAGCAAGCCCCAGTGTGGAATTGCATTAAACATTTTTAAATATGTTTAGCCTATTCCTTTAAAAGTGTTATATTATGTATTATTACAGTCTCCAATTTTCAACAAAAATAAAATGAGGCTCATCAAAATTAACATATATTACAAGATAAAATTCTCAGAATTGAAGTCATTTTTGTCACACTCCAAATATTTGGTGTTTCTATGAGAGTAGAAAAATCCTAAAATAGTGAACTAATAGGACTCCTGAACATAACATTTTTTTAATTTAAAAATTAAAAGTAAAAAACTATTTAAAAAGTGAAATATCTAGGGTACAGAGACAACAGTGCATAAAAAATAAATTTATAGAACAACTGATCAGAAAATGCTTCAAAAGAAAATATACCATGGGCCTCTAGGTCATTATAATGTGCCATAACAAAAAATATAAAGCATTTCACATGCTAATTTGTAGATATATGTATTTTCTGTTTGCTTCAATTTTCTCTGCTTCACAATACAAATTTAGGACTTTCACCTTTAGGAACTAGAGCTGCAATCTCCTGACTCTGCCTACAGACTTTTACCTGTAGAAGGCTTTAGCAGAACACATAGTTGACTAAAATCTGACCAAGGTTCCTCTATTGCTGGGATTGCCTTGCTGCTTTTAGGAACATCATAACTCCTGTACACAGTTCTCTTTGTCTTTGGGGAAAGACCATATTTCCATCTATCCCTTACTCATTCATGTTTACTAATATTTCTCTTTGATGGTTCTCTTAACTCACTCATAACCTCATAATTAGCTGCTTTATTAAACTCTTTTTAATTACTCCATTTTTGAGCATACCATCTGTTCCCTCCTGGGATTCTAGATAATATGTGACAACAAAAATATGTAAAATATATATATATAATATTCTTAGGCAAGAAATGGTTGAAAGTAATTAGGGACAGATTGCCCATGGTGATGCGGGAGTAAGAAGTATGAATAGGATTGAATAGAATAATTAATAAGGAAAATTGGTAATTATATATCAAAGATGAGAAAAGAAATGTACAACTGTGAGTGAAAGAGAAAACAATAGTAAATGGGAGAAATGGAAAGGTTTATAAATTACTACAAGGCTTTGGCATGTATATTTTATAAAGTAAACACATAAACCAACTTTGAATGTGTTGGCTATCAGCTGTCAGTTTTTACTATAATGGCTACCATATTACACAAAACTTTAACCATGACCTGTAGATTATACTAATTATATCCTTGATATCAACAGGAATAGGGATAGACTACTGAGATATTTGCTGTGAGCTGTTTTGCTTGGAATTCGGAATTGTTTTTATAGGAAAAAAAGTGTTCTTTATACTACAAATAGGTTTGCACTAAATGGGTTTTATTCTACATAGACAGTCCAATAAAATTGGAATCTAAAGTAAAATTTTATGGATATGAAACCATGAAATATAATCTTAATAAAGAAAATTTCAGAAAGTGCTTCAGGACTAGAGATTTATACAGCTATGGAGTATAAGATTAATGGAGTAAAGAGTCTGAACTACAACTTACTGCTTTTCTTTTTCCTTTTATACTTAGTGTTAAGCCTCCTATTCTCTGGCAATTTTGTAACATCTCTTTTCATATTTCTCTTATATTACTCTTACTTTATAAATTATAATGGTTTTAGTCCTTACATTTCTTTAGCAATACATAATTTTCTCAATAACTTTTAAAACTGATCCAAGTTTCAAAATATGAGTCTTTTCAGCAGCTCTCCTGCCTGCCTATGACAAAGCAGGCACATTTCTTTTTCTTCTTTGTTTAATAAACCTGTCCTTTTAAAACGTTAAAAAAAAAAAATAGAAACGTTTACTGCTCATGGTCTCTCACAATTCCTATTATAAAGAGCTTGTTCTCACATAAAGATAATAAAGTTTTGGCTTCAGAAGTTTATAGATAAGCACTTTTCACATTATTTGATTTCAAGATAGGTCCAGCATCTTGTAAACATACCGGAACCACACACGAGATTGAATAGTGTGTTACTTCTCATGTTATCTAAATCTCATTAAATTTTGTCACTGCCTTGATGAATTCTCCTTGTATATATCCTGTGCCTTTATTTTTATACTTTGGGAAGAAAATTTAAATACAGGATTTTCCTCTAGGTATTATAATTTTACATTGTTTATTTGTGGAAAATTATAACACACCTAGAGATAAATGCAGTGAATGATTTATCGAAAAGTAATTTTACTATATCACCACCCCTGAGGATAAGAAATTGAATTTTGTCAGAATCTCCCAAACCCTTATCTCCCCTTTCCACTTGCTATTTCAACTGTCCCCTACTAAAATGTTACAGGTATTCGGATTTTTGTATTGAAACTACTCCTTCAATTTGCAACATTAATCAGATAGTTAAGTTTCATTCCTTTTCATTTTATTTTTAGGTAGATGGAATCATTCAGGTCATATTCTTAGCATATAATTCTCTTGCTCAATATTATTTTGTTAGATTCACACATGATAAGGAATACAGATGTATGTTGTTTCTTTTCTCAGCTGTATCATACTTCCAGTTTGACTATATTCTATTATTAGTACATAATACCAATTATACGCCAAAATTTTGCAAAAATATTTATTTCTCATCAGTGGTATGGGAAAGCAATGTATGGTTTTAGGATAAAGTTTGCAACTGAGATTAAACTTCTGTATTACTTAGCAGATGGAAATAAGGCAGAAGCCATTTTTTTTAGACAATTATTACAGTTCTTCCAATTTTCCAAGCATAGTTTCTCAATCCTGTACTGTACAACCCCTTGCATATTTGGATAAGCCATAGTACCTATCTCAGCAAAATCATTTTTTAATGCTTAATTAACATTGATGCCAAACCTATATGTGTTTTTATATAGTGACAAAGATGATGTGAGAAAGGAAAAAGCAAGCAGTTGCAAGAGATAGAACAAAGAGAAAACATAAGCACTGAGTCATAATTTGGTATGATGAACTAAAAAAAAAAGACTGTTATCAATACTTCTGGATCATTAGAACTAAGCAGCTGTATATGATGAATATAATTTCTCTATAATAGAGAGTAATTAGAAGGGAATGTCTACTATGGAGGATGTGTTCAGACTGAATAATTTGAAGACTGTTAAAAGGCAACAGGGAAAATGAACAAAAACATTGAAAAGATGGAACTTCATAGAGGCCAGAGATGAAGAAATGAATTTGGAGAGCAGTCTGAAGTCTGTAATGCTTATCACAGCAATTACTACTTTTTTGTTCAAAAGAAATAGTGAAAAATATTAATATGCAGAATATATACATACATTTGCATAAGCTAGCTGTAGCAATTGGTTTTATTTTTAGTAATCCTTGTAGTCACGAAATTTCATAAGAAATTTGTTGTACTCAATGAAATTAATACATAAAACATATCTTTACTGTTTCAGATCTTAGATTGCCAATCTCTTGTCACATATATTTGCTATTTCAAATCTTATATTGCTAATCACTTGAATATGGATATCTACCCATGTCTAGCATGGAGTTAATATTTATCAAACACTTGTTTAATTAAATAAATAAGTTATAGATAAGTTGTGAAAGATGGATAAATAAATGTGGTGACATCATTATTCTTTGTGTAACTGAACAAATAAATCTTACTAATTTATATAGAAATAAAAGTAATGAGAAGCCAAATAAGATTCCTTGCCCTTTAGACCTGATGGTCAAATGTAAAGTATTATTAAGAAAGTGTGGTCAACTCTAATGATTTAAGAGTTTGGAGATCAAGATCATTAGAAATTCTGGATGTGAGATGGGTCAAATATTCTTATGCCAAGCTGGACTATGTTAAGCATAGGGTTAGGGTTCGCAAAGTTTCAAGGTTTTTTTTTGTTTTTTGTTTTTTTTGCCATCTCTCACATCAATCTGGATTTACTAAAATGATACTTGGCACTTTTATTCTTAATTTATAGAAGGTCCTATTGCACACCATTTGAATTCTCATAGTATTTTCATTACTGGAGTCAACTAACAATATCATCAAAATAGATAATACACAACAGTCCCTTTTATATACAGGGACTCAGAAAAGATAAAAAATGATAGCTAATAAGTTACAGAATGGTGACCCAGCTGTAAGTTTAAAATTCCAGACAATTCTACTCATTTCACTAAGGACTGATGCTCAGCAGGTTTATAGCTGTGTGTCAGAAACACAGACAAAGTCTCAGGTAGAGTAGGGTTGAACAATTTTCCATTTTTTTCCTGTTGTTCCTTGGATATCAAGCTCTTTATTTCCTTCCAAATAGGCTTTTTGTTGTTGTTGTTGTTCTTGTTGAGTTCAATGACTCAACCAAACCATCACAAGTCCTACAACTTACTTTTATGAGAGATTTTTACTGACACAAAACAGTCTTCTCAGCATCATTCATAGTAGAACTGAGATTCATCAATGATTACTATCGTCACACAATAAAGGCCACATTTCCTGTCCTCTTTTCTTATTGTGGTTATCAAGAGATATATGCAAAATGTGTTACAGAAGAAAGCATAAGGGCCTCCCTGGTGGCGCAGTGGGTTAAGTAACGCACTATGAAGCAGACCACAGCCACTGCAGCATGAGTTAGATCCCTGCTGCCGGCCAATGGGGGAACCCACATGGCACGGCAGACCTCTCCTGTTGTGCATGCTGCTCCCCTCAGCAGTGTACTTCAGTTGATTTGCTTGTTCTGCTCCCCACTCTCTGAGAGGAATCCTCTCACCGCCCACACTTCTGGCTTGTACCCCAGTGCTTGTATGCATAAATAAGTAAAATCTTAAAAAAAAAAAAAAAGCATAAGTAAGCACCTGAAGTTTTCTTTCATTTTTCCTTTATATGGCCTGAAAAAAATGCACATGGGAACATGGGAACACTTGCCACTGTCTTGAGTGATGAGGTAAGAGGATGGAGCTTGGTGCTAAGGACAGGACAGTAGAAATACAGAAAGATCCTAGTCCCCTGGTGATTATGGAATGATCAAAGCAGGGAAGAAGTACCCACACCTCCATGCCTCTTTACTATGTCAGCTAAATGAAGTCACCACAGTCAAGTGTCTTCTGTTAACAAACATAACACTGCCACAGTATGTTCTATACCAAAGCACAAAGATTGGTCAATATTTCGGGATTTAAAGCTTCTAGAGACTGAGTCACAGAATGTAGGTCAGATTTCTACCTCTTTATTTATAAATGAAGGAACATATTTTACAAATTTATTCTTTCTGTGGCAATCATTTTGATAAAAATGACATTATCAGAAAATGTAGGGAGCATACAGGAAAAGCAGAAGGTGAACAAGACAACGATTCCAAAATCTCTCCTTCTGGAATTTTTAACCTTAAAATCTATTTTCTTGTATAATTTTTGTGAGTTATGTTTATTATAAATAAATTAGAATGTCATACATTTAGGTAGTATTTACTTTTAGTGGCTCAGATCAAGACACTAAAAATTAAATTGTGTTATCTGATCTTTTTTATATACAATGTTAAATAAAGAAAATACTGTTGTTTGATTTTCATTCATAACTATGCTGTATTAGATTTAAAATGTGCAAAATATGAATAAATGTGTTATTGAGAAAGACTGGAACTTGATACCAGACACCAAGCAAAACCATGCGACTCATCAGCTTTTCTCTATAATTTCTTACAATTGTCTTGACAAGATTTCTCTTCTGAATGCAACATACACTTGTTAATAAAATGTTTGCAACCATCATTCTGTAATAAAATTAAGAAAAGGACATTTACTTGAACAGATGGCCAAATCATAATATTTCATTGGTTTATATATACACCAAAGTTTGGTTAATTTACATTGTAAGCTTTTGTCACATTGTGAATAACCTAAAATTTATTTAGATGTGGAATTTAATAATAGTTACCCAAAATGTAGATTTAAGTGAATCTAAAATAATCCGGACACATTTATAGCTTCTACTTATAACAACTCCCTTAAAAGATAGATTACTAAGAGAAGCAGAACAAGATTTAAATGATTTTTTTTATGTCTGATTTTGTTGGACATGGGATCTCTTTTTATAAATAAAAATGGTTGTAAAATGAATGCAGAAACTTTTCACTTCAGGCTAAGAGACAGGAAAAAAAAATACATATTAACATCTTGGGAAAGAAGATGCCAGGCAGTGTGATAGAGAACGAAATTCTCAGTGTGAATGTAGAAAAATAAATGCCAGTCACATTTCTGTATTAAGTAGCTATGATCTCAGGCAAGTCGTTCAATTTTAGGATAGGTCAATTTTCTCATGCATAAAAAAAGTTAATTTTATCTGACTTCACATGACTATGGATAAAAATGTGCTAATAGACATTATTAAAAAAAATTTAAAATGTCCCAAAAGGGACATAATCCAATACACTGAATGTAAACACAATTTGTCAGACATCACTTTTCAGTATTTCATATATTTTCAACGCGATTCAGAGTCCAATATAAGGAAATTAAGATGACTATTATTACTAAAATTTGAAGAATACTTTTTTTTAATTATATACTGATCTACTCACTATAACATACACTGATTAGGATGTTTTTATCTTTTTTTTTTTTTAATTTGAAAATCTTGAGACTATGCTCTATAACACTTAGGAATCATGAAAAGCCATCCATGTGAATTAAGAAAACAGATTCTTATTTTACAACCCCATTTTAAGATTTTTCCCCATCTTTTCATGATTATTTTCTTTAAATGAATATATAAAATTTTGAGTCAAAGATTCCCAAGACTAGAAGAAAATAGTAATATACTCTGATATGTAATAGTATTATTAAAAATATACAAAGCAATTTTATTTATGGTACATGACTTAAGAACAGATTAAATTAGATACCTATTTCAAAATGAGACTTTTTAAACATACCTATTTTTTTCATGGTTGAATTTTCCTTCAAAATAAATACTGCAGACATGTACATATCATTGCGTATAAATACATAAGCAGAAAGAATCAACCTTATAATTCTAATGTGACCAATTTATCTCAGGTTTTTCTGGGATTTCTCAGATTAGCATATCCAGGGACTTCCTTTTTCGGATAAAATGTGCCTGGAACTTTTATGGTTTTAAAATTGATAGTTTCACTCCCTGGAAATAACTTGTCTTAGGCAAAACAGGGAATTTGCTCACACTCTTTAATTGTGAGTCCAAGACTTTCAGGTATGGTATAGCATAGTCTCAGTTCCAACCATGAGAGTTAAGGATGTTCTACATTGTAACCTGTGGCTGAAACCAAAAGATTGTTACAGGAGGTGCCTCCTGAAGGGGGTTGCTGGTGAGAACAGATAGCCCCAGGGAAAATGCTAAAAAGTATGGCATTTTGGGATGGAGCTAGAGAGAAGAAATGTAAGGGACTATAAAAGCAATGGCAGATTATTCAGTGTTCAGAATTCAGTGTCCCAGATTCAGTCTTCAGGATTTATTATTCCAGAGTCAACTTTTGAGTATTCAGAG
Source organism: Galemys pyrenaicus (assembly GCA_019455555.1). NCBI lineage: Eukaryota > Metazoa > Chordata > Mammalia > Eulipotyphla > Talpidae > Galemys > Galemys pyrenaicus. The sequence continues at coordinate 1,600,958 of JAGFMF010011395.1, read as the reverse complement.
TTTTGGTTCTATCTTTAGAGGCCCACAATAGCCTTCTGAATCTGAAATACTGAATCTTCAAAAGCTGACTCTGGGACACTAAATCCTGAAGAGTGAATTCAGAAGACTGAATAATCCACCATTGTTTTTGCTGTTCCCTTATATTTCTTCTCCCTCACTCCACCCCAAAATGCCATACTTTTCAGCATTTTCCCTGGGGCTATCTACTGTCACCAGCAACCCCTCCAGGGGTTGTAACCAACACCAGCTACATATTTTCAAGGTTAAAGTTATTCACAATAACAAAGACAACAGCACACACTCACATATCACTAGGGATTAACAATTGGTAAGTAAAAAGTAACTTTTAATTGTTGAGACAGAGGCAGGGTCAAAGTGAGAAAAATCAGGAGGTGTAGCACTCAAATTTGAAAAATTGTAAAACCCTCTGCCAAATAATTCCCCAACCCAAAACTAAATAATGTGAGATACTAAATGCCCTGTGTATGTATACATCAAAAGCCCATATCTCAGACACAGATAGAATCCTGAAAAGATTGACTCATTCTCCCATATAAAGTTCTGAATGAAGGAAAGGCATGTCTATTTCCTAATATGAAACTTGCTTTTCAACAAAAAAATTATAAAGCATAGAAACAGCAACATAAAACCACCCATTGTCAAGAGATATAGTATTACCACAGGTAGACAAGGAAGTGAGCTATATGTTGGCACTGTTATACAGAGAAAGTAAAATAACTTAGATCACGATACAAAAAGAAATTGACAAAATCTAAAATCATTTCATGATTATAAATCATCAGTAAGGGCCCTCCCCTGGTGGTGCAGTGGGTTATGCAATGCACTATGAAGCAAAACGCAGCCTCTACAGCATGAGTTTGATCCCTGGTCAGAGAGGGGACCCACATGGTGCAGCAGACCTCTCCTGCCTCACCCACTGCTCCCCTCAGCAGTGTATTTCAGTTGATCTGCCTGTTCTGTTCCCCACTCTGTCTCTGGTGGATCCTCTCACCACCATCCCCCTATCCCCTGCACTTCTGACCTGTACCCCAGTTTTTATATGAATAAAAACATCTTTTAAAAAATCATCAATAAAACAGTTATGGAAGAAACAAACCTCGACATTATAAAGATCATATCCCACATGCCCAGAGCTAACCATGCACAGTGTTGAAAAGCTGAAGTCTTTTCCTCTAAGATCATTTCTAGTCAGTGTAGTACTGGCAGTTCTGGCCATATCAACTAGAAAAATGGGGAAAAAAGCATCCAGATAAGAAGTTAGGAGATAAAATTATCTCATTTGGAAATGACATAATCTGGTCATTCCCATAATATGTGAAATTCTAAACCCTCCACCAAAAGTACTGTAAAAATCACTAAAATCAGTAAAGTTGCAGGATATAAAATCAATGTACAAAAACCAATTGTCTCACTATATATACATGGACAACAAACTATCTGAGTAAGAAAAAGAATGCAAGCTCATTTATTATAGCTCAAAAAGAATTCTTAGGTATAAATTTAACAAAGAAAGTACAGCTCTATATCATAAAAACTATAAAATATTGATGAAAGAAACTGAAGAAGTAAATAATGTAAAGATATTCAACATTTATGGGTTGGAAGAATTAATATTGATAAATTGTCCATTCTGCCCAAAGTGATAAACCAAATTCAGTATAATCCCTATAAGAATTCCAATATTATTTTTCAAAGAAATAGAATAAAGAATACCAAATTTGTATGGATCCACAAAAGAATCCAAAAAACTATAGTATAGAGAAATCTTATCTAAGAAGAATGAAAGTAGAATATATCCTGATATCAAATTACAATGTGAATTTATAGTAATCAAAAGAGACACTTATATCAGTGAAACGTAATAGGAAGCTACGAAATAAATCCATGTATGTGCAGTCTACTAAATTTTGATGACATTGTCAAAAATATGTAATGGAGAAAAGATAGTATCTTCAATAAATGATGTTTGAAAACTGGATATCCATATGTGAAAGAATTGAATTGAACCTTATCTTTCATACAGCATACAAAAACTATTCAAAGTGGATTAAATGTTTTAATATAAGAATTTCAGCTATAAAACTTCAAAAAGAAAACATGGAAGAAAAGTTTGATATGGTTTTGTCAGTTTTTTTTCCAAATATGACACTAATGAATAGGTAAAATATGAAAATAAAATCCAATATAAATATTTAATACTCTATCACATCATAAAGTATCTGCAGGAAAAAAAATAACAAAATGAAAAGGCAACCTTTGGAATGGTGAAAAAATTTGTAAAACTTATATATGACATGGAACTAATATCCAAAATGCACAATGAACTTATACAACTCAATAACAAAGTAATAACCTGACTAAAAAATGTGCAATGGCGCTAAATAGGTATTTCTCAAAAGAATACATGTAAGTGGCCAATAGGTATAAAAATATGCTCAAATTACTGTTAATCTGGGAAATGCAAATTAAAACCATAGTGAAATATCACTTTATATCTGTTAAATCAGCTATATCAAAAAACTTAGAGGATAACAATTAATGACAAAGGTTAAAGCAAATTTTTCTTGTACAGTGTTGGTAGGAATGCATTGGTACAGTCATTTTAGAAAACAGAATAGTGATTCCTTAAACAATATCAAAATAGGACTATCATCCAGCAAAAATCACTTCGAGATATTATGTCCAAATAAAATAAAAACAGTATGTCAAAGAGATTTCTGCATTCCCATGGTCCTTGGACCATTAAGAATGCCAAAATATGGAAACAATCTAAGCATCCACCAACAGACAAATGGATAATGAAAATGTGGCATAACAGATAACAGACACTTAAAGGAATTTAAAAGTATTTTTAAATGAATGAAAACAAAAATGAACATACCAAAAATTTGGGGATTCTGTTTAAAATAGCACTTAGATGAAAATTTATGTCACTGAATACTTACAGGGGAAAATAAAGATTTCATATCAATAAATTAGTTATTACCTTAAGGCCCTATAAAAATATTAAAAATAAATCCTCAAACTCTGGAAGAATTTAAAAAGAACAGAATTTGATAACACTCAGAAGAAAAAGTTAATGGAGGAAATTATGAAAACAAGTGCTGCTAGAGCCTCCCTGGTGGCGCAAGGGGTTGAGAGCCGCACTGTGAAGCATCGGTGACTCAGCAGCACAGTTCAATCCCCTGCCACGGTGGGGACCCATAAGGAGCAGCAGACCTCTCCTGCCTTGTCCGCTGCACCCTCAGCAGTGTATTTCAGTCAAGCTGGTTGTTTTCTGCTCCCCATTCTGTGTCTGGTAAATCCTCTCACTCCCAGTGTCTCTGAGCCTCTAGCCTGCACCCCAGTTCTTACATACATAAATAAATAAAATCTTTAAAATAAAAGTGCTGCCTCTGAATAATCAATAAAGTTGATAATACTATAGCAAGGCATAAAACATCATCAAGTATAAAAACATCACAAGTAATAAATATGTAGAATAAAAAAGGTGGTACCAATACTTATCTCATCAGCATTGAAAGTAAAATGAAAGTAAAAGTAAATGTAAAGTAAAAGTAAAATGAAATGTAACAGTTTAGATGAAACATATAAGTTATTGGAAGTCACAAAGGCAACATAGGTTGTTTAGGAAGAAACATTACCAAAACTTTTATCTTTTAAGGAAATTATTTAATCAAAAATCTTCAAAGAAAATGTGAGCCCCATATAATTTCACTAACAAATTTTACCAAGCACTGAAGGAAAAGCTTGTTGAAATATAGATATTTCATTTCTCTATTATGTTTCAGATCTATTTGTAAAGGAAATCCAGGTTGGGGTCTTACGGTCTGCGAGCAAAACTGCTTTGGCTATTTTCTAATTGTCTCTCCAGGTTTGTCCTTAATTCTTCCACACTCATTCAGACAGACAAAAAGACTGTTATGGATAAACTCTATCACTTCAGAGATCTTACTCTTAACAACTAGGTTAAATTGCCTTTAAGAACAAGATAAGAGGTAAATTCTGAAAACTGGAATACTAATTCAGAAGCAAGCATAAAGTTTGATTTCATGGTGTGCTCAAAGCTCTTAAAATTCTCAAGGACAGAAGATGCTTCATGATTTGCAATAGGACTGAACCTGTATCTGGAAGCAAAGATGAAAATATGAAAAGATGGGAAGGACAGAAGCAAAAAACAAAGGACATAATTACAAAACCATTTAAAGTACTGGCATTAAAAGATCTCAAATATGCAATTATTTTCAAATATCAATTGATATTCTATTTCCTTATCTTTCAGCATAAATGTAATAAGAGTGCTGTAGTCCCAGCTACTCAGGAGGCTGAGCTAGAAGGACTGCTTAAGCCCAAGGGTTCAGGGCTGCCATGTACCATGTCTCCTGGGTGCCACACTAAGCTCAGCATCAATACTGTAAGCTCCCATGAGAGGAGGCTGTGTAAGGAGGGGTGACCCATGCCAGGTCAGAAGTGGAGCAGATCAGGTTAAAATTCCGGTGCTCAGAGTGGGACTGCAGCCTATTAATAGCCACTCTTCTTAGCCAGGGCAACATAGCAAGGCCCCACTTCATTCTCAGCGACGCACTCCAGAAACTTACAGATGCTATAATGCAAGGTTATATCAATTGTTTAAAATACATGTCTTATTTAACTTCTATGATAATAATATAATTATCACTTACAAGTCTCATCATAGTCTTGGAAGTTCTGTCTTGTCATATTCTCTTTTCACAGAAAGAGACAAAAAGTTGTAACACACAAGAGCACAGGGCTAGAGGGTGTGGCAGCTGTCTTCATCTGCCTCCCTATCTGATTCTAAAACCCAATCTTCTTCCCCATCTTGCAATTTCAACAAAGTTTCTTTACTAAAATCCATTCCATTCCTCTAAAGTTTGATCACAAACATTGGAAACTTTGGGTATAAACCCAGGGTTATATGTATTTCCAGAAAATTTAATTAGGCCTACAGCTTATTAATGATTTTAACCCAATAATTGCATTCTTAAAAAAAAAACAAAAACAACAACGATCTTTATAATTCACTATGAATCTATCTCAATAAGAAACTATAATACTGCAAAGTACTCCTTGGATTCTCCTCAGGGGAACTAGAAGTCTTTTTCACTTGACTATACTCTGCCTTTCCAACTATCTTATGAAGTCCACTAAAGAAAAGGAGAATGCCATTTCCTTCCTTTGTATACTGCCAAATGTGTCTACCATAATATTACTCACACAGTGGGTAACTGATTTATTTTATTAACTGACTGAAAGTGATATTATTATATAATAAATTTCTTTTCTTCACAGCAATTAAAGCAAAAGAATGCCTAAAAATTGTTATGAAGCTTCCAAATAAGACATGTCTAATAATGATGATTAGCAATAGAAATCATTAGTTATTATATAAAGCAAGGAATACTAATGAAGACTAAGCATATTTTGACTAATCCATTTTCAGATATGTTCTTGGTAATAAGTGTTAGAATGGGGTCAAAGTCATTTTCCATATTTGAAACGGAAAGGTAATTTTAATGCCTAGAAAAGAAAGCTTCGCAATCTGCCAGGAATTTTAATTTCTAAGCTGACAGTGTTTTAGCATTTTTATCTGGTAGGAGCTTTTATAATGCATGCTTTAGTCTTCTATCATCTGCTTGCTCTTCAACAGAGTAAAAGTGAAATATGAGGAACGGTAATATAAAAACTGCATTACAACTTTAAACTTTGATCAAATTTCATTGTTATCAAATTTTGTTAAATTAATATGTTGATGACAATGTTGCATATTTCCACATCTAATATCATTTTGCTCAAAAGCTATTTTCCTCTGAAAGGGAAATAGGAAATGGAGTGATTTAATTTAATTGAATAGCTGATAAAAATAATCAATGGTTCTCTCTAAAAAAAAAAAAAAAAGATGGGAGTGCTTTTCTATCTCTAGAGAACCTGTACCAAATAGAGTATGAGAATGGAATAGGAAATGCAGTTTGTAGACCCCTTTCTTCTACTAAGAACCAACTCATTAGAACTCATATCACTAATAAAACTGGGCAAAAGCAATGGTAAAAGGTCACAGGTAGAGGAAATAATTCATAAATGTTTAAAAGTTGAGGGATATATTTAACATTGTTTAATGTCAGTTCACCAAAGTTTGACCTATTTTGAGAATATAAAAGTAGAGGAAATAAAGGAATTAGCAGAGCTAATATTAATAGAGAAACTATTTTAAATGTTCCATAGAATAGGAACAAAGGGATAGTAGCTCAAATAGAAATACCAGAAAGCAATCAGAATGGGGAAGTATGAGGAATACATGATGTTACATATTTAAAATCATGCAGGGGCCTCCCTGTTGGTGAAAAGGATTAAGGTACAGCACCATGAAGCTCTCTGCAGCCACTGCAGCACCTGTTCAATCCCCAGACAGGGAGGTGACCCACTTGGTGCAGCAGACCTCTCCTGTCTTGCCCACTGCTCCTTTCAGTAGTGTATTTCAGTAGATCTGCCTGCTTTGCTACCCACTCTGTCTCTGGTGACCCCTCTTACCCTTTGCACCTCTGGCCTGTACCCCAGTTCTTGTATGCATAAAGAAATCTTAAGGGCCTCCCTGGTGGCGCAGTGGGTTAAGCAACGCATTATGAAGCAAACCGCAGCCACTGCAGCACAAGTTCCATCCCTGCTGCCGGCCAGGGAGGGGACCCACATGGTGCAGCAGACCTCTCCTGCTGTGCCCGCTGCTCCCCTCAGCAGTGTACTTCAGTTGATCTGCCTGTTCTGCTCCCTGCTCTCTGTGGTGAATCCTCTCACCCCCCCACACCTCTGAACTGTATCCGTGCTTGTATGCATAAATAAATAAATCTTTAAAAAAAAACAAAAGAAATCTTAAAAAAATAAAATCATGCAGCAGCACTGGCTTCTTTGCTTCAAAGCTGGTGACTTTTAAATCAAGAGAAATTTTTAAATCTATTGCTTAGCATCCTTATGTTTTACACAGATGCTCAATAAATATTTAGTGATAACTAATATTTTTGATATCTTATGCTTTGATATATTATGCTGGGGATATGGTCTTTAAATTTTACCTTTATACAGTAGGAGATATATAATTAAAATTTATTTTATACTATTATAATTTTGGTAAGGTCACACTTTTTAATGGAAACATATTGTATTGTTAATTTCTGTTTTTTCCATTGTATCACTAAGTTATAGTTCAACATGTCCTATCTTCTGTATTTACTGTAAATTATTGGTGGTTGGATAAGATATGTATATTAGATATTACTAACAAAATCTTCCTTATAAATAGGTAGGTAGGTAATCATGTCTGGCTGTATTTCTTCTATTAAAAACTGTTAATGTTTTTAAGACTTTTTTTTAGGGGGGAGTGGTTGATTCTGTTTTCACTATGTTATGTCAAAATGCACTTTTCTGAGTGTGTAGAATTCATCACACAAAGACTTACTGACCTAATATGTGAGGTTTATTATCTATCAGTTTTGTAATATTCTTATCTATTATCTCCTTTAACTTGACCTATCCTCCTTCTCTTAATTTTCTCCATCTGGTAATTGATTAAGTGCATTTTGATTTTTGAAAATTCCTTCAGAGAAAGACAAATACTGGATGGTGTCACTTACATGTAGAATATAGAGAACCAAACCATGGATCAGAGAGTCAAACTTCAAAAGTAACCTTGCAAGCTGACCATACAACTGAAGCATCCTGAGGAGGATGGGGAGTGAAGAGAATAAAGTGGGGAGGGAACACAATGGACAATGTTTGGAGAGCTATGGGTTCTTTGGTGGTAGATGCCTTAAGGTACCTGCACCTGGGGGTTGGGGGGTGGCAGAGAAATGGGTGGAGACTCCTATACTTACAAAATACTATCAACTATATAAACAAATAATACTTAATAAAATTAAAACAGCCCCTTTATAGCTCTTAATAGCTTATATATTTTCTTTATATACTTTTTCAATTTTCTAGTTGACTGCTTATTTATTAAATTTCATATTCCTTTTTTCTTTTAGCATTTTTTATAAATTATTGATTATGTACAGTTGTTTGATAGTGTCTTGACTCCTTCCAAATTTTCAATTCTTTCTTTTATTTGTATACATTTCTAAAGCATACACATTTTATAGCCTCCATGCAATGCACATATGTATTTAGCATTTGTTCTGACTTTTGGTTTATTCTTTACTCAGGGTGTTGTTTCTATTTTAACATTCTAGTCTCTTCTCTATGGAAAGCTATGGTAAGAATTCTTATTCCATACTCTACCTCCATGCCCTCCTGACTCAAGCAAGAATCTGAATAATACATCTGTATTTCATACTAGATTTTTAAAAAAGATTTATTTATTTATGCATACAAGCACTGGGGTACAGGCCAGAGGTGTGGGCGGTGAGAGGATTCACCACAGAGAGCGGGGAGCAGAACAGGCAGATCAACAGAAGTACACTGCTGAGGGGAGCAGCGGGCACAGCAGGAGAGGTCTGCTGCCCCATGTGGGTCCCCTCCCTGGCCCGGGATCAAACTGCTGCTGCTGTGTCACCGATGCTTCACAGTGCGGCGCCCAACCTACTGCGCCACTAAGGAGGCCCTATTTCATACTAGATTTTTCCTAATGAATTTACTGCCTTTTACAGGTTCTTTCAGCTTGGTAAAATGACCTCTTATAAAATATGATAAAAAAATTACAAATTCCAAGCCTTTAGAGATTGGCAAATGCCCTCACATTCATGAATCACATTCAGAGCTACTGTAGCAATTTGATTCATGCTTTATTTAAAGTTTGGTAGGATTTGGGCCACAAGCGATTAAGTCACTGCACTATGAAGTTTGGTAGGATTTGTTTTATTCTGTTAGCTTAACCAAACATTTTAAAGTATAGGCATTCTATTTTATCCTTCTAAAATTTATTGGTATTCTTCCTCTTTCAAATCTGCAATTTTATGGGGAAATGAAAGTTTTTTAGTTTCCCTAGAAAAATTTATAATTTGTAAAAGTCAAACATGTTATCTTTTACATTAAATACAAAACCAAGATACCCTGTTTATCACTACTTTGAGGTATTCTCTGTAGAACTGAAATTGCGCTACATCTCTCAGGCAACATCATATATTGAAACTGATTAGTTTTATCTATTCACCCATTAATTTACTTAAGTCTATTTGACATCACCATGCACCCCTAATTCTGTAAACTAATTTATTCATAGCACTAATCAATCTGATTATGCAGTTCCAATGAGCAAATGAGGATGTTTATCATTATTAAATTTAATGAATTAGATTTACTTTTCACCTGTTGTAAATGTAAACATGCCTTTTGATAAGATACAATTTTCCAAAAAGACACCTATATGTCAAATTCTCTTTTTTTTTTTTAAGATTTATTCATTTGTACATACAAGAGCTGGGGTACAGGCCAGAGTCATGGGAGGTGAGTGGATTCACCAGAGACAGAATGGGGAGCAGAACCGGCAGATTGAAATACACTGCTGAGGGGAGCAGTGGCTGAGACAGAAAGGTCTGCTGAGTCATGTGGGTTCCCTCCCTGGCTGGGGATCAAACTAGCACTGCTGTGCTGTGGATGCTTCACAGTGTGGCACTCAACCTGCTGTACCACCAAGGAGACCCCTATATATCAAATTCTAGTTAAAAATTCTATCCCTGAGCAAATTCTCTAAAATTTGTCGCTCAAAAACATAGACATTTCTTTTTAAATACATTTTTGTTTTTCATGTTTTATTGCTGGATAGAATCTAGATAATTGAAATTCAATGACATTCATTTTATTATTAGCTATACATTCTAATATTAAATGCTGACCTAATCAAAATTCATTATTTTCTTTTAAGTGACTTTATATCATTTGAAAATAACATGTTTAATATTGTATAGAGTAGTTGATTGTAAATGATAATCTCTTTTAGTTCAGAACCCAACTCAATAGCAGATCTGAAACACAAAGTAAATATAAAAATTGTATTAATTGAACCATGAAATGTACTTAAACTGAGATTAAAATAGTAACATCTATATTTGTGTAATACATATTAGTTCAGCCTTCCTCTTACAAATACCTCTTTTGCCCAACATTATTATAAAACATTCTTATCAACATCAACTAGAAGGAAAATCAAATAAAACTAATTTACTAGTCACAGTTTTAATAATGTCAAATTTTCCATAAAAACAGAAAATTCAGTATGCTAGATGGAACTTCCTTTTGGAAAGAGGGGTAATCGTTCATAACCCACAGAGTGTCTCTCATATTTCTGCTGAATTTTATTCTTTAAGTTCAAGAAGATAAAAATATGCTCCAATATATTTTGGCATCAGTACTGAAGACTGGTATTATATTTGCCAATAATGTTTTATTTTCTTGTCTAAAAAAGGCACATTTGGGTCTCCCTGGTGGCGCAGTGGGTTAAGCAACGCACTGTGAAGCAAACCGCAACCACTGCAGCACAAGTTCGATCCCTGCAGCCGGCCAGAGAGGGGACCCACATGGCGTAGCAGATCTTTCCTGCCTCTCCCGCTGCTCCCCTCAGCAGTGTGTTTCAGTCTGTTTGCCTGTTCTGCATCCTGCTCTGTCTCTGGTGAATCCTCTCACCTCCTGCGACTCTGGCCTGTACCCCAGCTCTTGTATGCATAAATAAATGAATCTTTAAAAAAAAAAAATAAATTAAAAAGGCACATTTTTACCCACTATGGTTAGTACATCCAGATATGGTCTGATGTGATGGGTAAGGAAACACAGATTCAGACAGAGACACACACCCACCCCGCAAGAATAAACCAGGGAAACCCTCTCATATGTGGATACTGAAAACACAGTACTGAATGACTATTGGGCTAATGAGGAAATCAAGAAATTAAAATACCTCAGGTCTAGTAGCAATACATATATGCATACAAATGTCTGTAATTAATTTTAAACACTGCATTGCTTTCTCTTTTGCCTTTTTTTTTTTAAGATTGTTTTCTTATGCATATAAGAACTGAATTGGGGTAGAGGCCATAGGTGCAGAGGGTGGGGGACAGTGAGAGGATTCACCAGAAACTGAGTGGGGAGCAGAGCAGACAAATTGACTGAAATACACTCCGGAGGGGTGAAGCCGGTGGCGAGGCAGGAGAGGTCTGCTGCTTCTTGTGGCTGGGGACCAAACTGGTGCTATTGTGACTGCATTTCTGTAGCTGTACAATTGATCATAAGACATGGAACTATTGTTGACAGCATAATCTAATGTGTGCTTCTTAATATTTTTCTGCAATTTATATATAAATGAACACAATTAAATTTATTTTCTCCATGGGTCTAAACTTGATGTCAAATGTATATAAAGGAGGAGAAAAATATTTTCTGATAGAATATAATTTCTGACAAAAACTGCTTTATCTATGTTCACTACCTCCTACTCTACATTGTGATATTTCATAATTCTTAACACATTTCAAATAAAAACAGTTTGGATTTTTGTTTCTAGGAAACACATATTGAATAGGACTTGTTTAGTACGCGAATGAGTGACTCATACATTATGGTACTATTTCTACATGTAACTACAGAAATGTGCAGGTGGCTTGTCACAGTAAAAATATGATAGAGTTCATCCTGCAGATTTCACAAAAATGTTTCTCAAAAGGTATGGTCATAATTTTGTTGATTTTCACAAAGTAAAAATATAAACTGTTTTTACTCAAATATGCTGACTGAGGTCTTTCTAAGGTTATTCTAACCTAAAATGGGATTTTTATTTGCATATACTTGAAATAAATCTATATATACTTGAAAAAATGTATAACTGAAATAAAGATGTATATATATATAAATACTGTTTAGCTAAATTTCATATATCCATATATATATATTGCTTTTTTTCTACTGTTTTCTTGCTGTACTGACAAATTTTATATGAATTGCCTGATCTAAGATCCCGATTCCAGATGTCTGAATCATGACTACTTGGTCCCCTAGACTACTCACTTTTCTCTAACATGTTTTTTTATTTTTTATTTTAGGAGACCTCTATAAACTTAAAAATGATCACACTTCATTTTCAGAATCAAATCTTTGTTCAGTTAGTTATCCAGTTGAGAATTTTGTCTGTCTTGTCAATCCAAAATGATTGACCCTGATGTCAACAACCTTTATAAACTGTATTTAAAAAAATTGTTTCATAGACATGATACACTATATTAATAGTTTGCCTAATTAACAAGAATGATGGGTGTGATATGTTAACATATATCTGAAGAGTTGTGAACATATTCCCCTAAATTATATACAGTGGTGTAAACCACTGTTACCTCAATTAAAATATAGAAAAAAAATATTTATCTGTTACATCAAACCAAAATAAAAGCAATTGAAAGAAAGAAAAACAAGAATGTTAATATATTTTATTACCTATTAATAATTTTCCTACTTATCCATAGTCTGTGGGAAAAATTATTGGACTGACTGATAAATTCTGAATTCTAGATTAATATCCTATTAAAACTGTTTTATTGTTTATTATATGTAATAATAAGATATATAAGATTATATGTCATTAGGTCCATAAAATGGTAAATACATATTGATCTGCTTACATCTTAAAATGCTATGGGAATTAAATATAAATTATCTTCCCTGTATTAGGTAAATGCTGTAAAAGTACTTTTCTAAACATAGATGTTTGTTAAGAAGAATTTAACCCTTTATCACATTTTTAAAAATAAGAAATAAAGAATCAAGAAGTTGAATGCTTTAGTTAAGATATTGAATGAGAACAGGACCAAAGATTTCTAATTTCTGTTCAATTTGGAATTTATTGTACAAAAAGCAATAAAGATCTGGTTCCTTAACAAAGAATCATCAATATCACAACCAGCCCACCTTTGACTATGACCACAGTAATAGCTAAACTTGAGAGTATTTAGAAATTCACCTTAGTCTTATGAGAAAGACTTGAACTTCTCTATTCCTCCCATATAAATATTACATACTAAAATAAGTATTGAGGTTTTTTTCAGACTGTCTTTAAATTATAAAAATATTTAAACTCATTCTGAGTTTTCATCTACAGCAAGATTCTGAAGCACTAATAACATTTTATTAGTACCTTTTCTCACAGGGATGGTAAGTGGTCTCACAAATCATCTTTTAAAGGTGACTGTGCCGTGATGGAAAGGTGCCATTTGCCCTTACCACATTAAAATCTTCAGTCATTTTCCTCTTCATATGGCAAACACCGACCCAGATGCCAAGCTGTGAACCACAGTTCCCACAGCAGCAGCTGGTTCCTTGGCAGCCTCATTAAGTGGCTGCAATGGCCCCTTTAATATTGTCTGTAGGTCTCACTCATTATGCTGCTGATAGCTGCTCTGGGCATCAGTGTCCTTCTGCCTAACTCATCCCCTTGACGGATATGTTTCCACAGATTTTGTTAATTTTACTAATTTATTAATTAGGCAATCATCATTTGTTTCTTGCACAGATGAAGGAATAATGAAATCTATAATTACTTTCCATCTAAATTCATTGTGAGGTAAGAGTGTTATTTAAATTTCAACATGAAAAAGGTGTTTTCCCACCACCAGTCCCAAATTAAAAAGAAATATAATTTGTATATAGTAATAAGGATCACACCCATTCTTTTCTTAGGAAAGGAACTCAACCTTTAAATACAGGAAAAGAGAAACTTCCAAGTTTGTTATTTTTCATCCTGTTAAATCAATTACTAAGGTGTCTGTGAATTCATAACATTTAGGATAGAAATGAAAACAAATAAACCTATCAATATATTAATCAGATGGTTCTAAATAATCAACTTAATATACCCTTTCAAAGACAATCTAATTGGTGTGGGAAAAGTTTATATATATATATTTTTATAAAACAAATAAGATACAAATAAGGATGGGTTATTATGCCTTAGGAAGTGGTATATACACATTGAACCCAGTAACTTTCTATGGCACTGTATTCTAGTAGAAAAAAAACCACATGGGTCTTGAACCATACAGCAAAATTAAAAGTGACTCCACAAATAGGTTGATGTTCTGATAATCAAAGGAAAAACACTTTTACCAGGGGATAAAGCACAAGTTCCACTGTATATAATCTTGGGCTGTTGTAAACAGACCTAATCCCTTTTATATATATATAAAATATATATATATTTTATACATATATTTATATATATATATAAAATGTGTGTATGTATATATGCACATATGTATATATGTGCATATACACATATATATACACATCCATATATGCATACACACACATATATATATACACAAATACATAGATTGTATCTATAAGGCATCATCTTGGCAAATAGTTAATTACTGAACTTGATCATTCTAACCTTTTAGAGCTTGATTATATGTTTTATTAAAAGTGTGTTTGTATAATTTTAGGGTATTTACCAAACCCATATTAACTTATTTGGACTCAAACTTCAAGTTCTGTTTCAACTTCATGATCAATGGCTAAAATCTTCGGGGTAGAATGGTGTCTCCCTGACCCATGTGCAACTCGGTGTTCAAACAAGGACTTGAGGGAGTTTAAACAAAGACTTGTGGGTTTCCACTGCCAGAAATCCTTTCCAAGACTTGTCCCCTTAACTTCCCACTGATTTGGCAGCCCCAAACTTTGGCATTTTCAAGCCAAGGATATGTGATTCTTTGACAATTGATTGACCATTGTAATTCAGACTTAGAAATGCCCTCAGGAAACTAGTATAGTCTTCTTATTTTAAGGGCAAAGTGCCCGTCAGTTTCTGCCTATTTTTGGACCCTGCAGTGCCATCATACACACACACACACACACACACGTGTGTATACATGCATATGTGTGTATATGTATATTTTTATTAGAGTGTATAACTTGTATTATCTGATACACTGATAACTGGTTCTCAATTACTGGATTGAAGTAACTGGATTATATATATTATGATATATACAATTATTATTATTCTATTTTCCTTTCTGTAAGTTTAAATTCCACTTGGATAAATAAGTAAATTTAGAATTTGTTTATGGTAATATTATTTCTGGAACTGTCTGAGGCCAAAGAGCAGAAAGGATGCCAAAGCATAATTTACCACACCTATGGCTGCAAACATAGGAGGCTGTTACTAGTGCCCAACTATATGGACTAAATGTGGCCACTCTGGCAATATTTGGAATCATGGCAGAGATTCAGCCACTTCCAAATATACTGCTGATATCAGACAGAGAATGAGAAATACTCAGGCTTTCTGCTTCTTCCTGTCCTTAACTTCCTGTTAGTAGCTTGTATTGTCAGAAACTAACATAAAGTTGGCTGATAAGGGGGTCTGGAAAAATATAGAACCTATAGGTGTAATCTCCCTTATGACACTAACTACTAGAATATTGTTTGGACAAGAAAGAAATCTGAGGTTAAAGTATACCTAAAGAGAATCATTCACTATCTGTTTTATTTTGTTTTGTTTTTAATATGTTCTGTGACTATCCAATAAATTATAATTTACAAGTCTACTTCTTTCAAAAGGGTAGAATTCTTTCGGCACAGTAAAAACAGTATCCCACAGTTTTCTGGTTTTCATTGTTAATATTAAAAAACATGTTTAGTCTCCACTTTTGCTCCTTTAAAGCAAATAGAAATTAAAACATGTCAATAAATATGATTATTTGTTGTATAGAGAGTATACATTACATATATGGTTCTACTGATGGATCAGCCTGAGAAAGTTATGGTCACAGATTACTTTAGTTCATCATGTAAAGAAAGAATTTGTCCAAATCAAGAAATTTAAAGGTTGTGCATCTTTTACGTGGAAGGTTGTGTGAGATATATATATTTCTCCCCACTGGACTTTTCAGCTACTACACTGGTCAAATAAAATATGAACCAATGTTAGACCTGTTATTGTATATTAAAGCTAAAACTTATTTCTCCCTTTGAACATTTTTATGTATTTTATGACTTTGTTTATATAAATGTAGAGTGAGCATGATAATGCTATAATTTGTAGAGAAAACAGCAATGTATAGAATAAGTTTCTCTTACCATATTTTCATTAAATATTTTCTCTTCCTTTCATCTCTATTCATTTTAAAAAGACAAATAAAACACATAAATTAGCCATAATATTTTAGGATTTGCTTCTAGTCATCAGCTCATTTTCATAAATAATAGGACTGCTTCTTAGCAAAGTACAAGCAGTGGAAAAAGCTATATCAAAATATATATCCTAACACACAATAAAAAGCAATATTGACATTGGTTATAAGAGCATATTGCCAAATTTTAGGATATTAGAGACACCAATCCAGAAATCACTTGTCAAGTGATTGCTAAGGAATGACTTTGCTCTTAAGTCCTACCCCTAAGTAAGACTGACAGTTTTACCCACATCAGAATTCTTTATCTAATGGGATTTTAGGTACCAGCTAACATTTTCATGTAAACTGCACCATAATATAAACCAAATATTGATAAATGTGTATGACCATGCTATAATATGAAATAAGTTTAAAAATACTTCCTTCTTATTAACTGATAAACAGTTATTAATTATTTCATTCTGATAACCACAGGGGGAAAACTGGGAATATGCTGGTATAATGCAGTTGAATTTTAAGTTCAATTTGTAAGAGAATGTTCCAAATCAAAAGTTCTGTGAAATGTAATCAGTTGCATTGGTTTTCTAGTTGCTAGGGCAGAGAAACACTATGAATAAGAGATGCCAAATTGGTTTTATTTTGCCTTACTACTCTGAAAGACTGTTGCTGACAAGAGTTCCATTTGGGGAAGAATGTGAAGTAAAGTAGTAATCTCTTCAATAGACTACCAATTTTTTCATTTGCTATGAGAATTGGTTAATGCATCAAATTTCCTTCCAGACCTTATATATAACTAATAGTCAAATAATAGATATATTTGCTGCATACTATGTTTTACTAGATGGTTTTTTCAGAATTACTGATCAATGCAATGGCCATGTTTTTTGAAACTATTGTGTTAATTCTTAATATCCAAATTAGCACAGATGATTAATTTAAACAAATTATGTTTACTTTACCAGAGATTAATTTAGCAAAACTTATGTTAGAACATTTTTGACAATGACACAAAATAGGTTCTGCTAGGATGCTTTTCAAACAGGAGAATGAGATAAAGAAGGAGGGAAGGAGAAAGGGAGGAAAAGGAGAGAGTGGGGAAGAGTTAGGGGAGGGGGAAAGAGCACTAGAACAAACACAAGAAGATTAAATTGAAAGTGATAGTCTCTTTTACCTCTGGAATTCATCTGAACTATGAGCTGAAATGGCTGTAGCTAACTTGACTTAAAAAATCGAAACTTCAGATATAGTTAGGAGGTAAAATTTAAAGAATGCAGATAAGTAACTATCTTTGAGACACTGACTACAAATCCTGGAACCATCATAATTTGGGAATTTTTAAAACATGAGAATATAAATCTAGCTAGTGATTAGATAACTTTGAGTTAGACTTTCCACTAGCCCCAAACATAGTATACTGATTTACTCAACTTTCTGAAGACATGAAGAAGAAATTAATTATAAGGGATAAGGAAGTAAAATACCCACCCTCATTTACTCAGGAATATATACAAAATATAAACCTAACTGTGTGTACATCTATCGCTTAGACTCATTCCATGAAACCATTAAAACTAATCTGTAACCAGAGTGGAGATTACTTAGGTACATTGAAAATTCAACAACCTTCTTGAACTATTAGGGAGAAAAGATGTCCTGAATCAACTCTACAAATAGGTTTATGGGCCCCACCCCCACTCCAGACTAAAGATCTCTAAGACATCAAGAACTACAAATCCCATAATGTCATCATTACCAAAGCCAGGATTTCTGGGACCTGAGGGTAGAATTAAGCATACAGGTATAAAACTAGACACATGGGCCTTGGGGGTCTCTTGGTTCTTCCTGGCTCTCAGTGGGACTGGTAGGACACATTCACGGATTTATCTCCCTCTCTTCTCCCTGAGGTATTAATTTCTTCATTCCTCCTTCTTTTGTAAATAAACCCTTAGTAAAATTTTTTGTATGTGCCTGCACTTGAGTCTTATTATAAGTGCCTTTTAGGGCCTCCCTGGTGGCGCAGTGGGTTAAGCAACGCACTGTGAAGCAAACCACAGCCACTGCAGAGTTCAATCCCTGCCTCCGGCCAGGGAGGGGACCCACATGGCGCAGCAGACCTCTCCTGCCTCGCCCACTGCTCCCCTCAGCAGTGTGTTTCAGTCAGTCTGCCTGTTCTGCTCCCCACACTGTCTGGTGAATCCTCTCACCTCCTGCGACTCTGGCCTGTACCCCAGCTCTTGTATGCATAAATAAATAAATCTTTAAAAAAAAAATAAGTGCCTTTTAAGTGCACAGGTGGGGACCCACAGTCAGGCCACCCATTTTATATCAGGGTTGCCCTGGAACAGAATGACCTTCCTTCTCACTACAATCAACTATTAGAAAGTTTAATTAAGAAAAAGTAGATATGCATTAAGTATGTCTATAGATAATCTTAAAATAGATGGTGAAGATAATATTCTATAGTGTGACCTATTATGCAAATAAAAGCACCATACATTGATTGAGTCTGGATTGCAATCTTGTCGCAAAAGTATAAAAGTTTTCTATGAACTGATTTTCTGTAAGGATACACAATGCCTCAAATACCAAATAGTGGTTTTATCATTAGTTTGACATTAAGACAACAAATAATTAATTGAATTTTGGTACTTAGTTTCTTGGAAAGTAGGGTTTGTCTGTGAAAAGAAATATATATAGAAAACTCAGTTTGCTTTCAGAGATTCACAAATGTTGCAGTGACACATCTGTTATAAATTTTTAAACTTGCTTCAAGGCAAAACAATCATCCTTTCATAGCAGCCCTTTTCCTATCTCCCTTTTCAACACTCTTAAACAAAGCTTTGCATATTTAAAGTCAGAGACTTTGCATATAATCAATATAATAATGAGGGTACTTTTGGTTTGTTCATTTATTTAAGCAATTGGAAGTAATATGTAAGGCATAGTGACAAAATCATTAAGTACTTTCATCAATTAACCTTTTTATCATTTTCCCTGCTGTGTTTTAAACAATTGCCACAATGCATTACAAAAATGTTTTCTTACATTTAAATATTACTAATAAAATTTTTAAAAATATGTTCAATGGGATCTGTACACTAACTTTCTTGTTTTGCAAAAATTTATGATTTCCATCCCAACAAAAGTCTGTAAGATAAAAAGCAAGCAATATTTATTATATTCCCTAGAGTCAATATATATAAACAAAGTCAAATGAGCTTATCAGTATAGAAAACAGATACAGAGAATATAAATGACGGGAGGGATGAAAAAAGGGCAAAATTAAAATAATAATTAATATAACATTATCTTCTAGTTACAAAATAAATTAGTTTTAGGATTATAATTTGTAACAGGTTGACCAGCTAATATTACTGTAATGTAGGGGCCTCTGGGATGGCATAGGGGTTAAGCACTGCACTTTGAAGCAGTGTGATCCCCAGCCAGGGAGGTGACCCACATGGTGCAGCAGACCTCTCTTGTATTACCCACTGCTCCCCTCAGCAGTGTATTGCAGTCAATATGCCTGCTCTGTTCCCCACTCTATCTCTGGTGAATCCTCTCACCGCCAAAACCTCTGACCTGTACCATGTATACTTGGAACTGACAAGAAAGCAGATCTAAAAACACAAGAAAAATTTATAACTATATATTTTGATGGCTGTTAATTACACTTAATGTAATGGTCATTTTGCAACATACACAAGTATCTGATCAGCATATTGTACTCTTGAAACTAGTATGTTATATGTCAATTACATCTCAATAAACCATATATAACAAATCTCTACTAATTTGTTATAGCACCTGTAAATTAATATGACATATGCTCAATAAAGAAATTGAGAGTCTTTTATTAGGTCATTTACTCCACTACATTTACATATACTTTTAAAAGATGGCAGAGCAATAATTCTATAGTTATTCTACATTTGGAAACCAGAGGAGCGCCCACAAAGAATGGTGATGAATATACCATTCCCATTTCATTCCTGTGTATTTAAGTTACCTTAAGTGACATGCAATTTAAATTATAAATTTGACCCTGTTTCCAGGATTACTTTTTTAAAGATTAATTTTATTTATGCATACATAAATAAAGAACTGGGGTACAGGCCAGAGGTGCAGGGGGTGAAAGGATCCACCAGAGAAAGAGTGGGGAACAGAACAGGCAGATAGACTGAAACACACTGCTGAGGGGAGCAGCAAATGCAGCAGGAGAGGTCTGCTGCGCCATGTGTGTCACTTCCCAGGCTGGCAGCAGGGATCAAACTCATGCTACAGTGTAGACTGTGGTTTGCTTCAGAGTGCATTGCTTAACCCACGGCGCTAACAAAGAGGCCCTCCAGGATTACTTTCAATCTATATCCTATCCTTCATGAATAATTAAGTAGATATATTCCATTTGATATTTTGAAATTATTTTTGATTATGAATTTTGTATCCATATTTTCCCCAGGATTTATTATGCATACGAGAACTGAGGGGAGTAGTGGGAGAGGCATGAGGTCCCCTGCAACATGAAGGTCCCTTCCGTGGCTGGGATCAAACTCATGCTGCAGTGACTGCAAATGCTTCATAGTGTGGTGCTTAACCCCTTACACCACCAGGAGGGCCTATTTTTTTTTTCCTTTTAAAGAGTAAATATTTTTATCAGAGAAGTAAATATGCACTTGCCATCCATCTAGAAATATGTTTATGTTGACAATGACCAGTTTTATGTAGACTTAAATTCTGATTATCATGAAAGATTAAGTATTACTTCAGTTGAAGCCACATGGGCACCACAAAGTTAAACCCCTAATCATGTGAAAAGTTTTAACCTGTGTAAATAATAAGAATTAGGCTAAGATTGTACATGTATATGTCTATCTAGGTCATAAGTATGAGCTATTTCAAAAGATTTTGGTCATTTTGATAAATTCAGAATTATTTTCATATTATGTCAAAATGTCCATAAATTTTATATATACTTTGTTTTCACGATCATGATTTTCTTTGAGAATCCAACTACTTCAGTAAGTTTGACCTTCAAAGAACAATCTCCTTTAAATGATGGACAATAAATTTATTATTTTAATGAGATTTATTTTTTCTAAATGTTTAAGAAAAACCACCATAAAAACTGAAATGAAGTATCTTGTAGACATGTGAAAGTACAACTACATTCCAGCATAGAAATGATTTCAGAAAATAAATTGATTTCAGAAAAAAAATAAATACAAAGCTTCAACCTAAACTATGTAAAAACAAAACTAAAGAAAAAATATAAGATGCAACTACAGAGTATGTGAAAATACATGCCTGAGTTCCACATAAATACAAATTACTTGTGCATGAAGTTTTACTTTTTAGTCATTTCATCACAAATGTTAGAAAAATAATGAGAACTGGTATAGCCTTTTTGTTTTTAATGTAGTCATTGCCAGTATGTGCCTTCAGGAATAATGAAAGTCCATCAATCCTACCATTTTACATAAAATCAAATCCAACTTTCAGCTGATTATCATAGTCAGGTACTCTTTCCCCACTAAATCATGAACACTTAATTATGAAAGATTTTCAAACTAAAAATTTTATGTGTTTTGTGGGAATATCACAAACCAAGAAACAAAAACTTTACATGTATACAGAGAAATCATGCTTGGAAATATGAGTGTCACAATATCTGCAAACATTATGTGTTAGATGATTAAATAATTTGACTACAAATTTCTGAGTACCTAATTCTGTTGAATACTAAGAAAAAAATGCATGTTCCTTCCTGTATTCTTTTTGTACTAATTCAGATGTATTACAAAAAGAATATACTTGGAGTAAAAGAGAAATTTCCTATTACATGAATACTAGATATACATACAATATGAATTTATTTCTGCCATACAATGATTTATTAAATGGAGAGTTTCCAAATACACAATGACATTTACTTCAAGTATAATTTATTAGAGCTAATGTCACTTTTGCAAACTCTATGAGTTCAACAGCCTATAACAACCATTATAGGTTTCCTACATTTTATCAGATATTTTATGAACCTTGTGAATCTCACTCAAAGGTAAGGTTATATAATCATAACTTATGAATTATAAACAAATGTTATTTACTTCAAACCTAGCAATGTGGCTGGACAAAATAAATATGTTCAAGCTATACTTGCTAGAGAAGACCAAAGTTTCTGAGTAAAAAATCTCCTTTGAAATTCAAGTGACAGGCAAAATTTTCCATAAAAACCTATACTAGAAGAGAAAAATTATAAACTATGAGTGAAAACTGGAATATAGTAGGAATATAGCAGGATAGCATATCTAAAAATGTGAGTTTAAACTTGCCATATACAAAAGAAAAAATAAAGGAAATAACATTATTTTGTTTAGAACTCTAGAGTGATATTTTTTTAAGGTCCTTGAGCAGAGGCACCTCAACTTTATACATTGTTCCTTTGCTGGGGTCATTATTCCCCCAAATCTCTACCTGGAAAATTACACTTTCCTCCTATGTCAGCATACATGTAAGTTTTTTTGTTAAACAGGACTGACTGCTATGTTTTCATCCAAGATATAATTAGGTGGTCAATTGGTATTCTCACTGTCCCCTTCCCTTTTATTAATAAAATACAATTGTTGCATTATTATAAATGCTATTCATACTACTCTCCCACAAGTCCATGACCTGTCCAAGTTCAGGGACTACATCAGTTCTGATCACCTAGGACTAAATAAGAAATCAGCCAAAAAGAGGTGTTTGATAACTGTTATCCCACCAAGTAAATGTATTCATGAAGCATAGAATAGAGTATGTGAAGCATAGAATAGAAAGGACATTGGGATGGCATGCATGTATTCTTGGCTTTTTTTAATAATAAGAGGTGTAAGAGTTCATTATTTTTACATACTGCAAATGAGTGCTATGACTCTTCAAGTAATGGGAATGCAGAATTGATTTCCTCATTTGCTGAATCACCATTAGAGAAAACAAACTTGGTGCTGAGTAATAAAGATTTCAAATGCTGAGTTTTAGAGATTGCCTAAACTTTCTGACAAAAATCCAATTTTATGAATCTAAGTTGAATATAGCCCCTAATCCTTCCATACTTTTTGCAGGAGTATAAATCACTTCAAACCCCAATGTTACAACAGAAGCAATAAATCATAGTCTCCGTTGCTCCACATCCATGCCAGAATTTGGTAGTGTCTGTGTTCTAGATTTTGACCACTCTAACAGGCATGTAATGGTATCTTATTGCTTTTTTAACATATATTTCCCTGATGGCACACAATGTTGAACATCTTTCTGTGTGTGTGCAAATTAGTCCTTTATATTTTATTTTTAAAATTTTATATATATATTTTGCATTATTTTTCATGTTTGTATAGTGTATACTTTCTCCTCTCAGGTGTAGTCCTTGTGAAATTCCATCACCAATTCACCTGTGTCCCATCACCATAGCCCTTGTTTTGTCATCTCTCTAACCTCCTTGGTAAGATGTTAATTCACACTTTCAACCCATGCTTTTAATTCAATTATCTTATTGTTGAGTTTTAATAGTTCCATATATATTTTAGGTTCCAATCCTTCAGCAGATGTATTTTGCAAATATTTTCCCCAGTCTATTGTCTCTCCTTTTATTCTTTGACAGTGTTTTTCAGAAGGTGCATATTTTTAATTCTAATGAAGTCCATCTTATCGGTTCTTTCTATTATGGAGCCCTAGGTCTATAAATAAACATCATCACCGAATACTAGGTCATATAGGTTTTCTCCTGTGTTATCTTTTTTATATTTTTTCTACAGTTTTGCATTTTACATTTTGGTATACAATCCACAGTATTTTCTGTTTCCAAATTAATTGATACCTTTTTGCTTGTAACTATACAGTTGTTCTAGCACTGTTTGCTGAAAAGACTATCTTTGCTCCTTTGTATTTCCTTTGCTTCCTTTTGAAAAATCAGTTGTCTCCATTATGTGGGTCTTTTTTGGGGTTGTCCACACTGTTCCACTTATGTATTATTCAATTCTTTCACCAATAGAACATGGTCTTGATTGTGATGGCTTTATAGTAAGACATGAAGTCACATATTGTGGCATCTGTCCTCCAGTGTTTTCCATTTGAGTCTTCCTATACATGAACATGGAATATGCCTCTATGTAACTTTTTTTTTGTATTTTTCATCACAGTTTTATAGGTTTCATTGTATAGATAGTGGCATGTTTAGTTAGAATAAAACATATGTATGTCATTTGGACTGTATTAATGTCAATGACATTGTGTTTTTAATTTCAAATTCCACTTATCAATATAGGCACATGGAAAGATGAATTTTATACATTTTTGTATCCTGAAATCTTGCTGTATCACTTATTAATCTCAAGCGGTTTCTTTTATATTTAGCACATATCCAGTATTCCTCCTATGTTCATGTTCTAATGATTTGTAAAATGTTTGTATCAGTATATTTTCTCCCACTATATTTTGTCTTTTGTTGAAGACAGAATTTTATCTTACTCACCTCTGTGCTTAAAAATGCAAAAACAAATGTGCTGATGATACTAGAAATCATGCAATTATTTAAAAATTTTTCCTCTCATGTCAAAATGAGACAATTAAGTTGTATAGTAATAAACTTTTACTGTTCTCTTTTACTCAAAGGATATTGAGCTTAAAATATTCTTCTGCTATTTCTTAAAATGTGAAAGATACAAAGGCATTCCTACTATCAGTTAAACTCTCTGTCCCCAGCAAGTGACTCTCGAAGTATCTATGTTCTGTAGTCTCATCTAGTACATAAAACTGGATTGCTTATTTGATAAAAAGTGACAGATGTTAAATACTGTTGTTTGCCAAGCAGTTACACAAATTTGCCCACATGTGAAAAACCATTAGAGTATCAACATAACTGATTTCTATTTAATAACCTTTAAAGTTTCTTATCAAATAAATTTAATGTCAAAAGGTAAAGTCTACTAATTGCATGATCTAAATATCTGTTATGGTAAGTAGGAATCAGAAAAAGGGTTAATGTCTTTCTATTTATTCCTAATCAATATATTCTGGGATCAAATAGTTCACAAACATGAAAGAGGAAGTAAGAGGGTTTTCCTAAAGTTCACTAATTTAAATGAGAGTGATAAATGGGTTGTTAAGGAGGTTTAGTAGAAACCTAAATTTGATTTATTGGGAAAGAGATAAAAATGCTATAGAAACTGCAAAAGTAAGTGTTCCTATTCACAGAGAATGAGTTAATGAGAGCAGCAAATGGTAAGAAGAAAACCAAGTTGGAATATAGGATGTGGTATTGATTATTCACTTAATGAATAAATTGAGCAGATTAAACGCCATTAAGTGAGCTAAGTGTTTGTGTCCACACAGTTTACATTAAACTGCATAGTTTAATATAAGGAATTATTTCATTATAGTGAGAGTGATTATAAGACAAAAGAAATCTCAGGCATAATGGAGACTATATAAGTAAGAATTGTTAAAGGTGTCCCTCCCCAAGGCTGGAGTTAAGACCAGCTTGAAGTAGTTCTATCTACCAGGGAGCAGAGTTTTCTAGTTTGCCTCAGCTAACCCTGGACCATAGTTACTGAACCAGTAGGCAGTAACCAGCTAAAATTCAGATAGGAAAGAGCAGATCAGCAAGAGCAAGTAGCATGCAGAAGGTCTGGGAATTCTCCTGCAGGGGGATGGTTCTATCATTGAGACTTCAGAGTCATCAAGGAGCCACGAGTTCTGGGAGACTGACTGGGGTAGAGCCTATTCATGTATCCTTACCCCATGACATTGACCCAAGCACAATCATTCCTAATATAGAATTTATGATCAGATTAAATACAAGTCAGCATTTTAGAGGACCATCGAGACAGAAAGCTCTTGTCAGACAGAACCCAACAGTAGGAAGAATAGATCAAAATTTATATTTGAATACAAAAATGGACTAAATAAGAGGGACAATCTCTTTAGATAGCAGACTCCAGTAATGGGGTGTGAATAAAGAATTCATTGACTTATTGTCAATTCCTTCATCTTTGCAGTTTGCAACAGTTTCATTAAGACCTCTCATCCTGAACTCAATCACATGACATAATGTTCAATTTTCTGACCTAACAGGGCCACTGAGGAGTTTTGTTTCCTAATTCCTAGGTCAGATTGAGTGGATGTTCTCTTTAAGGGAATAGATGCTCAGTTTATAGACTATTCAACTTCCTTCAAACGGTCTTTAAAATGAGTGGGCATGACCACAGTCTCTTGTAAAAGAATTTGGATTCTCAATGAATAACTAAATATACTTGTTTTTAATCATTGCTTTGGGGACCCCAGAGGATTAATCAAAAACCTTGGATATGGAAATTCAAGTGACTGAAAGGATATGAAACACAAATCATTATTCTAAATAGGCAAGATGATTCATGGTATAAATTAATCATAAAATAGTTTTCCTAATATCATTTTCTCTTTTATAAATGTTTTATATTAACTGTAATTATTATTTTGTTTCAAAAATAATATTCAACTGAATTATTATAAGCAAAATAGTAGTTAATGCACATTCACTATCTATGGAATGACTGTTTCAGTGCAATGTATCTAAAGGTCTTGTGATAGATAAAATACATTAAAAGGCCAGAGACCTTTATTGGGTGAATATTACAAGAAGAAAGAGATTATAAATTTTGTGCTTAACAAAATTATAGGATAAAACAATCTTGTCTGACAAAAGCTATGTAGAGGATTAGCACAAGGAATAATAGGTGGATTTACTAAACTCACATGAAGAATCAAGTATTTCCCAAAATACCAATGAGTTTTAATGAGATTTGACAAAGGAACTCATCAATGGCAAAAAAATACTCCATTTCCTGCAAACATTCAAAGCAAGGAGACAATCAATTATTTATTGAATAGTTATTAAGCACCTATTACATGGTGGACAGTCTTATAGCAATTAGGGATTTAGCAGTGAACAAGTCAAGTTAGGTCTGTGTATGCAGAGGATTTATAGGTTAGTACTATGAGGCAGGTAAGGAAGCTAGCAAAGAATGAAGTGATGAAAGAAGAGTTCTAAGTAATAATTACTGGAAACTTATAGGATTAAATAGTGGCATTAAACATTAGGTAAAGATAAGATATAAGACATATAAGAAAAAATCACTAACATAATCAATGAGAGTATGGAGAAAAATAGATGAATAAAGTAAATTTGCTTTAGACTATCAATGGTATGTATGTATGTATGTGTATACTACTGTAAGAAACTCTTGATTGATGAGTTGTTTCTCTGGGAGAGATGAAAATTGGTATACACTTGCAGATAAAAAACAATATAAAAGACAGGCAAATAATGGAGTGAATAACTTCTGTCATTCCTTATCCTTTGTTACCAAGTACTAACAGATGGAGGGTTGCTGAAAGTTACTCTTGATTATTTTTTTAAGATTAATTTTTATTTATATATGCAAAAACTGGGGTGTAGGCCAGAGATGCAGGGGGAGGGAAGAGATATCAGAGACAGAGTGGGGAGCAGAATAGGAGGATCCACTGAAATACACTGTTGAGGGGAGCAGCAGGCAAGATGGGAGGTCTGCTGAGACATGTGGGTCCCCTCCATGCCTAGGGAGCAAACTTGTGCAGCAGTGGCTGCCCATAACTTAATAGCACTGACTTTAACCTCTGCACCAACAGAGTCCCATACTCCTGATTATGTGACTATAATTTGGTCCTGGTGTATTTTCTGCTTTGTATACTTAAAAACTAAATAAACTGGTGTGAAAATATTATACCTGTGGACCTTTTTTACTAAATCTGGGTCCAACTGCTATAGTCCATGAAAGTTCAAAAGTCTATTAGACATTGATTCAGGGATAACACCTTGTGAAATTGGTAATAGATGTCTAGTGTTCCAAGATAAAGTAAAGGATATCTACATATCCTTTACTATTGTGCAGTATTAAGAAAATATGTACTGAGAAATGCTCAACACAAAAAGGAAGAATGGGTGTTTTATTTTGTTTTTAAAGATTTATTTATTGATGCATACAAGCACTAGGATACAGGCCAGAACTGTGGGGAGTGAGAGGATCCACCACAGGTAGAGTGGGAAACAGAACAGGCAGATCAACTGAAGTAAGTACACTGCTGAGGGGAGCAGCTGGCCAGGCAGGAGAGTTCTGCTGCACCATGGGGCTCCTCCCCGGCTGGTAGCAGGGATCGAGCTCATGCTGCAGTGGCTGTGATTTGCTTCATAGTGCATTGCTTAACCCACTGCGTAACCAGGGAGGCCCCCAGGAATGAGTGTTTTTAATGATTGCTGTTGTCATGGTTAAAAGCATTGGTAGCACTTAAAAGAATGGTTTTAGTTAAAAGATAGGAATGAAATGATAGAATGGAAAGCAATATTGCATGATGAGAGAGCGAGCAAGAGCAATACCCAGGATTAAATAAGTTTCTCAAGCATTATTGCCATAAATAAAGGAGAAGTAGAATAGTATGTAGAAAGAGGGGGAGTGTGAGAGTTTTATTTGTGACAGGAAACAATATAGCATGTTAACTTGTTGATTGAAATGGTGTAACTGGGTGATGAAAGAGCATGAGAAGTGGTTAAGACATCTTCTTGAATAGGTAAGGAAGGATGAAATTAATTTCAAAATAACCAGGTTGAATTTGGATATGAGCACAGAGAGTCAATCCACAATAACAGGTGGGTGGGCTCTGAAATGACCAGTTCCATTTGGCATGGGTATAAGGGAGAGGGTGCTAGAAGATGTGGTGGAAGAATTAGGCAAGAACCAAATTCTGTTAAACTCTCTTAAAAAAGGTAAGGAGACTAGATGTACATATATATATATATATATTTATATATGTGTGTGTATAAATGTATATATAGTTACCTATTAAAGATAATGATTTCTGGTATTGTTTGATTCATCTGTTCTGTAAACTCTGAAGACAACAGAAGGCATGCGGATAAATAACATGCTATCCTAAACAATGTATTTAACCAAAAATAAAATTACTTAGGAGATAGATCATAACCTGTTTTGTAAGACATATTTCATCATCAAAGTCTAGGCCATATTCTAATTATGTAATTCATAATTATAATTTATCTAATTCATCAAATGAATTGAGAAACTAATGAAAGACTGATAGTATCACACTTTGTTTTCCCATATCCATTCTCCCCCTCCCCTATCTTTACCATGTAACGCAGGTGGGTTAGTACCTCACCAAACAGATCTGCTTGTCAGGTTGATAGGATGTACTCAGAAAGAATCTATATGTCTTATAGATATAGATATAGAGGGAAGAGCAGAGAGGTAAATCATAAATGGGCAGTGGTTGCAATATGATCTATTCCAGAAAAAGACACAGTGAAAGGTCTCAATAGAGTGATGGATGCAAACAAAGACGCACACAAACATGTTTTGTGACTTCTGTTCCATGGGGACAGCAGAAGATAAAATAGCATGAGTTATATAAAACCTTGCCATTTTTCTAAATTCTTTCCTCTACACCAGATTCTGGAGGAGCCAAGAATAGCTGCTACTGAATCAGGGAGTTAAGAGAGGGGGAAGACAAAGGGCACAAAACATGTTTCTCTTCCTTGTTATCATCTTAAATATCTGTATTAAATCAGAGCTATAGAGGGATATATTTGAAATTGTATGACACATTAAAGTATTTTGATATCTCATTGATCTAGTGTTTTCTAATATCAGAAAACAAGATGGCTAGTAACTACATAAATGTAACTTTAAAAATCTACAGAATTAGCTCAAGAAAATATCCTGAAATAGAGATATATTCCCAAAACAGTGATTTTTAAATGACAATGGCAAAACTATATATTTTCACTGCATTCATTCTGAGTTCAGTTTATTTAATAAATGAGTCATCTGTGTGTGATGAAAGGAGGTTTTGAAGGGCTTTAGTCAAGGGATGACATTTTCCAAGTAACGGTTTGTACAGATCACTTTACTAGCTGTGTGGGAAGAGCTTAGGAGAGGAAGAAAGAAAACAAGGACAAGTTATGAAACTATCACAATAGCGCATATAAGAGATGGTAGCAATTGCAGTTAAGTAGTTAATGTTGGAGATGTAGAGACATACTAGTTTAGGTGTATGTTTCAAAGACAGATTCAATAGTTCTGGATTATATAGAAATTATGAATAAAAAGAAATACTTTAGGCTCAAACAACTGAACACTAATATATCCTGGTATGTAGGTATAGACAAGTAGCAGAGCTGAATTAAGGAGAGCAAGCTACAGCTCTCTTTAGCCACATTAAATTTGAGGTGCATGTAGCCCATTTGGAGATATAACATTTGGAATTAGTGGTAGGAATCTGGAGCTGTGGAGGGAAGGCAGACATGGTTCTATAGGCATGTTATAGAGACAAGATTATATAATCAATATATGGACATGACTATATATAGCATTTAAAATTTTGAGTTTAAAACAAGTAATTTAGTGATAATGAATGTAAAGAGAAGGGAGCCAAGTTAGAAAAATGTGATACAACATTTGGAGTTCAAGCAAAGTTAACAAAAAAGAAACAGCAAGCACAATGTTCTAAGAGATAGAAGGAAAAACAAGACTTCTATCTCAAAACTAAGAAAAGTTTCCAAGAAGTAAATAAGTCTTAGATGCTACTGGGAATACAGTGTGTGTGGTGGGGGAGAGGTTGTATCATTTTATTTGGTAAAATGTAAGTCAGTGGTGACCTTGACAATTATTTTCAGTGAACTGATGATAAAATAATCTAGAGTTTGGAGAACTGAGAAGAGAATGGAAAATAAAGCAAATACCCACATTAGCTGGAGATAAATCATTCTACCAAGAAGTGAGTGGATGACAAAAAGAACAGAAGTAGAATAAGATCTATATTTGAAAAAAACTAGAAAAAAGAGCAGAATAAACTCTCAAGAATATGTTTGAATACTATGAGAATGATTCACTAGAAATGGATGATTCAACAATGCCGGATAGAAGATGGAATTAAATGAGTGACTTCCTTAAGAATTAGTAGGTGATCAAAGAGCATAAAATTTGAGGCTGTAGACTTGATAGGAGCAAAGATATTTCTGTAGTTAGAACAACACAGGATGAGAAAGACATGCTTATGCATATATGCACAGGCACATGTATGCATATATGTATATATATGCACATATCACAATAGCTTTTATTTATCTTCTCAATAAACTGTTTCAGGTAATGAATTTCTTTCATCGTTGATTTTGTGAAACTTACGGGTTTTATTTGCCAGCTAGCTAAGTTGTTCTATTGGGCTTTGCTCCCCTTTCTGAATAAGTCTGGCAGATCCAGTCTGACCC
Organism: Galemys pyrenaicus; assembly: GCA_019455555.1. NCBI lineage: Eukaryota > Metazoa > Chordata > Mammalia > Eulipotyphla > Talpidae > Galemys > Galemys pyrenaicus. The sequence goes on along the minus strand of JAGFMF010011395.1, from coordinate 1,569,479 downwards.
TGTTCTTTCCAATTTTCTTGATTTACCAAGAAGCTGCTTATAACTTATTTACAGGATTCATTTGGAAAACCATAACTATACTCACATATGTTACATTTCTAGTCTACAGAATAACAGCTTTTTATAGGCAATAAATTCACCCTTGAAGTGACTGGTGAGAAAAATAATGGGAATTTATATTATCTTATTTTACTACAAACAATCTCCCTTACCCAAATCAGCTTGTGTTTTAAAAGCCTGGATATTTCTAATACTTAAATTTACTTGTTTTTAGAATGGACTGAGTTTTTTTTTTCAATTCATAAAAAAAAAATTCCATGAGAACCATGGTTAGTGCAATTAAGAGATTACAAATGTGGATTTTAACTCTAACTGAAAGAAAGTAATGGGTGGTCGGGGTTGCAGTGCATCTCAGGGGGCACCAAATGCATGAACTGCAGTGTAAACAGTGCATCTTGGAATAGTTAAATAAAAGGTAGATTCAGTGCTTCATAATTAGGGAAAAGGGCTTGCCATAAAGATTATTTCTTGACTGAAAAGACAAAAAAATACATAATTGAGCTTATTATTAGCTTGATTATAGCCACTCAAAAGATGACTTATTCTACAATAACCCATAATTACATGGCATTCCCTCTAAGGGGGAAATTCCTTTTAGTCCCCCAATCCCTTTTAGGTAGTTATAAAATGCGTCATACTTGATAAATGAAAGAAGTCTATTTACTTGTTCTCTAGAAGGAACTTGAAATATCCAAGTTACTATTCTGGCATATGTTAGTAGGCACAGATTCAGGGGCAGATTTCAGCATTTCTATTTTATATCTCCATTGTAAGGAAGCCAAAGTGAACATTATGAATATAGGCATCCTCATGGGATATTCTGCTTTAAAAGGTCATAGTTTGGCAAGGGAAATGAGTTTTTTTTCCCCCTAGCATCTAAAAGTTTTGCAATCAAAACAGCATTTCATAAGAAATGGAAATGGATGTCTCCTGATAGAATAGTTGTCTGATTTACACTGAAATGAATGAATCCATCCTCTTTTTATCCCATGTATCAGGAAATTCGCATTTATTAATTTTCTTTTACCAGAAGGCATTCATTATTGAGAACAAAGCTGTATCATGACTGTTTTCATAGTAGTGCATGTATCCTGTGTGTAAGAGATGTTTACTATTATCTCCATTATTGTTGCTGCACCTTAAGATCTAATTTGAAAAATCATAGTTTCTTGATTCCCTCCCTTATTTTAGATCCCCCTCCCCATTACCTACTACTGAACTGAGCCTGTTGCAAGTTTTTAACTGGTGGGATGACCCTAAATATAATATTCAGAGGTTCCAAGTTTCTCTACATTTATTGGATTCTCACAGTTTCTCACTAACTTCCAGTAATCATGGGTTACTGTGGGATATATAAACTTTTCTTCCAGTATAATCATTTAGTGGAAAAAAGTATGTGCAAGAAGACAAATTCAAACACAAAATACAAATGTATTCTTGTGCCCCTTTTATGATGGATGAAATCAATTGAGTCCTCAGGAAATCGTGTTCCATGAGGGTCTCAGCATTGTACTTTACTGTAGATCAGCATAGTTCAACGTTGTGGTAAAATACTGTTAGGTTAATGCATAACCTACATCTGTCCCTGCCACCTAAATAATTCTACTGTCAGAATTATGGATACAAAAAATTAGATCACTCATTTCCAGTTTGTTTATCTTCTCAAAAATTGTCAAAAATGGGCCTACACTTTTAAATATTCAATACTGAAGAATCATCTACCTAGCAACATTAACCAACACTGTAATTAAGACATTAATCCAGAGATTTTCTTGCATACTTCACACTGAGTAGGATTAGACATTATATGAAAAATGAATACAATTAAAAAAATTTAAGTGGGAAATTGACTGTCATTATCTTAGCCAGTGACATTATCATCTTATATAAAGAACTGAAATGATAATTTTCTGAGTGACTGTTGAAATGTGTGGAGATGTTTTAAAGAGAGAATTATTTTTATCTGAAATGATGATTTTCTTAGCTGAAGTGAAGATGCACAATGCACTGATGAACTCCCTCAATGTCTCTATTTATGGATTTGTAAATTGTTCAGGTTTGTCAGAATTATATTTGAATTCAAGCTCTCTGTTAATGTCATGACTGTTAAGGAGGAAAGGCAAGCATACTATTAAAGCTTTTCTATGTTTCATAAAAGCTGCCTTAAAAATCCACTGGTACCTGACATTTATTCAGGAAGAAGTTTTTTGTTAATTATTTTAATTAGAGAAACTAGTTACAAATCAAAGTTTACCTCGTAATTCTAAGAAGTTTTTCTTTCCAACCCCCACCCCAATTTTACTTACATAATCCTGTTCTGCAGTGTTACTTTTTTTTTTCTTAAGGAACTGCTGTTCATCTATCACTTTTCAGTTTCTTTCACATATATATGTGTATGTGTGTGTTGTGCATAGGAATAAACAGCTAATATAAAGCACATTATAGTAGAAAATCAGCACTTACAAATGCTTTTCAAATGTTAGTTTTTTAATGTATTATTTTGTATTATATGAAGCTGTCATTTTTGTCAATCAAATACAGACTATCAATGGAAATAGTTCATGGTTCACCCTAATAGTTGATGCTCACTTTAGCATACGAATTAAATTACATAATTAAGAAATGATGTGGTTTAATCTATGGAAAATGCAATGGTGAGTTAATACTCCCAATAGTTTAAGTAGTAAAAGTGGAAAATGATGATGAAGGGAAAATTTATAGGGTTTCAAAAATACCTAGTTTTTTATTGAAATGCCATTGGTTTACATTCCTGTTGGTATTTTGGTAGTATTACCCCTCTCAAGTATAGTCACCATAGTGCATCCACCAAAAGCACCCACTGTGCTCCATGGTAGTTAAAAAATAAATACATAAATTTGAATATAACTCACAGTCAATCAAGTATAGCCTAATACACATTAAAAATGAACTTGATTTGTTAAACAGGATAAAATAATTCACCAAAGGTGGTGCAGCTTTGTGTGAAGTACATCACATATTCTGAAATTCTGAAGTGGTATCTCTCTTTAGGGTAGAGGAAGAGATCACTGACTGCCTCTTAAGCAGACAATGGGCTTGGTTCTTTACATGAGACATTTAATCTAATTGTTAACAAACACAATGTGATATGCAATAAATTACCTAAAGGGATATAGCAAATACAGATAAGTAGTAAACCTAGTATTTGGATCTATATTTCACCGAATCCAGACTCCCCTTTTGTCATGTCTGGAGTGAATTCAAATCAATAGGAATAAACTAAATTCACATGGAGAAATCTAGCAACAAGCTGTACAGAGAAAGAAGGAGAATATGATAAAAATAAAGTTCTAAGGCATAGCAAATAGGTTGCATTACCACAAGCTTGATATTGAAACAGGGAGAATATTTGCATGGATACTGTGTGTTTTTCCCCATAATCAGAACCTTAAAATTCCCACATCGATAAAATTATCCTAAATGGGAACTCGATGGTGGGTAAAATAGCATATGAAAATGAAAGTTGTAAGTTACAAAGCACAAGCACTAAGAAGTACCCTTATTCCTCCTCCTTTTCTCATTTGGAAAGCAATCAGTACAAAAACTCAAGTGGCATCTTTACAAATTTCCCACATACATGATTGTGATCTTAGAAAGTTAAGTTTCATCTCAAGAATTACTATTGTTGCTTGATTTAAAAGCACAAGATGTCAAAAGGAAAAGACTATAAATTGCCACACATTTTTTACCATATGGAAAAATTCCAAAATAACCCATTATTCACTAAATAATAATTTGTAGCGTGCTAGTAAACTGACTTAATGAAATGAAAATACTAATAGGGATTAAATTTAAACAATTTTTATAGTATGCCAAATATATGCAATACTTATATTTTCTGATAGAATACGGCAATGTTTTGTTCCAAATAAAATCATAAATGTATAAACCATATTTTGTAAGTTACTACTGTATAAACCTACACTAGTGCAAGTAATATAAAATCTGCTTTTGATAATATTTAATTATGCCATTTTACTCTGTACATAATACACTTTTTTTTTTTTTTGTTCAGAAGATGGTCATCAGAATCCATAGGAATAAATAAAAGAGAAGGCTTGGCTTTGCCTCTTTTGTTTCAGCTATTTTTAAGCTGTTAAAACATCTTTATGATTTTAAAACACTGTGAAGCTGTAAACACTTCACTACAGTTCAGATATTTCTTCCTTAATCTGGATGTGTTAATATATTCTTTCATTAAGGTCCTAACCATGAAACCCTTCAGCTAGAAACAACACTCCAATTATTAAATACCACTATGTCTCTATTATGATCCTCACAACATTTTATCTTCTATTTTAACTGTTGGGTTGTTGGAAAAGTCATGACACATTTTTCTGTTTTCCAAGAAAAAAAATCATGACTTTTCCAACAACCGATATAAGTGAGTAGTCTTTTCTTCCTTACAATGTGTAAAATTCTTTTATCTAGGTATATTTCCTCTTGCATCTGTACATATACACATACAAAATATATTTTATCCTTACTTAATCTAACTGATCAGTGAGTTCTTAGAACTGTATCTTTAAACAAAATCATAGGTTACAAAATCAGGTCCTGAACTAACTTGACATCATTCAACTATAGCTGGGATTTTCTTTCTTCCTATCAATGTTACAAAGAAACAACAACATATGTAATGAGATCATTCAAAGACCATTTACATATATGTTTCCCATTGTTTTTTTTTACTACATTAAATACGTCAAATACTTTGTTTAAATTGTCATACTACCCTGAACTTTCTCTGTCATAATGGTTTCAAGTCAAATTATTTTTTATTTTCCCTAATTTATTTTTAATTACATTTCTTTTCATGGACATGAAGAATCTGTATTTCTCATCCTTGGCATGGTGCTCAGGAGCAAGAATATATCACACTTTTTACACAACGCATGGGGAATTACACCTCAATGAGTATTTGACAGTGCCCAAAGGAAAGTATTTAAGAGTTTTAATAAATAGTAAATAACACCAACACACATTACATGCACACATCAACAAACCTGGATAGACCACTGATTTATAATCATATCTCATAAACCATTTTTTACCTAACAAATCTTTACCCCTAAAGCATTATATTTCTTATGTCCATCCCTATGACTTGGTTCTCTGAATTGCTGATGAGAATGAAAACATCTCCCTATGCATATTGGTTATTCCTATGTTCCCCTTAAGTGCCTAGAACACAGACATTTTCAGACACAAAAGTCTTATAAAATTGAGCCCAGTACACACTTCATTAGGATACTACTAAAAGTTTGAGTAGCAAGAATCAATGGATCAATAAGTAAAATAATAGCTGAAGTACAGGGGGCTCTTATATCAAGAGGGCAGCAAAGGAGGTATTGAGTATGTTGCTAAAACAAGGACCATACCTATAACAGGCACCAGAGCTAGAAAGGAAGCTGCGCTAACAGCGCATCTCAGGGTGCTACAAGGAGAGTCTACTGGAAACACAGGTGGATGTGTGAAACTGAGGTTCTTCAGCACTGAGGGAATTTTGTATTTCTTGGAATAAATTAATGACAGATTCATCAAAAAATAGTTAATGAAAAATGAGACTTTTTTTTTTTGTTTCAGGGGTGGTGGGGCTATCATTGCCTGGTTGCAAATAAAATCCATGCAGCTTAAATGTCAACATGTACTTACAGTAATAAAGACCTAGAACGGTAAAGTTTATTCAACAAATCCTTTCTACTGTATCATGAAACTGGGGCTAGAGGTCGTATTTGTTTTTATTTTCAGGAACAAATGCTTGGAAGAGGAAGGCTGCTAAAACAAAAAACAAACAGAAAACCCAAACTATCTTACATTATATAATAAAATCTCATCTACAAAAAAATAAACTTCAGAACAAGTGTATAACTTCTCTGAATCTATAAACTTGGAAGTAACAACTAAAGGCTTGAAGGTGACTGTCTCTGAGAATTAGGAAGAAAAACTGCTATTTTACTATAATCTTGCTTTTGCATTTTTTTTTAAATTGTGAGCACAATAATTGATCTGATCACTCTCTATAAGCTCCAGTGTAGAGGTGCAGTACTCCAGAAAGGATTGGTGTTTGTTCAAGGATCTCCTAACTTGGGGTTCTCTTTAAATTAATTTCCTACTTTGAGTTCTCTTCTCTTTGTTTTCTGCCATAAAGTGGGAATTTAAACTCCAGTTTGGCATGAGGGCAACTTATATTTATGATTTCTCAGGAGTGACTCTTTTTTACAAACAAGTGCCAAAACTATGTAAAATTTGCTAAACATTTCCCTTTGCAGAATAGATTATTTTTAGTTTCTCTGACACTGAGATTGTAGACCTTCAGATCTTTGTGTGGGGTTGTTTTTCTGATTCTCTACCTTGCACAGACACTAGGTTTTAGTTCTTTTTCTCATTGTAACCATTAAAACTCAAGTTCTGAGGATGGGAAGAGCACAAGGGAATATGATGATTATGCGTGGGTGAATTGCTGGTGGAAACTATATGGGGACTACACCAAGAAAAGAAAGCAAACATTGTAAGAAAAAAAATAAATCAATTAAAAAAAGAAGAAATTAGATAAGACCTATTAAACTGCTCAGTTAGCAAAAAAATAAAACAAAACGTCAAGTTCTTGAGATAGATGACTTAAGGGCAGCTATGAATCCATTCACTAAACTGGATTCACTAACACTTTCTTCAGAGGAGATTGCTTACTTTCTCAGTCAGCTATGGCTCTTTAAAAGATGTTTTCAAATGCTTCACCTAGCAATGTATAAAAGAAAAAAATTCCTGTTTTATTGAGCTATCATTTATGTATCATCTAGCATTTTTAATTGTTTTATAGTAGGAACATTTGCAGATATTTACTAGTACATATTGCTGGAAATGGGAGACTTTATAATGTCTTTATTTTCTTCTATCCATGTTCTTTCTTCTGCTTTTTAAAAATTTCTTGATAATATGCCCAGTACACAACTATCTAGATTGATATTCTACATTCTTTTATACTCAGCTCATGTTTTCTCACTACTCCTTTTTTCATTTCTTTGTCTTGTAAACCTACTTTTTCCTTTTTTCTATATTCTTTCTACATTTTAGTTCTGCTTTTATATGTTTAATTCCTATAACTTTAATTTCTGACTTCCTATAGCATTCTATTTTATATCATAAATAAAGTATTTTACATCTCTGGGGATAATGAGATCTTGGAAAGTTTCGCGCTTTTTTGGCTTGCCTTTTTTTTTTAATTCTTTCATATAAGAAGCTATCTGAAATACCTACAAGTCCATGGCTATTCATTTATGTTCATAGTGAAAATCTTGAAAGCTAACAGTGTGATCTTGCAAACTTTGAGGTGGTGATGGTAGTGAAATGCTACAGTACAATATGGCAGGCCAACATGCATTGCCAATTCCTCTGAAAAACAATTCCATTCCTTACATTCTTTGGGCTGCTTAATTTTTCCATGGAGGATTCTTTTACTTCCTTGGTTAAAGTCTAAATTCTGATTTATAGTTACTGGATGTAAAGTAGAAGGAGGGGGTGCACAATTTTGATATTTAATTCTTTCATTTTCAGTAAGGTACCTGATCCATTACCCATTGCTATAAAGAGAGTTTTGAGTGAAGAATTGCCTTTTCAATTTCCCCAGAATAGAAATTTTCCTTTTTCTTTTCATGGTGGAATAGCAGAGATCGGTTGACTATTTGTGATGGAAGAGGGAATCCAACATTTTCAACAAATCTGTTTTTCCAGCTGTACCACATAACAACACCCACTCCACAGAAGTATTCAAGACCTAGAACACAAATTATTTTTCTTCGCTTTGATGTCCCCTTTTACAAAACTTACATTTTTGCATTCTGTTTTCACACAGAGATCACTTTCCATTACTTACAATGTCCAAAATTATGTTGACAGTTGGGATCCAGTATTACCTTTTTTCTTATTTACTTTATTACTATGCTTTTACAGTAACTTATTTTTTTAAAGCACATTTTTATGAGTAGAAAGTAAACATTTAATCAATCTACCATGCTTAGCCACATTGTAGAAACTAATTTTTTGTGGTTCTCTAGTGGTTGTACATACTATTTTTAAGACCCATATTTATAATTATTTTTCCATGATAAATTTTAAGGATCACAACAAAGTGCACCCTCCCTCTGGCCTACTACTCTCCCTTGATAAGTGCATACACATTAACTATTAAAGAGTTTCTTTCTGAGTTTTCACCAGGTATGTGAATTGAAGAGTGAGTCACAGATAAGAGATAGGTATTTGTTCAGCTCAAGAGAATAAAATTTGGACTTCCCTGGTAGTGTAGGGTTAAGTCTTAGAGCTATCACTCTATCCTGAGTTCATCCCCTGGCCAAGAAGCTGACCCATATGGTGCAGCAGACCTCTCCTGTCTTGTTTGCTACGCCCCCTCAACAGTGTATTTCAGTCAATGCCTGATCTGCTCCCCACTCTGTCTCTGGTGAATCCTCTCAATCCCTTGTACCTCTGGCCTATACCCTAGTTATTCTATGCATAAATGATTATTTTAAAAGGAGTAAAATTTGCTAATTTATTATTTTTTCTTGTGATGACTAGAAATTTTTCTGTATTGACTGATAATCTCCACTTGTATTTATCTCTTGTTCTTAGTACTTCAGTCATAGTTTCAAATTGAGTGTGTGGTAAGATCTCTACTTTTATAAATGAGGAACTCTAGTTCAGTCTTACATTTAAATTATATTCTAAGAATGTGTACAAATTTACAAATATTTTCTTCAAGTCTTCAAAAATTATTTCTTCTTGTATTCACAATCCAGTTAGAAAGTTTATCCTTCCCCCCATGTGTTCTTGTTTTCCCTACGTATTTGTGTGTTGACACTTGTACTTCTACCTTCTAATTATTTTAACTTTTTATTTTATTTTACATTTCTATTTGGTTATCCCCTCCTAATCCGCTCTGTAAGAGATCCTTAATCTGATTTTGGACTCACTAATTCACTTTCCTGTTTACCCACAATATTAGTCAACCCATCTGTTGGCTTATTTACCTCAAAAATTTTTATGTAATATCTGGTTAGTTATTTTAATCACTGCTTACTGATGCTTCATGTTTCCAGTACCCTTTTTATGTTTTGTATATTATGTATATTCAAAATTCATATTCTCAGATTCATGTATTTTGTTTCATTCAAAAAGGAAAGGTAAGCCTTAGGGAATCATCTCTGATGTTCCTTATAGACTATCTTTCCTTCATTTCTTCTCTCTTCTACTGGATGGCATTCCATACGTAACTTCCCTTGACTGCAAACTCCTCTCTCTCCCTCCTACTCCCTTCCCCTCTCTCTCAATAACTGTCCATTTGATTTTTATCATGTAATGTTGGGAGTGCAGTAGAGGAGGAGGAGGAAACACTCAACAGTCAAGGCTCTCTGCCAGATACTGAGTTGCCAGTGTTTACCTACAAAATTGGGGCTGTCCCTGGGTTTGTAGTGTGGGAATGAAAAATAAGCAAAAACATTGTTATTCTTTAACTTCTTCCCTTCCTTAAAAATTGTAGCTCTTTTTGGGGCCTCCCTTGTGGTGCAATGGGTTAAGCACCACACTATGAAGCGCCCACAGTCACTGTAGCACAAGTTCAATCCCTCCAGAGAGGTCACCCACATATCATAGTAGACCCCTCCTGTCTCGCCTGCTGCTCCCCTCGGCAGTGTACTTCAGTTGATCTGCCTGTTCTGTTAGCCACTCTATCTCTGGTGTATCCTATCACCCAACTTCCAGCCTCCTCCCCATATCTCTGATCTGTAGTTCAGTTCTTGTATACATAGATAAATAAATCTTTAAAAAGAACTCAGCTCTTTTTATTTTCTTCACACACTGTTATCAACTATCTCAGGCCTCCACAAATTTATCTCCATTCAATTCTTATACTGGGTTCCAGGGTCTTTCAAATTTACTCACATCTTTGTAATATCTTCAGTATTATACTTCTGAGAAGGGATTCAACAGGCCTTGCTATCTGATTGCCCATGATAAAAATATAAATTAACATTGTAGTAGCTGTGTGTGTCAACTATCATCTCAGATAGAGAACACTGTAGAATTAAGAGCTTGAAAGATACAGAATTACCATATAACCCTACGTAATTACTGCTATGTCTGAGTCCTATCTAAAGAAGTAACATAACAAATATCCAGAGTAAAATATAGTTAGTGACATATGCAATGATGGAATTTCAAGATTCTATGCTCAATTAGGCAAAATCTTCCTATGAAAAATTATATAAAATGTTTTGTATTCTCTAACAGTGCTGTGTCCAGGGAAGTTTGAACCTTCTGCAAATTGAAAACAACTAAAATAAAAGGTACCCAAAGAGGAGTTTCTGAATTTTAAATGTTTCACTTGTCACAGGTAGAATGCATCCAGTTAAGTAAATATTGTTCTTATTTAATTTAGAATAGCCACAAAATTTTCTACACTTTGAACAGTCTTAAAATGTATAGCATTTCATAAACAAAGCAAACAAAAACATGGAAAGAGATGTAGTGTGCAGGCAGAGCCAATCCTATGGGTCAAATTTCATACATTCACAGATATCAGTTGCAGATGTCATGGCTAGGAATTTTATACACTGATAAGCTAGCCTGTATGTTCTTTCATAGTAACACAGACTCATCCCAAATTTTGCGATAAAATCTGTTATGTCTATAAGTGATTGGAATTCACAGGAAATATAATCATTTTTGTGCTTTTTTTTACATTTACAATGAAAAATTACTTTTACACACTTTTTCACTGTTTTAGCATTATCAGATACTCAGCTTAGAATATACATTATATGGTGAGTTTTGATATGAACAACTGAAAAATAAAACTTTATATTCAGGAAAAGAGAAAGAGAATATGGTTACAAATAGAACTACAATTTTGCTGTCATGATGAAGCTACTGGCAGCTTGCTTTATTATTGACTCTTAGAAATACCTGTTAGACTTGAAAATCTCATTACCAAAATTTAAATACTCTCTGTTCACCTCATCTCAGATCTTCCTTTATAAAAGAATATTTCCCTCATTCTGATCCTTTTCTCTCTATTTTTCTCATTGTACATGTCACCAGCTCCCATACTATCTAGCTACTTCCCATTAATATATAATCTTCAAGATGATGGAGAGGTAGTCTGCTTCGTTCACTGTTGAACCCCAGCAACTAGAACAGTGTCTGTTTTAATATCTACCTAATAAATATTGATAAACCTAATGAGTAAAGAAAATTAGAACCAGAAATGTTAAAGGACAGACTGGGCTTTGTAATAGTGGCCTTACCCATGAAACCCTCGGGAATTTAGCTACTTTAAATGTGTTAGTAACATATGATTGAGTTGTTTGTTCCTTTTTAGCATCTGGATTCAATCAGAGAAAGGAACTGCAGGCGCCTTCATTTCCACCCTGGCATCTACCTACTGACAGGTTCAAGAAAGGTCATTGGTTTCTTAAGGGAAGAGGCCAAGATTCTTTGCCTTCCCTTTCAGGTGCCTCTGGGAAGAGGCAGTTGCTTCCCTATGAAGATCTTTATCTGGAGCCAATTCTCAGCTAAGTCCAGCTGTGAAATTTGACTCTTCAAAACTTTCCTTATTTAACAAGAAATAGGGAAATTCAGCTTCTCATTCACCAGAACGAACTGACATTAAAACTATCTTTCCATTGTCCGTTTTATCTTGGCTAAGTGCAGGCTTTGCACAAGGATACCACGGAATACCAGTCTGGAGATCTGGACAAATTGTTCATCCTCCAGCCAGACCCTAACCTGTCCATGCACCAGACACCTAATTCTTCCCCAGTCTCCTGATGGAGGATATCTGCTTCCTTGTTAACTGATATAGCTACTTCTAGATTTTTTTCACTGGTTGAAATAGTTCAATAGTCCTTCCCTTATTCCCCCTCCACCCTACACAAACAAAGGGGCTATGAAAGGCTTACTTCTTAGCTCAAAACTCCCCTGCACACACATACCATCCCCCTTTTCTTCTGGCTTGCCACCTTGTACTTGTCAAAGTTCATTTATTCGCCTGATATCACAGCCTAGGAAGATCTATGCCAAAATGCAATCAGGCTTGAGAGAGAAAAATTAGTTATTAGACATTTGAATTGCATGCTGCCATGTATTTTTTACCTACAGTCAATAAATTTTCCATATGCATTTAATAAAATTGTTCACCTATGCTTATTTTGTTGCCAGGACAGGAAATTCACAAAACATATTTATCTTAAAAATAAGGGGAATTGCTTTTATACACCACATCAACAGAAGTTTCAGGTCTTCATTAAGTAGTTGTGATTTTCAACTCAGAGATCATCCCGTTCAAGTGAATAGTCATTTTTAGCTTCTGTATCTAAATATTATTTTTCTTTGAAGCCAAATATTTCCTTTTTGAACACAGATTTTCATGGTAAGAGCTCAATAAAGGAAAAAGATTTAGACCACACTCAAAAACAGAGTTCCACAGTAAATGTGAGAAAAAGGAACTAATGTGATCATTAGATTTTAACTTTTTTCATAATCACCTTCCTTTTAGCATCTTTATGTTAAAATTATGCATTACTTCTTTAACATTTTAAAGTAGAGAGATTGAATTATTTTATTAATATTTTTATCAACATTACTAGTGCATAGGACAAATCTATTAGTAGCATTAGGATTTAAATTCCTTTTTAAATTAATAAGCTATATCCTTAGGCCATTTATCTCAACCTTTACTCTAATATAATTTGGTTTAATGAAATGGCTATGTCACTGGAGGGTGCCACCTAACCTCCTTGTGTCCCAGTTCTACATTTACAAAAACAGTCACAGTTCAGACCTAATAACTGAAGACGTTAATATATGCTGATGACCTTGAAAGGTGTCATATACAAAAGAAAAACCAAAGGAAATATTGCTATTATAATTAATAGTACTGTGAGAGTCCACATATCCACATCTGTCTAAATTACTTTGAGTGTCTGAATTTTTTTTTATTTCCATTTCAGACCTAATGTTTGCTTTTCCTGCTTCTTATTGTTTACCAGCTGGCTGAATTTGTGAAAGAAGTAAATATTATGGGCAGAATAAGTTTTGCCTTTACCATTTGATAAAAGCCAGCAGTGAATTTTTGAACTTTTAATCAGATACTTGCAATTTTGATTTTTCCAAAGAAGGATCTGGAACTTAAATCATAGGGCATTTGGAAAGGGTCATGAAACTGAGTGAGTGAGATTCATAAGGAGCCAAACCAATGATGTGTAAACATTGTAAAAATTCTAGGCTATCATTCTCTTTTGCATTCCTTTGTTTCCCCTACAAAATGTCCTAACAGAACTCCTTTCTTCTCCCAAACTCCCTTGTTTTGACTAAGATGGTATATAAAGATATGGCAGAGGCATCTCTACAGAAGGGGGAGGTATCTTATCCCTTGCCTCCATTCACCTGAGGCCTCTTGGAATAACTCTCTGGGATGAAGGGGCAGAGAGTGGCTAGGTGAAAGTATATGGCAGGAAAGCAGGTAGGCTTTGGGAGAAATGTGGAGAAGAAGGGCATGCTTCTTCTTGTTTTTGAATTTGCACCAGGGACATGGGGAATGTGGAAGAGTAACACACAGAGATCCTTGGAAGAGACAAGTGGGTGGGAGACACATGGAAAGGCTGATAAGGCAGCTGTTATCTAGATTTGTACAATGATTTTGCTCTTTCATCTCATAATTACCAGGCCTTTTCCCCCCATTTCTCATGAGTAAACTCCAGAAGGTGCCTTAGATTTATGTGCCTCAGTGGCCCCACTTTGGGCCAATCCTTTTTGACTAGACATTGTCCATGAGAGGATGGGTAAGTTTGGGTGTTTTACTGGGTAACTATTACCTTTCTTCTCTTTTCTCTCTATGAACACTAATTTCATTAAAAAGTTCTTTTGCATTGATACAACGTTTCTTTTTTTTTACACATAGATGGCTGAACCCCTTTAGAATGTGCAAGTTCAGGGGTCACGGGATACCCCTCAGTTACATGCTAAGAAGCCACTTAGACAAGTTGCATAGTCATAAAAGAGAGGTATACACGTTATTGTTAAACTTCTGTATGGATTCTACTCATCAAGCTGCCTGATGCTTGCTTGTTTATTTTCCAGTCTAGTAAAACCCAGAGGGTATGAGATGATTTCCTTTGAGCCCAATGTTATTAAAAAAAAAAAAAAAGGCAGAAGTTTCAGCTAAAACAGACCTTCAAAACATTCTCATTGATTCCATAAGTTAAATGGATCAAAAGATCCATTGTTGGAATTAACTGACTTTCTGTTTGAGGCATACTATGATACTGGCTTACTGACCCAAAGTAATTATTTGCAAAGCTCTCTGCTAATGTATCTAACACATTAATAGCTATCATCACACTTCTCATAAGTGCAAATACATGCACACACATTCACATAAACTTGATATCAAAAATAAGCCAAATTAATTTAGCAGAATAGTCATCTGATATAATTAAAAAATCATAATCTCCAAACTACTATAGAAATGAACCTTCTACAATAGGCCCTGTAAATTTTCCATTTTCAGACACAGTGTTCTAAACACCTACTGACTTGTGAAGTGGAATTGATGCTTTTTCAGAAAATGTGTCTTCTGATATTCATGTGACCAATGATTTCACCACAGTCCCCAGAGTAGATGGTAAATGCCAACCATTATTTTGAGTAAGTTACTCATTAGTCATCAACTTTAAGAAATTTAAAGCCTGTGTTTAAATTCTCATTAAGCAAACACTTTCATTGAGTTCATTGCTACTGAAAGTATTTCTTATACATTTATAAATAAAATTACTTGCAAATAAGACCTAGTGGGTAAATTCTCATTAATTATAAATTTGAATGGTATCAGAAATGTAGTTAATGCAAAGTTGTATTTTTTTCTTCTGATTCATTTGAAATTTTCCCTTTTTACAAAAAAAAAACCCCACCTAAAGCATATATCTCTTTCATAAGGAAGAATATCTCAGTCACATACTCTTTTACATAAATCAAAATTAAAATAAACATTAGAAACAAAACAGTATTTCCTTTGAGTAATGGAAACCATAGACAAATTTAACAGATAGAAGTTAACAAAATGGAGATATTTCAATAGCTAAACCTAACAAAACTAAATATTTCAGTATGGAATTAACTACCAAATTAACAAAAAAAGAACATACAAGAAAGATTTAGAATAAAAACATGCATAAGCAATTCACACAGCATGGCTGTATTTGTGAAACTAATTTTTCCAGTAATCAGAAAATTTCTACATCAGTGTGATAATATTGTATATTCTCAATTTGACTAAAATGAATAGGTGAAGATAATAAATTATCTAGAAAATGCTAACAGAAATTTTATGCTTTTCTAATGGGAGTGTAAGTGGCTACCACCCATTTAGGGGTAACTGAGAGTACTTACAAAATAGTTAAGCATAAACTTTTTAACCTAAAAATAAAAGAGCTTTAATAAGAGGAAAGCAGACATCTATTTAGGATTAAAGAATTGTAATTTGAGGTAAACAAGTCAGGTAGAAACCTAAAATATGCCCTGAGAAGGGGTGAACATTGGGAGGTTCATGGGAAGAAAATGTCATCAACAAGCTTCCATTATTCTTGTCTGTACACAATTGGTTACTGTAAACATACTGCAAATGAACCTCCCTGTTCTGTGTGTGAGGAGAGTACCCCCAAAAGTGTCAGGCTTTCCTCAATAGGTCCAGCATAGGTGTCTCATCACCTTGATATGAGAACTAGAGGTTAATCAAGGCTTTGTAAGCCACTGGCATTTTTTTGCCATAATGAATACAGATTGCTTGGGGTTGAAAGCATTGAGGGCTCGGCTGGCTAAAAGAAACTTCTTACCTGCCAAAATCCTTTGGCCATCCCTAATCAAAGAAGCATTCACTTCTTCCTCTTTTATGACTAGAAGAATGTACCTTGAAAGAGTCTCACCAAGTGCCATATTTAACTGTAAACATGTTTCCTTTGTAAGAAACTCATTTCCTCTCAAAGGGTATGAATAAGGTCACGCCCTCCTTGTCTGTAAAGTGATGTCTCCCCCTCTGTCCTTGATCCCCCAGGTCCTAGAACCCAGCATAAATATTGCTGATCTCCTCTATTATTCTATAGAATTTAGAACCATGTTGAATTCTCAAAATATTTTATTAAATTGGTTGATTTTCCTGCTAACCTGACTGATGCTGTTTTGATTATTCATCCAGTCCAAGAAGAAACCAGAGTGGGTACACAATGTGATTTCTTTTGCACCCCATCACCAAATTCATACTTGAAATCTAAAACAGCTATGCAAAACTGATGCCTGCAGGCAAAACTATTCTTTTCACTCCTTGCTAATGACCAAACCCATAAAGATTTAAAAGTGAGTATCCAGTCTTTTTATCTCCACAATGCATCCTGTCCAAGGGGAAATGTTATGGACAAAAATTCTGAAAACTGTTACCAGGTCAGAACCTCTCTCATGGATTCCGGGTACAGCTACTTGGGTCCACAAATACAAATGAAAGGACCTGTGATGCAACAAAAGAGAAAAACAAACAAAAACCAATTCATTCTAACCAACAGGTCAGAGAGAAAGGGGGAGCTAGCCTGGGAGAGGAAAAGGGAGAAGGTCCAGCTACTGGTTGGTGAAGCAACAAGTTGTTGAGCTAAGGAGCCAGATCAGGGCAAAGAGTCGTCCCCAGCTGGGTGGCCAGGAGATCCCATCCTCAGCAGCTCCAACAAAATGGAGAGAAGCCACGTGCTTCATTCAGAATATGAGAGTGGAGTTCGGACAATGGAACTCTTCCCAGTGCCAGTCAGAGGACAGTGCTGCTGGTCCCCAAGTTTGCAGATGGGGGAGGTGGTAAGAGTGGTTTGTGCCCAACCTGGAAGGTCATGCAGGCTGCCCAGAGATGTCAGGGACTCAGGGTGCCTCCAACACAGAAATGATGTTAATGGCTCACTGTTCCTACCAATCTAAACTAAATGCAAGGGCCTCCCTTGTGGCGCAGTGGGTTAAGCAGCGCACTATGAAGCAAACCACAGTTTGATCCGCCGGCCAGGGAGGGAGCCCACATGGTGCAGCAGACCTCTCCTGCCTCACCTGCTGCTCCCCTCAGCAGTGTGTTTCAGTCAGTCCACCTGTTCCGCTCCCCACTCTGTCTCTGGTAAATCCTCTCACCGCCCTGGACTCTGGCTTGTACCCCAGCTCTTGTATATATAAATAAATAAATAATTTTTTAAAAATAAACTAAATGCAAACTATTTTTGGATCAGTCTTCACAGAATAAGATCTGCTCCATTCCTCATTTAATCTAAAAAAAAAAAACTTTACAATTGAAACTTTATTTTGCTCTTTCACACATGTCTGTATCAGTTTTTGTGATTGGGGTGTCTGTTCTCTCTGGGTTCTCAGACTGGCTTGTGAAACAATCACTGTTTGGTTCAGTAAAATTCACAATAAGCAGTATGACCCTATTTTAAAATGGCTCTACTAATATCTGTTTGTGCTGCCCCCACCACACACACACACACACAAACTCTAGGAACAAATATTTTTACTCCTGGACATATACCTCAGAGAAATCTGTCATAGAATGATGTGAGAGCTAGCATTATTTGGGCAAGGGAGAAATGTAGTACACCAGTGCTGAGGTACAAAAAAATCATATCATGCTCCTGTGGGAACTTACAGGCTGGCAACAATTAAATGAATGTCAGATTGATAAGAGAAAGGGCCAAAAAAGAAGTTTAAGAATAAAGCATCCACATATTTATCAAGACTACAGAATATCACATTCTGAATGAAAAGCAGCATGAACAAAAGACAGAGCTTCACTTCTAGAAGTTACACATGATAATCACAGGACTTGTAAGTGAGGGGTAGCAGAATATGCCACCCCAAAATGCAATGTCAGGTGTTCAGGGTATGCTATGTTGCCCCTGCCGATTATGAACTGTGGGCAATTGAAAAACAGCAAAGGCAGGCAAACACTTTCTCTAAACTTACCCACCTAAAGACAGATCCTCAAAAAGGAACTTAATTGCCATCAATACCCTCCTCCACAGTTTCGTGATTATTATCACAGGAGAGAAGACTAGAAGGGGGAACCACTCCCAGATATATTGTCAAATTTTCATACCTCCCTCCCATTCCAAAGAACTATTTATTCATCTTCCCTAAGTATGATTTACTCCCCCGTAAGAGGCTGTCATCCCTCCTCCACATTCTCCATTCAGATGGTTTTTAATCCTGAATTCTAAGCCACTTCTAGCAGTTACTTATTTGTCCCTGGGTATCTCCTACACATACACAGTGCATGCATTGTGATCAGCTTCTGTTTTTCCTCTTGTTACTCTGTCTTTTGTTACAAGGTTCTCAGCAAAAAATTGAGATGATAAAAGGAAAATTGTTTTTACTTCTTTAAATAAATTTGTAGAATGAAAACCGGACAGTCTCAAATAGTAAAAATCAGATGATTCCTACAGGCAGTAGAACTCTTTAGGCACATGAGGTTCTCCCCACAATCAGAACAACCATGGGTACACAATGTGAGAGATTGTGTGCTATTAGAAATATATTAAGAAATATGAAGAGGTGATCTGGGTTTGATGGATTTGGGGATATTAGATACAGGGAAACCTGAACAACTTAAGAAAGTAAAGAAATGAAGAGCAGAAAACACAGAGTTCTATGAACAACTCTTGGCTAAAAGAGAGCTGCTCTTCAAGTTCAATTACTACAAGTGTTTAGGGAAGAATACCCCAGGGATATTTGTGTTGTCTAGGGTGAGGGCAGCCAATCTTTTCTGGCATTTGAGTTTCTATTTTCTGAATTTGGAAATATAAAAGTTCATGTAAGTAAATGGAAAGAAATTATATTTTTGGAAGCACATGAAGAGAAATGTAAGAACAGACTGAGTACACTTTTTCTGTCTAAACCACACAAATTTCCCTTTGGTTATATTTAACTAATTTCACATATTCTATGTGCATTGAGTGAGCAAATACTAATATTCAGTGCGCATTTATTTATTATTATATCTGATGCACCATTGTTTCACAGGGTAATTTTTCCTGAATTAAAATGAATTGATGTTTGTTAAATCAATACTATTCTTTGAAAGTTAATCCTATGTTAATAAGGACCAGGAGTCAATAATACTTTAGTTCATTTTTGTATTTCCTTTTAGAAAAGCTTTTCATGTTCTAATATAAAAAAATAACAATTTGGGCGGGGGAAAAAGATGGCGATGGAGAGACAATAGGCTCAGAAAGCTCCTGGAAGATACAGGAAAAAGGGAAAAAATACAGCAGGCCCCAGTAGGAACTGTA
>JAGFMF010011395.1:1371335-1543656 GCA_019455555.1 Galemys pyrenaicus | reverse complement strand
CAAGGGACTGAGGTGATGGTGCACGGGTGAAATGGTGGTGGGTACCCCCTGGGGACTACAAATGATGTCAAATATAACTAATAAAAAAAATAAAAAAAATAACAATTTGATTGTATAATAAAGCAGTTCAATGGTAGCATCTTATGCGAATTTTTTTTTTAATGACTGCTAGTAGGAAGAAACGGATCATGTTATGTACAGCTACAACTTAGTGTACAACTCGGGAATACCCAGGGGCCCACAAACATACATAATTTAAAGGGGTCCTACCATCTGTCACATAATGACAAAGATTCTTACCATGAAATATCTCTAATAGAATTAGTGTGTACAGAGAAGAAAGAGAAGAGTGTGTTTTCCCTAATAAATCATCCAAAATCACTCACCTTCTCATGATAAATAGGTTAGTTGGCCTGAATGGGGCCACTGAGCCCTGAAATCTTGCCACAACTCTAAGGCACTTTCTAGTAGGGAACAATCACAAAGAGGTTACAAAGCAGATCTCAGTAAGCTGGACAAAAAATGATACCCTATCAAGAAAACAGCTGCCAATGTGAGCCTCTCCGTGTGTCTCTCACCCACATCTCTTCCAAGTGTCTCTATATGTCTCTCCTCCATGTGTCTCCTTCCCAACAGGACCAGGGTGCAAGCTGGGTCACAGGAACAAGAGCTCTCTCTGTTTTTTTCTATCAGAACACAGCTGCCTTTCACAGTATCAGCTCCCTCCAACCCCCACCCCAATTCCCAGTAGCTGGTACATGTAAGTGGGGGCAGAAAACATGATACTTGCCCTAACAGAAGCGATTTTCATATATGAGTTAGTTACTAATAAGATATCCTTAACATTAATATAAGTATAAACATACTGGAAAGTTTCTATTACCTGATATCTGTCAGATATCAGAAAGAGTATATAACTAGAAATGAATTATAGAACTTTGCCTCACTATATGAAAATTTGCTAACATAGAAGGTAAAACAAATGTCTTTGTATCAAAAATTATCTACATTTTGCATATTATTCTCACTTCTCACCCCATTTTGTTTTATGAGATATCTTAATATCTTAATGCCATCATAAAATATGGCATTATATTATATTTAAATATTTCAAAATATAACTAAAATGACACTTTCTTATATTTATATGTTCATACATAAAAATTACAATAATCTCTTAATACTTAACACAAATATAATCCAATATCAAATCAGACAATGGTCTTCAAAAATATAAAAACTTTTAAGAAAATAATTGATAAGGGCCTCCCTGGTGGTGCAGTGGGTTAAGCAACACACTGTGAAGCAAACTGCAGCCACTGCAGCACGAGTTCGATCCCTGCCCCTAGCCAGGGAGGGGACCCACATGGTGTAGCAGACCTCTCCTACTTCACCCACTGCTCCCCTCAGCAGTGTGTTTCAGTCAATCTGCCTGTTCTGCTCCCCACTCTGGCTCTGATGAATCCTCTTACCTCCTGTGACTCTGGCCTGTACCCAAGCTCTTTTATGCATAAATAAATATATCTTTTTTAAGAAAGAAAATAACTGATAAATCTGATCACTTAGGAAATCTATTTGGTAATACATAGAGACTATCATCTTCCAGTAATTCATCCCTAAGTATATATACCAACAGAAATGTACATAGTCACAAAAAGATATGTGCAAAAATGTTCATTGAAACACCATGTAATAACTTCAAGATGGACAAAACCCAAATGTTTATGGATAATAGAATGGATGTAGTGATAGACAGTCAAAGAAATAGCATATGGCAGTGAGATTGAATGAGTTACTGTTATAAACCACAACATGAATCTCACTAATGCACTATTTACTAATGAAACTAGACACATAAGATTACATTTTATATGGTTTCATTTACAATTGAAAGAGAGAAAAACTTATTCCAGGTGTTAAAAGTGTAGAATCTTCCATCTGGAAGAACATAAGGAGGGCTGTTGGATAAGGAGAATATATTCCCTTTCTTCACATAATTTATTACAAATACGTTACCTATATTTGTAATCCAAAGTGTTCATTTTGTGAACCATGCACCTAAGATTATTGTTATATGTATATTTTTAAATGATTCAGACTATTAACTCTTGAACCTACTGATCAATTTTAACAACACCAAAAGTGATACTGTTAGATATCATATTACCCTTGATATAGTAGATGATAAATCTAAAGCACCACATCACATCACGCAATACATTATGAAGTTTTTTAAAATGGAAGAGGAATGATACCCTGAACAAATTAAACTTTAAATCTATGTTTAGTGTATACAATACTAGAACAGAGAAACAAGTTACACAACATGAAGAACTACAGACAATATATGAGCTCTTTGAAGATGTTTTTACATATAATAATTTAACTTTCATATAATTACATTTTATCTATACATCTTTCATTCCTTTCTTAGTCAAACTAGTCTAAGTATTTGTGAATATTTTGATACTTTATACAGACAAAAATACTTTCCTGTTGTTTTTTTAATATTCATCTATTTATTCCTTCAGAGGTTTTTGCTCGTCCTTACTTTCTCATTTAGTTCTTCTCTTTTTTTTGTTTTGTTTTATTTGTATTGATATAATCTGAGATCATGGTGAAGAGCAGAATCTCGTTACTTAATTAATGAGTGTCATTTATAATTACCAAATTGAAGCATTAATTCAAGTATTTCTTGCTTTTTAATGTGTTTTAAACCTTAAAGAACATTTAAGATGGCCACCAAATCCTGAAAAATTATGTATCCATATAATTTATTTCCATACTTTTAGTTGATTTGTACTAGCACTTATAACTTCAAGTTTTTCATTCCTTTCCCCTAGATTTGAGAATTTATAGCACCCTTTTGTAATGGATCTAATTTATATAACATTATATATACTGTTGTTATGTTCATTCTCCAGTTATTAATGCTAACAAGGAGACCAAACTTTCTTCAACTGTAGCTGAAAATCTCTATTTGCAAAATCAGAATCAAATTTTATTTTCCATTTTGGGAAGTCAAAGTTATTTATACTGTGTTTGTGCTGGTTTGAGTATTATTTAAACAGTATATTTTATATATCTACTTCTGAGACAAATGTATCACAATTTCCAAACATAATAGCTGATATATTTTTATTTCCATTTCTTTTGAAATCTCTAATTTGCTGGTATGTATATTTTATAATTATTATGAGTGATTTCATTTCCATATTTTATTAGCATTTTATTTCTTTTACTACTCACAGTGTTCAACCAGATGATAATTATGCCTTTAAATTGCCTTAAAATAGCAACATTTATATACCACACAATTTTTAGATGTATTTGTCCCTGCTGTATCTATTTCTATTCTTTCTTTTTCAATCTTATTCTAAGTTTTAACATGTGACATTTTAGACAACATATTTCCTGAACTGGCACAAGTGATGAGTACCTAGGGAAAAGACTAAAATTCAGTGTATTCTCTTATG
Organism: Galemys pyrenaicus; assembly: GCA_019455555.1. Lineage (NCBI taxonomy): Eukaryota > Metazoa > Chordata > Mammalia > Eulipotyphla > Talpidae > Galemys > Galemys pyrenaicus. The sequence goes on along the minus strand of JAGFMF010011395.1, from coordinate 1,540,180 downwards.
CCCTTTCCAATAGATTTTGTGTTGTCTGTCTTAGGTTGAAAAACCCCTGATTTTACATCTATACCTCTAGCTTGGCCTTGCTATTTTTAACGATTTTTGACTGTCTCATTCAGCCAGCATCAGCTACCTGTGACATATGAAAGTACTAAGGGGTGATGGACTTCTCAGAGCCAATTAGTCTGTAAGTTCATATTGATGTCTTCTTCTTACCAAAGTCATGTTTAAGGGTGCTCTGGGCCCCACTGGGTGGACAGTGCTGTTTTCTACCTGTGGCAACAATGAGGAGTGTCAAGAATGGCTGTGGGCATTCTGGCAGCGAGATATGAACATCACTAGAAAGTTCTAATTTATTTCTCATATGTGCTACCTGGTTCTATTCCTCAAGAGGGATTTGATGCACAAATAAAGGACCTTTGTTACTATGACTTTTCTGATGCACAATTAACACAATTCAGAAGTTCTCCATGAACTGTGAGTTACTTGACAGAAAAGGATACAGAAGATTGAAGAGAACCAGAATCCTGTACTAGCTTAAGGTTTCTATTAAAATTTGATTCTCTTATTTTTCCTAAAAATACATTCTGATCTCTATGAGTGTATCAAAGAGAGGGAACATGGGGAAGGGAAATTGTCAAAAGCCCTGGCAGGGTTTTATCAATGGAAACCTCCTGGCATCACTGTAAATGATGTTCCTTGTGGGACGTTATTGAGTGATAACTGACCTTGGAGGAAGCACTCTGCAAGTTATATACCATTTTACCATCTAGCTGTTAGAGCCTGGGTTTTAACACAACAGTGTCTTCTGAAGTCTATGTAGGCTCTGGCTTTACTCCTGCTTAAAGGTGTCACTCTACAGTGTGTTAGTAGAAGGAAATAGTAGATTTATTCACTATTCTTTCGGATGTTCATCATGTTAGTGGTTATTGGAAGTTCGGAAGTTGCCACCTATACTCCTATTCTGAATTATTTTCTTAATGCTATTTATATTTTAAATTAATTCAAATGCATTGTGTTGGGTTTTAGATTGTTACCCAACTGTGCTAATGTAGGATACTGATTATTTTGAATTAAAGAAAAGTTGATGAAATATGATACCTTAAACCTCCCTTTTTTCATAAAACCAGAAATTTTCTCTTCCCCTCTGTTCCTTCTAAAAATAGGAAATAAAATCCCATGTAAAAATACCTCCCCTAAATTAAGATGAAAAGGCACCTTTAATGTCAGAGAAAGGAGTAAAAGTCATATAAACACTTTGCAATTTGTTGTTCAAATCAGAACTTAAAAGGATTTCTCTATACCGTCTGTTCTTTATAGACCCATTTGTCTAAAACTATATAAACTGGCTATTTTGGTTACTCACTACTTTCCATATCTTATGACTCAATATGCACAAAATTAATCTTTTCTCTTGCTAATCCCTTTTATGTCAAATTTACTATTGGGCTAACCAAGGGAATTAAAGGTGGTGTGGGAGGTTCCCCCAAAATATTTCCTTGCAACTTACAAATGTAGTTTCATTAATTGTTCACTCAATATTTTCAAGTCTCACATGTAACCATCTTTCCCATCTCTTTGCTCAGGAAATTCATATCCTCTGCAAGAAAGAAACCTCATCCCTCCTTCCATCTCGTTAAATACATTCTGCAACTGAAGATATGAATATCCAGGTACACCTAATTTTAAACTGATGACAGGTTAACTCTAGTCTTTGAGTTTGGGAAGGACTGCTGTAGCACGAGTTCCACTTCCTTATCCCTGCCCTAAGGGAAACAGCAATTTCCTCAAGAATAAAATAAATCAAGTTGACTCAAGACTTGAATTATTTTACTGAAGACTTCATAACCTGTAACACCTAAGGAAGGACAAATATCCTCCAATTGATCCAAAGAGTATGCGTCCCTTTTTTATACTAGATTTATTTACGGAGCCATTTATGATAAAAATAATTTTTCCAGAGGTCAAGTAATTACTTTATTACCACACCATGTTCAATTAAAATATTTTTATCCAACATTAATTTGTTGTATAATTATGCTAAGATAATTATTTGTGCTTTTGAAAATAAGTAAAATGTAACCTGTACTCCCAAGATCACAATCTAGGAAGAGAAATACATACCATAGGTTATATACCATTAACAAGTAAGATATCTAATACTAAAGAAGCACCATAAATAAAGAAGGATTGACTGTCAGATGAGGTCACCATCAGTTCTGTCAAGCAGAGTTGCTGAAATCATAATAGAAGAGGTAATATCTTGTCTGTGTCTGAACAGATAACTATTATTTGGTAATGCAAATCTTGATATGTACTGGACTGTATAAGTGGAGGTTTGCTTTCCTTAATGATGAGAAATGTGGAGGTAGTAGGCTGAAAGCCTAGCTATTGAGCCATGATTGTTGAACACTAAAGTCAGCCAAAATCTCTTTGATCATTTTTATACCTTAAAAACGAACACTGCAGTTTCATCCAACATGGCCATATTCAGGGAAGAAGTAGAAAGTTAAAGCACTATGTCACTTTGGTAAAGTAACATTTCCCCACCATAAGGCAGTGCTTATACTGCACTGCTGAGAATTATGCCACCTAATCTCCAGCCAAAAAGGGAAAAAGAATGTCTAAACTTCGTGTCTCTAGAGTGGAAGGCAGTGAAAAGATGATTAACTTGTTTGGGATCAAATTGACCAATGTACATGGTCAGTCTCAAATAAGTAGGTATTCATCATATTTTGAAAAATGGGAAATAAAAAATAAGGCCAAGGGAAAAAGAAGGTAAAATCAAAGACGAGAGGAAATAGCAACATGAACATAAAGAGTTCAATGTGAAAAGATGTAGGGATGGAAATGGAATGACACACTGGTAGTCTGAGGTGAAGATCTACTAAACTCTCTACTGCATATGCTCTCCTCCTAAAACCTAATATCTTTCCTCTGGATTAAAAAGCATCTTCATCAATTCCCACTTGCCTTAAAATTGGCAAGGTGTTTATAAAGTGTCCAACATCTAGTACTAGCATGAAATGTATATAGATTAGTAGATATTAACCTTAATCTGTCTTCACACAAGCACTTTGGACTTTTAGGATGTAGCAACTATTTATGTAAACATGCTAAAGAAATACAAAATTCTATACAATGCTAGACTATCCTATTATGTAGTAAGCAAATATAGACTAAACATGTTCTTTGGAATATCTATGATACAGTAATTTATTTATAATATAAACTCATTATAAATATATGAAGCATAAATATGTAAAATTTTATATATTAATATTTCAATAATGCAAGATACTATGTTTTCATTAAATGATATATCAGAAGTTAACAATCCAGGAATATAACAAATACATGATGGATAAAACTAGTTAGAGTGATTTATATTCTACTTACATAGAAATTACTTATCGTAAAAAAACAACTCAATTATAGAATGTTTTAGTAAGGACTAAAAATTGCTATCTATCATAGCATTTAATACTTCCAAGGTCGAGTAATTAGCATATCTTCAGCATGATTTGAAAAACAGTTGCTGATATTTGCAGCAATCAATGAATAATTTTTGATGTTTGTTAAATGAGAGCTATATATATATTTTTACAAACATAAAGTAATATGTCTTCAAAGTTAGTAACAGAATTTTGAGGAACATTACCCTTCACAGACATGATATCCCAAAATATGACTCTCAAGACAGCACTCTGACTTCTATGTCATAGATGTTGACTTATGTGAGATAGAAGTTGTGACAGATAAAAAAGTAGTTGATGAATCAAAAGAGCTGATAAATGAATATTCTCCACAAAGAAGGGTACCCTACCCGACCCTGGTTAAATCTGGAGAAAAGAGAGAAGGCCCATTTGTAGAACACTCTAAATAAACTGATTACTGATCAAAGAGAGGAAAGTGAACAAATTAAAAATAATTTTTTAACAAATTGAAACATTTTCTAGTTTTGGGCTAGTATACTTTAAACAAAGGAAGAAAAGCTCATGTTACCGTTTCTGGAAGATCCAGTTCTCAGTCTGGGATAACTGCACCTTGAGTTATGGTGGAGGTGATGCATCAGTGAAACTTTTGCTTTTCCTTGAAATTTCTTAAAACTGAAAATTGAATAAACTAGTAGTAAAATGACAGGAAATAAAAAAGTCTCAAAAAAGGGCAGAATTTCCAAACTATTTAGAAAGTTATTCTGATTCAAGGAAAGAAAAACAAATCAAAGTTACAGTGCGAGATGACTTCCTGTTTACTCTTACCCACGTGCTTGGGACAGCCTGGGTCAAAAAAAAACTGTGAACCAGTGAGATGTGAGTTGTCCAATGCCCTGCTTCAACTGGTAGACTAAACTGCTGACTGACAACTCTTCTCCCAACATCCTTTCCAAACAACTTGGCGCATCAGACTGACCAAGGATGCCATACTAGACAAAAAGCATTAGTTCCTAATAATTGACTTACAATTTCCTAAAAGTGGGAGGCTGAGATCATTCAGAATGTAATCCATCTGAGTGTGCCCTGGCACAGCCCACACAGAACACAATATGGTGCTACTCACTCTGCCCTGCCCTGTGGACATACCCCGTAGAAATGTCCAAGTTTCTCTTATGGAGTCAGGTTAAAATATCCCAGTGCTAACTGCCTTGTCTAAATCCACCCTTGTCTCTAGTGAAATATCTCTCCTACAGACTCTGGACCCATACATTTTTTGTGGGGTAAGGAGTAATCTGGAAAACATTTCCTACCCTATAATTAAAGAATTAATTTGCAATAATAGTGATTAAAAAACACTAGTAAATTTATACCAAATCTTTGAAAATAGTGAAAGACTTGCATTTAAAAGATGACTTTCTTTTAAAACATGTTTTCAAATGATAGTGTTCTTACCCAGTCAAAATCTATGGGATGCAACAAAAACAGTACTTAGAGGAAAACTTATAGCAGTTACTACATATGTTAGGAAAGAAGAACAACTAAAATCAATAGCGTCAGCTTCCATAGGATGAGACTAGAGAAAAGTAAATTCAATCTAAAGTAAACAAAAGAAAGGTGATAATAAGAGAGGATAATCAATACTGAAAACAGGAAATCAACAGAGACTCAATGAAATACAAAACAATTTCTTTGGAAAGATCAATAAAATCAAGTCTCTAGCTAGGCTGAGAGAAAGACAGAAAGGATACTAATATCAGAAATGAAGTGGGGCTATTGCTGTATACACTGTGCACATTAAAACAATATTAAAGGAATAATATGAACATCTGTATGACTACAGCATTGATAAATTAGGTAAAAAAAAAAAGACATCTGTCCAAACTCACACAAGAAATAATCTGAATGGACTATATCTATCAAATTAAATTAAATAATTCATAATGTATTCCGAAAGAAAAAACAAAACACCAGATCTAGTTGGCTTCACTGATGAATTCTATGAAATATTTTTAAAAAGTGACTAATCCTCTATAATCTGTTTCAGATGACAAAAGAATATTTACTGACTTAATCTCTCAGGTCAGAACTATACCAATACCTAAATTAGATAGGTAATATTCAAATTGAATATTTTTGTTCTGTAAAAGATACTGTCAAGAGAATTTTTAAAATCTGAAAATTTGGAGAAAATGTTCCCAAAAGAAGAAACTTATGAAGTATTGTTATCCAAAATATACAAATGTCTGTTAAAACTCAACAATAAGAAAACAATGTGATTAAAAATGGGTCGAAGAACCATAACACCTAACCCAAAAAATATGCAGATAGCAAATAACTGCATAAAAAGATGTTCCATATCATGTATATCAGGAAAATTCAATTTAATGCAACAGTAAGATACAACTACACACCTATTAGAATGATCAAAGCCAGAAACTAACAACACCAAATGTTGATGAAGATATGGAGCAACAGGAAGTTGCATTCATAGCTGGTGGGAATGCAAAATGATATGGCCACTTTGGGAGACAGGTTGGCAACTCCTTTCAAAACTAAAATAAGGGCCTCCCCTGGTGGCGCAGTGGGTTAAGCAACGCACTATGAAGCAAACCGCAGCCACTGCAGCACGAGTTCGATCCCTGCTGCCGGCCAGGGGGGGGACCCACATGGTGTGGCAGACCTCTCCTGCTGTGCCCGCTGCTCCCCTCAGCAGTGTACTTCTGTTGATCTGCCTGTTCTGCTCCCCTTTCTGTCTGTGGTGAATCCTCTCACCCCCCTACACCTCTGGCCTGTACCCCAGTGCTTGTATGCATAAATAAATAAATCTTTAAAAAAAAAAAACTAAAATAAGCTTGAGATATAGAATAGCAACTGTGCTTCTTGGTATTTACCAAAAGGACTTGAAAATTTTATACACCTAAAAATAAATAATGCAATATACATACATACATACATATGTATATATATTATATGTCATATATACATATATATATATATATAGAGAGAGAGAGAGAGAGAGAGCAGCTTTATTCATAATTGCAAAAACCTGAAAGTAAACAAGATTTTTCTGGGAGATGAATGGGTATATAAATGGTACATTGAGGGCCTTCCTGATGGCACAAGGGGTTAAGCACAATGATAAACATCTTCAGCATCCATAGTCACTGTAGCATGAGTTCGATCCCCAGTCAGGAGTGACCCACATGGCATAGCAGACCTCTCTTTGTCCACTGCTCCTCTCAGCAGTGTGTTTCAGTAGATCTGCCTCTTCTGTTCCCAACTCTGTCTCTGATGAATACCCTCACTCTACACACCTCTGGTTTATACTCCAGTTTTTGTATACATAAATATTTTAAAAAATGGTACATTGAAACAAAGTTGTTTCAAAAAGCACTAAAAATAAATGCTCTATCAAGCCTTGAAAAGACTTTCAAGAAACTTAAAAGTTAATAAATGAAAAACTCCATTTCTAAAAAGCTATGAGCTGTATGATTCCAACTATGTGACATTCTAGAAAAGGCAAAATTTAGAGAAAGTAGAAAATCAGTGGTTACCAGTGGTTGAGAAGGAAGAAGGACATGAACATGTCAAACACAGAGGATTAGTAAGGCAGTGAATGTACATGTGCTGTATGATACCATAATGGAATATAATAGACACATCTTTGAAAACCTAAAGAAATATATCACTGAGAATGAACTTCAATATAAAGTATAGACTATCACGTGATGTGCCAAAGTATTGATAAATGTACTGTTCAAATAGGGATGCAGATAATAGGTAAGGATAGCTATGTGTAGTGTTGGAAGAAGCCAGAGGCTGTAAGAGCCATAAGCAATGGTCAAGGAGAGAAGAAGTGTTATGACTGAGATCCTTGCAGACTTGCAAACAAGTCACGCTAACAGGAGCTGCACACAGGTCCTAGGATGGAGGCATACACTCTTTATTCTGGAAGAAGATAATAAGGAAACAAAAGAAAATGTTAGATGATAGTAGTGGCTAGTTACATGCAGGCAGGCTTGGCACACAACTACATGACCTTGTACTTCTGGGCTGTGCTTTTTGTAGCAAATGACATATGATTGTTAACTGTTCTCATGCTCAATAAAAGGCCATGGAGAGGTTGGGAGGATTGCTATTTGCCTAGGAGAGCAATAGCCCTCCATCTCCTTGCTTTGACATCCTGTCTGCTGGTCTCATCCCTAGGTCACAGAATAGAGTTACAGCAACAGTGTAGGGCAGAGAGCATTTGAAAAATTTCTGTAACTTATGTTCAGTTTTGTTGTGAATCAAAAACTGATCTAAAAATAAAATATGAAAAAAAGATAGTGTTTTTCCAACTGAGAACTGATAATCATCTCTTTGGTTTTAGCTTATTACTCTCAACAGCTTTGCACTTTCAAACTCATAAAATAAAGCTTATCTAATAAATAATAGAGAACGTCTTTCTATATAAACTCTTGTAATGTGGAGCTGGGTGACAGAAGTAGTTGCATCTTCAGTCACACTGTACCCTGTCTTTGCAAGTGGAGATACTGAGAGTTCCAATCACTGGAGTTACTTCTTTATACTTCTGTTTTTAAAGATTTATTTTATTTATGCATATAAGAGTTGGGGTACAGGCCAGAGGTGAGGGAGGTGAGCAGATTCACCAATGAGAGTGGGGAGCAGAACAGGCAGATCAACTGAAATACACTGCTAAGGGGAGCAGCGAGAGAGATAGGAAAGGTCTGCTGCGCCATGTGGGTCCCCTCCTTGGCCAGGCATAGAACTCGCCCTGCTGTTTGGCGGAAGCTTCACAGTGCGGTGCTCAACCTCTGCGCCACCAGGGAGGCCTCTACTTTCATTTTTGAACATCAGTTCTATTATGGCTGGTGTACTCTCACTGCCCAAATCAGAAAAGCTTTTAATTTCTGACCTTCAGAAAATTTTTTGAAATATCTCTAGCCAAAGGGACACACAGTTGCAAATTGGATGTTTGCTGTGTCTAAATAGTTTCTCTGCAACATTTTAATTTCTGCAACGTTAGAAGTAGAAAGCATACACTTCAAGAAAGATTCATTACAGTCTCTTCATTTCAATTTCACACACAAAAAATAAGCATTGCCTGTGGTAAATGACCTCCTGCCCTTCCTCTATTGATTATGTTTCCTGATTTATTTTCTCTTTTCAATACCCTCTAGCTAAATTCACCTTTCCTCACCCCAAAATTATTTTGTTCAATAAGTGACCTTGCTATTATTTCTTGCAGGCATGAAAATTTTCATCATCTCCATAGATTTATACTCTCTCTCTCTCTCTCTCTCTCTCTCTCACACACACACACACACACACACAAAAGGATAGAACTCTCAAGCATTTTTATTCTTATAAGTTGTCAATGTTTTACAATAAGAACTCTTCTTTCCATTAGCAGTAAATATTCTGTGACCTCTTGTAACATATTTTTAAAATGTACATCTCTTCTTACTCCATATATGCCTTTTGGCCAAGTACTATCATATTTACATCAGTTGATTGGATTTACAGGAGGAAATTAGATTTTTCTCATTAATACGAATGAAAAAAATCCTTTGCAGCAAACATCTGCCTTAAATCATGTTTTTTATTGTTATTTAAAGACAGCAAAGAAATTTGCATATAACTGTTAGAAACAATTTCAACGTTAAAAATTTAAGATTTTTTTAAGATTTTTTTCCAGCTCTTTGTATCACCACCTTTTCTCAGATGCCTAGTAATAACTTAAATGGCACCCAGTCAGAAGACCTTTCCTAGAAAAATAACACATAACAGCTCTTTTGTATCCCTTTATATTTTATCATTATTATATTTCCTTTATAGTATTTATCATACATGCCAGTTTCATTTACTGTAATTACTTAGTGTGCCTCTCTCATTCTGATGTAAGTTTCTTTTAGTTAGCAGTCTTTTTTTATCTTATTCACCATTATATGGTGCTCAAAGTGTAAAGAATACTAGTATATATAGGCCTTCGGCAAATACTTGTTGAGAATAGGGAAACAAACAATGAAAGGAAGCAGGGAATATTGTCATTTAAATTTGATTTCTTACCTTTGTTATAAAATGCTGTTGGTTGAATAGTAGCCACCAGAGATTTCAGGTTTTAATCCCTGAAATGTTGCTTATTGTTTTAAATGGTAAAAATGGTTTGCAGATGGGGTTAAGAATGAAGACAGCATTATCCTAATTAATGATGTGGGCTCTAAATGCTATCAGAAGTGTTCTCATAAAATAGGCAGTGGTGGCCAGATACTGAGAAAAGGCAGTAAGGAAACAGTAGAGAACAGAGATCTACAAACCAAGGAATTCTAGTATCCACCATAAACAGAAGAGGGATTCTCTCCTAGAATCTTCAGAGAATGTATGCCTATCAAAACCTGATTTTGGCATAATAAAACTGATTTTGGACATCTTGCCAGCATGTTATGAGACAATGAGTACCTATGGTTCAAATATATTTCGTTTGTAGCTATTTGCTTAAACAGTCTTGCACCTAATACATAAAATATTTTAAGTATAAGAAAATAAAAATGGAAATTAAACTTAGATATGCTACCCAAATGTAAAAAAAAAAAAAATTAGTATTTATCATTTAAGCTTCAGAATTTTTTAAAAGACATGAAATAACAAAATTATTCCCTTCCATATTGCCCAAACTTTCCAAAGATAGCCACTACATTGAACTAGGTCTAAACCCTTCCCAGTTTTTGTATTTTACCACACATTTATGCACCTCTAAGCAACATGTATGTGTTGTGTTGTTACATTTTAAGAAAATGCTAACTTTTATATAAATAAAAACTATGTCATTTATTTCATTCTTCAGTGTGCTTAGTTACTAAATACTGTTTCCAAAAGTTTCCATCTAAATATCTGTAGCTCTTGTTTATTCATTTAAAGCACAATACAATTTTGCATCATATGATCAAACATCTATTTAGCTATTTTCTTTTGATGCGTATTTATATGGTTTATAATTTGTTTTAATTGCAAACAATGCAATTAACTTCTCTGAGCAGGTTTTCTTGTGCATTTATCTGAGATTTCTTCCAGCAACTATTCTTAGAAATGATTATATTGGATTGTTGGAAAAAAGCACATATTCAGCTCTACTGGCTATTGACAAATTACTATACAAAAGATTTAATTGCACCATTATATAAATAACTATGAATACATAGCTATTTCTACTTCTTACAGTCACACATAGCAATTGATACTCTAAATTTACCTGCAATCTAAGTATAAAATGGTACCTCATACTTTTAAAAATTGGTTTTTTATTTGTGTATCAAGGTGGGTGTTAGGGAGATTGGTATGTATATTATTAGTATTTTTAACAGTTACTTTTATATTATTAATATCTGTGTTGCTTTTGTGTTTAAAATGTCTTCTATTAATCTGTTGCCTGTGGTTTACTTTCTCAGGCCTTTTCTCATATATAATTTATTTTTTTAATGTAGAAAAACTTATTCCTTATGGTTTAGGGGATATTTCTTGCTTTGTAAAAGCAATCCCTATATATTTAATATGTTTGAAACACTAATGTTTTACCTTTTCACGTTTAAGTGTTTATATACAATCCATTTTGTGAATGGAGAAAGATTTCATTTTATTATTTTTACATGCTTAAAAACGTTTTCAGCATAATTAGCTGATTAAATAGTCACCTCTAAAATTTTTAAAGATATGAAGTTTTTTTAAAATGTAGCAGCCAAATGTTTAAGTAAGTTTAGTGTTTAATACTCTGTCATTCTAGGGCCTCCGTTGTGGCGCAAGGGTTTGACTGCCATACTGTGGGGCGTGTGCAGCCACTGCAGTGCAAGTTCAATCCTCGACCAGGGAGGTAACCTACATGGCACAGCAGACCTCTCTGGTGAATCCTCTCTCAGCTCCCCACCCCCTTGCCCCTGGCCTGTGCCCCAGTTCTTGTATGCATAAATAAATATTTTTTAAAAAATACATTGTTAACCTAAAGAACTTTAGTTATCAGAACAAAATTATCTCCTTTTATCATTGACACAAGAGCACGGATATCTGGACTTAGCCTTGAAGGATATGGAAAAGTTCACCTCTAATTCAATATTTTAAAGTGAAAGCACATCTGTGAATTCTATATTGATCATAATCTGAGCTATAGAATGCTATATTCTAAAGTTGGTTATAGTGACTTAGATGTATCAAATTTCCCATAGAAATACTAAGTTCACTCTACAGTTTCAGGTGTGGGTGAAAGGGCAGAGTCAAGTTTCTTGAACAAAGCACAACAAAGAGGAAGAGGAACTATAATTAGTTACTTTAACAAATAAGACTTAGTTTGGCTATTGACAGATGCTATAAATAACAAAAGACAAACTGATGTGATGGAGACTAAGTAGGTAGAGTGACAGGAAAAGCATCTCTGAGGGAATGAGTGACAACTGACCTGAGACCTCAGGGAATAAGGAACGTATATGCTAGACATGAAAGCAGGCTACTTCATGGCAAAGGAGTAACACACTGATGATGCACTTGAATGTCCTTGAGGAAGAATAAGGTCAGTGTGACTGGAATGCAGGGAGTCACAAGTACATTTAGTCTGAGAGGTGAATATGTATATATGGTGCTCTAATTTATGCAAAGTGCCATGTAAAAACATTGGGTTTTTATGTAGGGATGTGACTTGTTTTAAAAGACACTTCAGGAAAATAATAACGTGTAACAGGAGACAAAAATGACCTATGAGTAACCAACTAGGTAGTGGTTGTAGATTTATTGCAGAAATATTGGAATATTAGTTTAAGGCTAACTTTCTACATTTTGATATAATTCGGACCAGTTACAATATTATTTAAGGTAATTTTCAGTTTCTTTAACTTTTATTTATTCTTTTAAAGATTTATTTATTTATGCATACAAGCACTGGGGTACAGGCCAGAAGTGTGTGGGGGGGTGAGCAGATTCACCACAGAAAGCAGGGAGCAGAACAGGCAGATCAACAGAAGTACACTGCTGAGGGGAGCAGCGGGCACAGCAGGAGAGGTCTGCCGCACCTTGTGGGTCCCCTCCCTGGCCAGCAGCAGGGATCGAACTCGTGCTGCAGTGGCTGCAGTTTCCTTCATATTGCATTGCTTAACCCACTGCACCACCAGGGAGGCCCTTCTTTAACTTTTATATATATCTTTATGAAAATTAACTTCCAAGTTTGAAATAAATGCAGTGAAAGGGAGGTAAAAATAGGAAGTAAAAAGTCTTTCCTATTGTATTGCTTTGCCAAAGAACAACTGTATTGATAGGACTTCCTCATACATATCTGTGTTAAAAGCCTCTGTTCAAGAAAAATGTGTAACATACAGATACATTCTAGAGACCAGCATCTAGAGACCAGCATAGCTTAGTGGAAATGAACCTAGTCTTGAAACCAGATATTAAGGGTAAAATCTTATCTACAAAATATCAGTTTAATGACTTAGCAAGTGACTTAGTCTTTCTAAGCCTTGTTTTCCCATCTGTAAATAAAGATAATAATAATGATGGAAGCTATAAAATGTCACAGTAATTAATTCACAGTACAAAACAATGATACATTGAAAAAAAAAAAGCTATTGTCTCTGTAACCAATTGAAGGTTTTTATGTCTGCCATACTAATTTCCTTATTATTTCTAAAATTTTACCAGTAAGTCTATTTGATTAAACTTTCTAGCATAATATTCATATTAATTCAAATAGCATAGTTTCAAAATCAGCTCACATTTAGCCAAATTTTCACCACCTTCCTAAGTGATAGGACATTCTCTGGCTACTTTTCAGACTTCAGGGATAATCCATCTTACTCTCTGGTGTGAAGTCATGGGATAATGAAGGTAAACAGGCAGTTCCATCTGTGAGATGACTTTGAACATGGTACAACTAGAAATAACCAGTACCCACTGCACATCTTCTAAGAGTCTGCAATATCCTCCTTGTAGTTTTCTTTTAATCTCCAAAACAACCCTTAAGATATTATGCTCTCTCCTTTAGAAATTAGAGCTGCATAAAGAATAAGCAACTTTTCAAATTTACAAAGCAAGTAAATTCTGGAGCCCAAAACTAAAATTAGATTTGCCTGACTTAGCACTTTTCTTTTGCCACATTTACCAATTACTAAAATGTGTCTCTTAATAGATCTGTTTTCCTTTTTTAATTATTCTATTGGGTCTGAAATCCCAACCATTAAATTGTCTCCTTTGAACAGAAACTAAAGCAAGGAATTATCCTAAGAAAAAAAATTTATCGTACATGTTAGTTTTAAGTGCCTAGCATTCCTTTATTAAAAAAAAAAAAGGATAGCAGTAGCTTTGTAGAGAGGTTTTCTTTATATAAAGTAAAAGTATAAATAAATCAATCTACCCCCATCATTTTCTTTGTTACAATATCTATTATATCAGTAAATTAAAAGAGTACAAGACTCTTTCAAAATTTTAAATTTTGAATTAGTGGAATAATCCATTAATTGTTAATAAAATTTAACCCTTTATTCCTACCAAAATAAACGTAAACCACTAAAGGTATATGACAATGAACAGGAATCACTTGTTAGTGTTCCTGTTTAAGCTTGGGCAACTTAAATTCATGAACCTTTATTGGGACCAAATTTAAAGTCATTGCTATTACTGACACACAGAACATTTACAGTAAGTAGCCAGTAAATACAAATGTCAAATGCTTTTGAGAAAAAAATTATAAAGGAAAATTATAACAATTCAACTTTCATTAGGCATCTATCTTTTTGAACGTATAATACCTTTCACAATAAAAATACTTTCAAATCTCTCAACATAGCTGGAATTCAAAGCTTATAACAAAGACAATGCTGAAAATAAAACACTTACTTAACTGCATCCAAATCTGAAGTATAAAATTCAGCAGGTGGTGGAATTGGGCTTGCCATTGTTTTTTATTTTTCAACATTATTCCTGAAATCTGTAGACAAAGAACTTGAATTTCCAATTGGTATCATCCACCTACACTACAATATGCTTTTTTTCTCCTTTTCTATTACTTCATAGCAAAGAGGACATTCTCAAACTTAAAAAAAAAAAAAAAAAAAAAAAAAACTACAAATCCAGAGAACGGATAATACCCAATATGTTTTGGGATATTTAATAAATTATACATTTGAAAGTTATATTCAGAATCAATAAGGAGTACCCACTGCTTTTTTTTTTTATTTCACTTACCCTGTTAATAAGGAAGTTTTTTTTTTTTTTTTTTTAATGCATACAAGAGCTGGGGTACAGGCTAGAGTCGCGGGAGGTGAGAGGATTCACCAGAGACAGAGTGGGGAGCAGAACAGGCAGACTGACTGAAACACATTGCTGAGGGGAGCAGTGGGTGAGGCAGGAGAGGTCTGCTACGCCATGTGGGTCCCCTCCCAGGCCGGCGGCAGGGATCGAACTCGTGCTACGGTGGTTGCGGTTTGCTTCATAGTGCGCTGTTTAACCCGCTGCGCCACCAGGGAGGCCCAATAAGGAAGTTTTGAGAAATAAAAATTACTCACAATAATGTCATACATATTCATAAAGTAATATTAAAGGATTATTCTCATGCTATCATTATTTACCATTTATCTAGCAAAACTTAATGGCCTCTATACCCATAAATAATCTGAAAATTGCAGACTTTGGAGAATAAATTAAGTCTTTTTATAAAGGAAAACTAGAAATCTAAGTACATACAGAATACTAAATATCAAATATATTTTTTTAAGAATTAGATTGTAATTCATACTGAGAGAGAAAATGCAATTCTGTACAATTATTCTGTATCTGACTGTATTTCATCTGTCTTAAATTGTGAGGCGTGTATCAAAATATCTAAGTGTGCTGGGCAAAAGACAGTATGCTCATTTGAATTTTTAAAAATGTATATTTTTTATATTCCAACATATTTATTACCACTAGCCTTCCCAAATACCAGTCAAAATAGCTTGCCATTCAAAATTCCACACTTGTCCATTTAAAATTTAAAACTTAATAGAGAAGATTGACCAAAAAGTTATTCAAATCAAACATAGACATTATAAACGTATCTTTTGATTGTAACGAAACTTCGTAAAATATTTCAGTTATAGGAGTATTCTTCTGAATGCCTCCATAACTTGCATTATTAAAATGTTTGACATTCTGATATAAAGAACTCATATAATTTCTAACTTGCCTACTCTTCCTATTTCTATATTAAATACATAGTATAAACTTTTCCTAAAGGACCAATATATTTTAAGCTTAAAGTGTATCACTGATTTATTAAGATGGCAGCTACCTGTTTTCTTGTCACTTTCCTGTTCTCACTACAAGTCCTCAAAACCTCCTAGCTTTTTGCTTTCCTTCACCATGCCGCATGTCTTTGTTTTCCTCTTTACCCAGTTTAAATCCCATGGTCCTAATGAAAATAAGTCCTATTTGCATTGCCCTAAAATAGTCTTACCTGGAAAATCCACAAGGCTGGTCCAATGAAAAAGTTCGTAACCATCCACCAGACAGACACAAATGGAGAATGATCAATAGCCACATGGAGTTGCAGGACTTTATTTTTTTTTTATTCATTTTTATTTTTAGTCAATAAAACAGGCTCATTCTGACATTAATGCTAGAAAAAAGAAATTTGTCCTGCTTCCCCACTCCACAGGCATCGTGAGGCAAATACATTCTCCATCAAAAAATGCAGTTTCAGGGTCTGCCTGGTAGCCTAGGCATTTTTTTTTCTTGATTTATATATATTTGACATCAACTGTAGTCCCCATTAAATTCCCACCACCATTTCACCAGTGCACTGTCACCTCAGTCTCTTGTGCTCTTTCTGTCTTTCCTCTCTCTCCTGTCACAGGACTTTAAACCCTTGATCATCAACCTAAAATAAACTACACAGAAGAGTCACTAATCAGGACCACCCTGGTGGTGCAGCGGGTTGAGTGCCACATTGTGAAGCATCCACAGCCACTTCAGCACGAGTTCGATCCCCGACCAGGGAGGGGACCCACATGGTGCAGCAGGCAGCTCCTGCCTCGCCAGCTGCACCCCTCAGCAGTATATTTTGGTTGATCTCCCTGTTCTGCTCCCCACTCTGTCTCTGGTGAAACCTCTCACTTCCTGCAACTGTGGCCTGTACCCCTGCTCTTGTATGCATAAATAAAAGAATGTTTAAAAAAATAGTCACTAATCAAATAGTTCCTGAGTTCAGTCACTCTTCCTGAGACCTTCTCCTTTTTTCTCAAATTTGCGGATACTCCATCAACCCCAGTCTTGGTAATGATACTACTAAATGTTTGAGAACATGGGTGCAAAATCAAAATAACTTCAGTAACCCTGACAATCAACCCATCTGCATCTGGGACCAGCTTTCCCACCAGTTACAGTGAGCTAAACACTCAGACACCACTTGATTACATTATTCTTCCCTATAAAATGTCTGGGTTCTGCTTGTTTTCAACTGCTTTTGTTTTTCATATTTTACTTTCCCCCTCTAATCTCCTACCTAACTATGCCTGCAATTTTGGAGGAGAGGCAAAGGAAAAGAGAACAAGAAACCCTGTGTCTTGTAATTTTCCATGTGGGCTACTCTTCTGGCCTTGTAGATATTTAAAACTCCTATCCTGGACAACTTTCAAGGTTTTTCAGAAGGTCCCCTGCTGGTCTCTTTGAACCAAAGAGATGTCTGATATCTCTTACTTTTATCTCAGCTCCACATTCAGACAGTAGCTCTAAGTTGCCCCAACCTCCCGGGCAGTCTTTTTGCTGGGACAGACAAAACTCCTATTCTGGATGTTTCCTTCCCTTTGTCTACCTCTGGCCTATGAGAAATGGCCAAATATTCCTGCTATCAGCGGGAATGCTGATTTGTCCCTTCTGCTCTCCCATAACCAGGTATATCAGGTGTCGATCCTGAGGCCTCCACAGCAGCCTTCAGGAATGCTTCAATTTTCTAGTGATTTTTCAGAGACGGTCCTCCATTTTCTCACATGTGCTTACAGTGCAGAGTACTATTTGGTGGCCTCCTGGTGGCTCAAGGGGTTGAGCCCCACATTGTGAGGCTTCCACCGTCACTGTAGCACAAGTTTGATCCCTGGCCAGGGAGGGGACCCACATGGCAAGCAGACCTCTCCTGCCTCACCTGCTGCCCCCTCAGCAGTGTACTTTGGTCTAACTGCCTGTTCTGCTCCCCACTCTGTCTCTGGTGAATCCTCTCACACACATACCCCCACCCCATGACTCTGGCCTGCACCCCAGCTCTTGCATATACAAATAAATCTTAAAAAATATTTTTTTAAAAAAGAATTCTATTGTGATTGCTACTGAGTATAATGAATTAGTTTTAAAATTAGTGGTATAAAACAATAATTTAACTGTGCTTGCAGATTCTGTGGGTCAGGAATACAGATGGAACACAGTGGGGATGGCTTTCTATTTTTGGAAAACATGAGTGTAATGTACATTTGAAGACTGTAATTTTAAAGACTATAAGGCAATGCCACATAGCAGGGTTCTTTTAAAGGAAGCAGATGATTCTGATTTATTTTAATTTTTCTAAGGTAATATAGCTGTGGACAGGGAATAGGCTCCAGAAAGTATAGCTTGCCTTAGAGAAGGGGCAGGCTATGACTTCCCCAGCCCTACAAGTTTTTTGCAAAAATTCCCTGAGAAGTGTAGCTGTGTCTAAGGACCTTACTAGCAGGGAAAGATAAGCTGACTTCAGTGATAGACAGGCTGACCAAGAGCTGGGCTGGAAAGGGCATTTCTGGGCCTTTTGAAATGTGACCCAGAATTTGAGAGTCATCAGTAGAGCAGTAACCAGTAGAAGCTGATATCTTAGCCTCTCAGTTGGAAAATCAATCTGTTCTGATCTTGCTAAAAGTCTAGTTTTTATTGATTATTGCTATAGGAGTTAAGGGAAGTGTCTCTCCTTAAATGTAAAATAATGTGTTAGGAAGAAAAGAAGTAATGGCCTTAGGAAAGGTGAACCAGGCAGTATTGAAGCTGATCTGAAATGGAAAGTTCAGTAACCTGTAGGTAGACTGCAAAATGACTGGTCAGAGACTGATTTTTATAAAACAAGGGGCAAATAAGAAAGACTGTGATTTTAGAGCAAACCTCTTAAAAACCTTCAAGTCTCCATTTTAATCTAGATTTCAAAAATTATATAAAAATCAAGATATTTTCTTTGGAGTTATGAAAGTATCCTCCCAAATAAACAGATATAGGGAAAGTTGTTCTTTAAAGGTAATAAAATAGTAATTTGAACTTTCATAATGGTATATATTTATATATTGCTTTTATAATAAAAAATTAAAACTAAGTATAAAAATAGCTCAGCATTACCATAATATTATACATGAGCTGATGAAGCTAGGTAACATTTAAATTACATATATTTTGATTGCACAAGAGAAAGGAGGGAAGAAAAAACTGCTTCAGAAATTGACTAGAGATAAAGAAATGTATATTACCTGTGGAAAAGAATGAATAGGTCCAGTTAAACCATACTGTAGAAAATAGAAAAATGAAAGATGAGATTAGAAAAGTAGGATAGGATTCAATTTGTAGTTTAAGGAATAATAAATTCCCCAATGACCATAAGAAAGACATTAAATGTTATTAGGCAAAAGAATGAAATACTTACATATCTTCTTTAGGAGGGCTAACTTGATAGCATTATGTAAGGAGATTTAAAGATAGGAGTGATCATGTTACTAAGCAGTGCACTCTCTCCAGAATACTATGAAAACTTATATGTGACATCAGGTTTTGAGAAGATAAGAAGGTTTCTGCTAATTAATTGGCAAAGAGATCAGAGATAAACTCAAACCCACTCTTCAATCAAGCAAGGGGAAAAAGTTTATATAGGTTTTTGGGAACAGAGTTAACAAAAAAGGAGTTACATTTATTAAATGAAAACAAACAAACAGGGGCCTCCCTGGTGGTGCACCACACTATGAAGCATCCACAGCCACTGTAGTGTAAGTTCCATCCCTAGCCAGGGAGGGGACCCACACCACTCAGCAGACCTCTCCTGCCTTGCCACTGCTCCTCTCAGCAGTGTATTTAAGTATGCATCTGTCTGTTCTGCTCCCCAGTCTGTCTCTGGTGAATCCTCTCACCTCCCGCATCTGTGTCCTGTACCTCAGTTCTTCTATGCATAAATACATCTTAAAATAAAAAACAGGGAGCAAAGAAATATGGATTTGGCTAGTCACAGGGCAGTTCACACAGGATGTATGAAGAGGCTTTCTTTCCAACAAGTGGAGTTTTGCATTTTTGTTGGTGACCACTCACTTCTTTGTAGTATTCCCCTTCTGTGTCTCCTAATTCCAACTGCCCTTGAAATTCAGCTCACATTTAACCAATAACCAGACTCAGCTATCTGTAAAAGCAAGTCTCAGAGGAAATTTTAGATAATTGTCTTTCTTTTTTCTGTGTTGGATCTGAGACCAATTTAACAAGTTAGTCTCAATTACAAATAGAAACAGGGTACTGGTTAAAAACATTTTAATCTTTTAGTAATCCAATGGCTATGAGAATGACAAGGTCCAGAAGAACGGAGGGAACAGTTGGATTTAAGAACAACTGCAGAGATGCAACAAGTAAGGCTGGATATCTGGAAATATTTAGGAAAAAATAAAGAAATGATTCTAATATTTTAAGGCTAAGTGAATTAAGAATTTGCGATCCCAGTGTAAAAACAGTAATGGAAAGGAAGAAAAGTTAAGTGAATAATTAGAAGGGGTAGGAAACTGCTTAACTTTTTGTATATTTTACTTTAGGTTTCTGATAGAACAACCAGACTTCTTGTATTGTCTTTTGCTTTCACTTAAGATTTTGGAAATGTAGATATAAGCTTTTTAAGTTCAGTATTTTTCTGATAGTAAAATGCAAAATTTTGGTTAATACTATTGGAACCATTTTAAACTGTTTGGAGAACACAATCATAAAGATAATGTAAACAATCACTACTCTTAATGGTAATTTCCTTAATTTAAGTACTGAAAAATATGAAATGAATGAGTCACAAAATTTTTTTGTACCAGATATTTGTGTCTGTGTTCAGAAGACTATTCATCTAAATCAGGCAATATTGCACTATGGTCAAGCAAGACTCCTTAATACACAAAGTTCCCAGAAGCATTGTGTTAAGGCATTCAGATAGAAGGGTAGTCTGTAAAACACACTTTAACAGAATAGTGTATTACATTTAAAGTATTTCTCATTCATTTATCCTTTTAGAGTAAGACAAAATTCTATTTTATGGCTCATATTTCCGTCCATATACTGTCGACTTTCTGTTTACATAACTTGACCTAGCCTGCTCTCATATTTTCTGCTTTCTAAAAGTGTGCAAGTGGATGTCCAGAGTTAATGCTTATATGTTATTAACTGAATTGACATTTGAAAATAAAAGTGATGGTGAAAGTGAGAAATATACAATTTTGTAACTTCTTCATAAAATTATTCAGTACTATTGAAGGAAAGGTGTTCATTGACAAATTAGTTCTTCAAAGTCTCAAATACTTTTATATGTGCAATTAAGAAAGCATTGATATAATTATAGAAAATATTTTGGTATCCAGCACCAGCTTTGACACCAAAATAATTGGACAGTCATTATTCTTACCTTCTGATATAAATCATGCATATGTATAGGTATGTACACCCAATTCTAAGTTTCTTATTAGTAAATATTTTCAAATTTTAACTCATACAATTTTTGCAGTCTATTTTGGTTTCCTAATATCATTTCACTCTATCTTAAATGTTGAACAATATAATTGAATTTATCATAAATAGTAATCAAAATGTTGTCAGCTACTTCACCTGTTATATTCAAAGTTTTTTATTTCATAAATTTGGAAAGAAAAAAACACATTGGAATCAACTGTTTTTCCTATGTGAAGCATTCGATAGTTTTGATATAAAATTGGCTTTATATAATGGCAAAAACCACTTCTGTTAATGGTGCTATCACTTCACTTTTTGTATGTACACAAAGAAACTCAAGTTCTAAAATATGTAAAATACTTTTAAAAGAAAAACTTCAACTAAATTAAAAATTCATCTAAAGTAATATTTCAAAAATGATTAAACATATCTTTTAAAGTTGTAAGCATTAATTCATTTACTTAAATACTTTTAAACAATTATAAATGTGTGAAGTAGATTTTTTATTAATCATTGAAATCACTTTGGATCACAGTCTTAGTTTGGGTTGCCATGGCAATACACCAAGACTAAGTGACTCAAACAACAGCAATTGATTCCTCAAATTTTAGAGCCTGGGAAGTCCAAAGTCAGAGTGCCAGCAAAGTTAATTTCTGGTGAGGACTCTTCCTAACTTGCAGATGACCCCTTCTTGCTTTGACTTTATACAACTTTCTTCTCTGTGCTTGCACAGAGGATTGAGCTCAATTTGAAAATCATCATTGTAGATGTAATTAGTGCACGGTCATACCAGAATATGAAAAACATGACTGGTATCCTTACAAGGAGAGAGGGAGCTACACAAGGAGAATGCCATCCAAGATCAGAGTAATACAGGCACAAACCAAGAATCGGTGGTCACCATCAGAAGTTCAAAAGAATCAAGGAATGATGCTCTCCTAGAAACTGCAGAGGAAGAAGGACCCACTCTTGATTTCAAATGTCTGGCCTCCAGAACTGTGACAGAGAATATATGTCTGTTATTTTGGTCCACCTAGTGTGTGGTACTTTATTTGGTCAGCCCTAGGAAACTAGTACAGCCTGCCCCCTGAGGAAAGGCAAATGCATTCTGGCTTGCCTCTTCACAGGTAGGTGTTCAACTTCCACTACTCTGTTTTGTTCCTTCTACTCTAGCTGCTTTAATGTAGTTCCAGTATGCTAGACATGCACAGGCCTTGTGGAATTGGTATTTTCTGATCTTTGATAAATTCTTCCCTCAGATGTCTAATCTACTCGCTTTACTCACCAACTTTGGGACTTTTTTCATATACCACTATTTCTGTTACTTTTCCCACCATGTTTAAAATTAAAAGTATATCCTTCAAATTATTTTTCACAGTTTCCTGCTTTTTAATTCCATATTACTTTTCATGCACTTAAAATCTACTTTTCAATAATTTATTGTTTTTCTTTTCTATTTTTGTCACCACCATTTCCCCTGCCACATTATAGCCATTCAAGACTTAATTCATGAAGCACTTTTTAAAAACTTGGTATATTCTGGACACTGAAAATTCAATACCAATGTGATTGATTTTGCATTCTTGGCAGGGTATAAGGGATTAGTTATCACATAAAAAAATTGTTAAAAGCCAGATTGTAGATTATCATATGTGCCATATTAAATATATAGTTTGCGCCTAGTTTCAATTGTTTAGTTGAAATGTTGTTAGAGTTGCTTGCAGTGAAACATATTAGTTAAAAAAAAACTTATAAAATATGTAAAAGAGATAAAATTAAGCTGCTCAGTCAGAAGCAAGGCTTTAAATTCCAGAATCCTGTCCTCCCTCTGTTCCTTTTCTTCTTCATAACACCTGAAGGTCGCTACATTCACCTAGGGCTTCCTAAGAGTGTACGTTGAAAGCATTGTTCTAAGTAATAGAAAATCTCTAAAGGATTTAAGCAAAGCAGCTACATGATGAGCTTTGCATCTTATTAGATAACTGGAGCAACAGTATGAAAGATAAATCAGAGGTTTGTAAAACTGAAAGAAAAAAGGCCAGCAGGGAGAACCTCATGATAATTCGGAAGAACAATGCCCAGAAAATTGTCATTGAATCAAGAAAACAACTGTAGGGAACATTGTTGAATGGGAAACAGGGTTACTAAAACCTGATTAACTAAATACATCGAATGGAGGAGGGGAGGAAGAATTCCAGGTTTCTATGTTGGGTTATTAGACAAGAAGTGGTAACACTTACTAATATAGTAGAGATGGAAAGAGAAAACACTATGGCCATCAACACCGTCAGCTATAGTACATGTAGGACATTCAGGTAAGTGTGGCCAATACTGTAGGGAAAAGAGTCATGTTCAGATTTGGGTTTAGGTGTTACCTTATTCAGCATTCATTAAGCCAAAAGTATTCATTGAATTATTTCTATATTCCAGATACTCTGCAAGTAAGGCGAATGTAATGTAATAAAAACAGTCATTTTCCTTAGATTCAGTGACAAGAAATTATAGTCAAGGAGGCCAGAAGAGAGGGAAGCTCTCTGTTCTGTGTTTATCTAGACCAGAAAAGGGCTTTGCCAGTTTCTACAGTTTGATATTACAATAAAATAGATGGTTTCAAGAAAATTAAAAGAAATTCCTAATTTAATTTTGTAGCTTATTATTAAACAAACTTATTAACTAATGTGGGCTCCTAATTAATGTGCATGCCCATGACTTCCTACCCATTTGTTTATCAAGACATACAATTTATGGGGAAAAAAAAATCAACATCAAGATTGAGCAAAAATGAGACAAAACATAAGGAATTGCCTCTAAATACAGGAGAGAAAATGCTGTAGTTGAGGGATAAGGGTCATTGGAAATTACATATACTACACTGAATGGCACAGGAAACAGTGATGAAGAGTCAGAGTATCATGTACTTAAACCTAATGGAACAAACTTGGAGGAAGATATGTAGTAAGTGGAGCTAACATGCAGTGCTAGTGGGAGTCTACGTACATATCTTATGACCCAGCTACTCTATTCCTAAGAATTGACACAGTAACAATGCACAGATAGGCTCCAAAATGTATGTGCAAAAAACATGTATTGTATGATTGATAATAATCAGAAACTAAAATTATCTCCAAAGCCCATCAAATAGAGACTGAATAAATAGCAATGCATTTATATAATGAAATACTTCAAATCCATGAAAATGAAGTTATGATACCCAGAAAACATACATTTTGCAAGCAAAATTTTCAACAAAAGAAACCAGACTAAAAGGTCGTATCAAAATCTATTTATAGCAACTTCAATAAGAGGCAAACAAATCATTAGCACTCAAATTCTAGATACTGTGTACGCTTAGTGGAAAGACTACAAAGGACTAATGAGAAGGTTGAGTGTTATTTCTTGATCCAGATGAGGCTTACCTATTTGTGTTCAGGTTGTGATTATCATTAGGTTATATATACTTTTTCATTTCTATTTTATAATTAAATGAAATTTTCACTGAACAATCCATAGTTATATTCTATACCAATTATACTAAAATGAAAGAAAAATAATGCATTTTAAAATATAAAAAGTTAGTTATTAGAGAGTAACAAAAATATGCTTCAGAAATACATGGGTAAAATTTTTACTTACAGGAAAATGACCTTTTAATAGTCCAATAAAATGTCATATTCATTTGTGGCATAGTATAACATTGAACATAATAGATATATATTTATCACAATGTACATACTTTAAAATAAATTTCATTTTTAGGAATGCAAATTGATTCCAGTTTTTTAAAGGAAAAAACTGTCCACACATTAAAAAAAAATAAAGTAGAGGAATAGCCTACTAGATGTAAAACATTTTATAAATGCATGGAAATAAAAATTGTCTGCTTTTTCCATATATAATAAATGGAAAAAGAACATATAAATTGGCAATAGAAAAGTGAATAAGTTAAATATTGCTCTGGAGATGCAAAATCTATAATATTTGCAGATGACATGAATCTACATTTAAAAAAGGCAGCTAGTCAGACTGGCACATTGGTACAATTGCACCAGTTGTTAAGCTACTGAACTGCTGGCGATAAGCTATTTCCACCAAATTGGAAATTATTTTGTAACCTCCGGTGTTTTTTTTTTTTAATTTTATTTTTTACTTATTTATGCATACAAGAACTGGGGTATAGTCCAGAGGTGCAGGGGGTGAGAGGATTCACCAGAGACAGAGTAGGGAACAGAACAGGTGGATCTACTGAAACATACTGTTGACGGGAGCAGCAAGTGAGATAGGAGAGGTCCGCTGCACCATGTGGGTTAGCCCTCTGGCTGGTGATTGAACTCATGCTACAGTGGCTGGTGATATAGCTTGATAGCACTGAGACTTGACCCCTTTCACCACCAGGGAGACCCACTAACCCCCAGGTTTTGACACAATTCAACAAACTGGGACATAACGCCTGACGAAGGGTGGCTTAGAGGAACTTGTCAAACACAATACATGTAACTGGCGAGCACTACAGTCAGTCAGTCAGTCCACAATGATCTTGATTACCAAAAACTACCACAAACTCATTGAATGACCATAAAAGGACCTGCAATATTTCCACCTTCTTCCTGGCCCAGGGAATCCTGGATGGATAGTGCTTAGGGATAAATGTTAATAGAGACATTTTCCATGTCACTCACTGCCATCCTCATACTCACATGTTCCCGAGCCCAATGTCCCCAAACACTTTTGGAGACTCAGAACCCATGGTAACTGTAGATGCAGGTAAGGGATAATATGTTTGTTTGAAAAGTGATTATGTTTAGACTGCCACTATTAATACACTAAACTAGGTAGGTACCAATCTCCTGCCTGAAGAAAGGGGGTATTAAACCTGAACTTGAACGAGAAAGATTCTGTCCCCAAGCATTAAAGAACAGGTTTGCCCTTCTACTGAAAACCAGGACAATAGGTGAGATTTTCATCTAGAAATGTCTCCTGTCTTCCTGCCTTCAATTGGTTGTGAAAAACCTGCAGCCAAGTTTATGACCACTGCTTGGAAGACCTGTTTATGGAGTATCTCCTTTTATTGACCTCTCATGTCGCTAAATTTTCCAATAATTTGTAGGTAATGTTTGATTTTCTATGCAGAATAATGTTAAAAATTCTTAACGAATAGTTTTAAAACTACTTGGTAAAGTCAATTAAATTTAAAGGTTTATTTTTGTCAGCAGTTAGAATCCTAATATACTGTCTGATGGTGTTAAGGGTGTGCAACAAAGGAGAAAACAACAACAAAAAAGCTCTGTTTCTTGGAATAAAGTAGTGTTTGCCCTACTAAGTTTATTTACAGATTAATATAATGCGTTTTTCACTAATTCTTTAAACTGATCGATATTGTTTTAATACACAAAACTTTCTGCATTCTCAAAGACATTTCCTTTTGTTAAACAATTCAATCATCTTGACTTGAAAATTAGAGCTTTTGATCTACTGGATGACAAGTTACTCCTTTCAATGAAGCTCTTTTGATATTCTTCATGGCCAAAGGAAAAGAGAAATCAGTGATATTTAATTTGAACTTTACTGTTAGTTACGCAATTTGTATTGTATGAATTGTGCATACGCAGTCTATTTTTAAAGAATACACATTTCTACAATAATTTAGAGGTATTCAAATTTTGTAACATTGTGCTGTTTGAAATTAAAATATAATGCAGATATTTTCTGCTTTATCACTGTGGCACTTTTCTGCTAGGTAAACAACTATATATCTTCTGCTTTCAAATGAGTTTGTGCAGGTGTGCTGAAAATCCTTACTCAATAATTTATAAAACCCTCATGAAAATATTGCATTTCCCTAATTGCTCATTATGCATTCCCAACTGTTTTAGGAGAAAATAAATACAACTCAATAATTAAAATAAGGCATGATATAATTTGTGTGTTAAATTGCATAACATACCATAGACATACTAAAGATGCAGTCTTTAAGTCTACAGTCATTTATTCAACATGAGTGTCTGAATATATCAAGTAAGCAACTATAAATAAAATTATAAGGTATAGTTTTTATTGTAAAATAGAAGAAGTAACTACATATGATGTTAATGATAAAGGTTAATATAAGGCAGTTGTAGATAAGACAAGGAAGGGAGTGATCATCTGTTTAACCTTTTCATGTACAAGTAAAAAATTGAGGAACTTGTGTCATTAGGAAAATAGTGGTGAGTAAATGCCAAATGTCTTAAATAATTTCAATTCCAAAAATACTTATTTGGAATATGAAACTATGCATTCACTGTCTATTGGGTACAAAGTTGAATAGGCATGACATCTTACCTTTATCAATTCACAATTAGTGTGTGAGGGGGAAGGAGAAGTGTCTCAGTTTAATTATGCCACACTATAGTTGTAAATTTATAGTTAGAAGGGTTTTCATCTATTGTACTGTTTTAATACATATCTGATACAGCATAAATTTATCATTCATGTTAACATTTCAAAGATTAACTGATATACAAAAGATACTACAGCTCAAATAACAGAGGAAAAACCTACTGAATATACAGAAACTAAAAATAAAGATTAGTCTGAAGTAAATAAGTCTAGGTTCATTTCATTATTCCAGCCACACTACATAGGCCCTTTTAAAGTAGCATTAGCTTCATAGATTTATAGTTTTAGTAATTGGGTCCCTGATTATTTGGCATTTATTGACCTAAACTTTGTAAGATCATATTTTTCACCATTTCAATCAACATTGTATCTACAAATTATAACACAGTCAGTGTGCTATTTATATTTAATAAGTGATTACAACCATATAGAGAATTTTTCAATGAGTGAATGGAATTTTATAGTTTGGTGATAAATGCTACTATAACATTATCTCATTTAATTATCACACTATTCTGGGAAGGTAGCCATTATTATCTCTGAAGCTTTGGGTAAGTAACCTGTTAGATTACACAAGTATTAGAAGTCAGAGTTATATAAAAGTGCTATCTTTTTAACCACTATATCATCATAAATTCATTCTAATGAGCAAGTAAATAATTTGAAACAGAAATCATATTGGAAAGAATGAGAATAGAGCAGGAAGCACACATTTGAATTGTGTTTTTAAGTTTACCTTTTCTGGAAGATAAACCTATGCAAAAGGAAGATAAGTTTGGAGAATTGTTTTTGTTCTTTACAAAAATGATTCATACAAAGTTACCTACGGGTATATGGTTTTATATTTGCTATTTTGTTGTTTAATACTTTCCTAGAGATGAAAAATGTTAAATAAATAACATTAAAGATAGTTTTTTTTTTAATAAAAAACACTAAAAGATAGGTTTCTCAATCTGCAAATGTATTTTAGAGAATTTAATCACTATTGAATCTACAATATATACAGGGGTAGAGAGGATAGCTTTATAACCAAAGGGTTGTAATTTTAGGAGACCAAATTCATGTGTTTTGAGTACATTTCATCAGATTTTAAATCAAAATACTTATTTGTCTTTCTAATGTAGAAGATGAAAATGCTAAAATCTGAGAGGCAAAAACATTAGTTAATATTCAATGAAATTTATCTTTGATCTTTTGGTCTTGTTTTTTTTTGTTGTTGTTTGTTTGATTTTGGTTGTAATTGCCCATTTCCTTGAACAACTTCTTTTTGTGTTGTTGTTGCTCTTTCACATTCCTCACAAAAGTGTAGCCATCTGATATTTTTCTCTTGCCTTCTGACTTGTCTCACTGAGTATAATTCCTTCTAGCTCCATCCGTGTTCCATAAATGGCCCTAGTTTATCATTTTTGATTGCTGAACAGTATTCCATTGTGTATATGCACCACATCTTCTTGATCCAGTCATCTACTTTTGGGTATCTGGGTTGTTTCCAGGTCTTACCAATTATAAATAGTGCTGCAATAAACACAGGGGTACAGGTGCTCTTTTGGATCGGTATTTTTGTGTCCTTTGGGTAGATCCTTAGGCGCGGGATTGCCGGATCTTAAGGTAGTTCCATTTCTAGTAGACTGAGGAAGCTCCACACGGCCTTCCATAGTGGTTGGATTAACTTGCACTCCCACCAGCAGTGTACTAGGGTTTCTTTTTCTCCACATCCTCGCCAGCATTTGTTGATTTTTATATATGCCTTTCTTACCGGTATAAGGTGGTATGTCATTGTGGTTTTTATTTGCATTTCCCTGATTATGAGGGATGTTGAGGATTTTCTCATGTGTCTGTTGGCCATGTGTATATCTCTTTGGAGAAGTGTTCTTTAAGTTCTTCTGCCCATTTTTTGATTGGATTTTTTACTTTGTTTTTCTTGAGTCTTACGAGTTCTTTGTATATCTTTATGATCAGACCCTTGTCCATTGTGTGGAGTGCAAAGATTTTTTCCCAGTCATTGGGGTTTCTCTTTGTTTTATTTAATTTTCCTTTGCTGTACAGAAGCTATAGGGACTATGGGCAGGGGAAGGGGGGTGGAGGGGAGAGCAAAGATGGGGATGAGGGCAGAAGGAGCACAAGGGACTGAGATGATGGTGCATGGGTGAAATGGTGGTGGGAACTCCCTGGGGAATACAAATGATGTCAAATATAATTAAATAAATCTAATAAAAATATTCAATGAAATTTGTCACATGTATTTGTCATGACTATAGAGCATATTATTGGTTGAGTAAACTACACATTTTAGACATAAAATTGTACAGCTGCAAATGTATTCTAGCAACTACCTGCTTTTTCTGTTTTACCGAAATTTTTTCCCCCTCCCTTAAGCTCTTTCTTCTCAAGGATATGTCAGTCACACGATTTAGCTCCTCTATTAAAAGTAGAATGCATAGAAGAGTACATGGGGCTGTGGATGTTGCCAACAAAAGTGGGATCATCTAAACTGAATCCAGTTGGCTAATTCTATAAATATTTTCATTGTATTAAAAAATAGAAAAGCAAATACAGTTTGGACCAACAGAATATCTTTATACTTGTGATTTTTTTGGAGGGGTGATTTGGAGGAAGAGGTAGATGCAAGGAGACAGGTGACCCCAAGAGAACACAGTGGTTTTCTGTGGAGGACACTGACTGAAGGAGAGGAATACCTAAGAATGAAGTCAAATGAAGAAAACCAGAGTTAATAGGAAAGATGACTTAGAGATAAGTTCTATTTAAATCTAGAGATTGGATTCATGTCAGAATGTCTACAACCAGCTTTCATGTTTTTAAGGAATAATGTTCAATATAATGTGTCAGAAAGAAGTGTGTTGTATTTGGTAGGAAATAACTTTAGCAATTCCTTGAGGAACCACACAAAAGGAGCTATGTTTTTGAAACCATACTTCTGTCTCTGCAGATAGGCAGATAGACAGAGATAGAATGAGAAGGAGAGAAAACACATACAGTTAAGCCCTCACACTTAACTAATGGAATGATAGTCTAGTATTATGTGCCTGAAATTATTTTCACTCAAATTTTGAAAGTGTACATTTAATGTCCTTTAGTCCTTCTGAATTAGTTTTCTGTTATTCAGATGATCACACTATATATCCAACTTCCTGTCACACTACTTAAATCTTCTAGGATTATCTTGTTTTAGACTTTCTGAAAATTCCAATCATATGCTCTGTCATTCCTGTCTTTACATTAATATCATCAGACATTTACTGGGCTTTTCCAATTTTTCCTGGAAAAAAATTCTACCATTTATATTTAGAAGATCAATTCAGGTTTTCTATTGCTAAATTTCTTGTCTTTTTACTACTATTTTATTTTTTCTTTTCTTTTCTTTTTCTTCTACTAGATGGGAGATTCCTTCAGCTTGTTTCTCCAAATAACCAAATTTTTATAAGAGCAATTCAGCCACAGACATACAGAGGAAAGAAGGCCCTTGAAGATGGTGGCCAAGATTGCAGTGATGCAGCTCCATATCAAAGACACAAAAGATTGCCAGCAATCCCCCCAGATGCTGGGAAGAGACCAGAAAAAGCTCTTCCCTAGCACTCAGAGAGAGCACAGCCTTGCAGATAACTGGATTTCAGACACAGCCTCCACAACTCTGAGGGAAGAAATAACTACTCTTTTAAACTATACCATTTAGCATTTGTTCTAAGAACCCTAGCAAATGATTACAGTGTCCTTTATGGGAGTATGGTTTTCTATCTTGGGCTTGTGAATAGTATAATCAAGTGGGGTGAACCATCTCCTACATCTTCTCTTTTGGTCTTATCAATATTCTACTGGTATTATAGAGGTTACAGGTATGGGGGTGTGTGTCTGTGTGTGTATGTGTGTGCACTCACACATGCATGCTTATGTTGGAGGGAAGGTGGGCAGTGGTCATAAACTCAGCTACAGGGTTTTCATAACCAATTAAAGGTGGAAAGATGGGAGACTTGTTTCTAGATAGACTCTCACTTAATTTTCCCGGACTTCAGTAGCGGGGTAAACCTGTTCCTTCTGTAGTGTCTGGAGACAGAGCCTTTCTGGCTCAAGTTGTCCATGTAAAATGCAGTCTTGCTCCTGCCAGAAAAGCAGAGTGGTATGCAGCTATTGTGGTTTAATGGCTTAGCAATGGTAGTCTGAGTATCTAACCACTTTTCAAACAAACCTACCCCTTTCCTATCTGTACAGTTACCAATATTTTCCTTGACTCACTTCCCATTGGCCTTTTCTCTGAAGCTTGTAAGTTATTTTCATTTACTTCTGTTTTGCTAATTCATTTTAGAAACTTCACTTTCATTTTTGCAAAAGTTTTTGACATCTATTTTTTGGCACTGTCTCCTTTTCTGAATCTTACCTGGAGGTATATTAACTTTTTAATGTATTTGTTTAACTCAATGGGATTTCAGGGAAAAAAATGTTATAGTTCAGGTTTAAGCTATTACATTTGACTACAGGTCTTCAAATATTTATTTTTGAAGTAACTTTTAAACTTATCTTTCCAATTATTGGCAATTGTTTATTATTCATACATTATTTTCTGTCAGACAAACTCTAAGCTGGTTGGAGATAAAGCAGAGGAAAGGAAAACTGAAGCAACCCTTGAACTATTGAGAAATGCCTGAAGCTCAAATTTTGAAATCTTTTCTGGTATTTCTCATTCAATAGTTTTAGCATTCAATCATATAGAGAATATTTAATAAAAAAACTCACACTTGAGACATTAAAATGCCACAAACTTGACAAAAATCTAAGAATTTTTGAAAAGACAAGTTGTAATTTTCAATAACAGATGTTGCTTAACACATATAATATTAATATATGCTCTACCTAAGAGTGATGGAATATAAAATACATGCAAAACTGTGTCTACAAATAAAATGCCATGTAAGAAAGAAATATGACTTATACCAACACATGAAAAGAAGTTTCTACAGGGAAATGAAGTATAACAATTTCTACACTGGAAATATTCTCGATATTTAAGTTATAGTTTAGACAGAGCAGATTGAACTAAAGTGGTGGACAAATGTACTGCTAGTAACCTTTCTTGAATTATTCATCATTTTTACTTATCTCCCCAGCATTTAGCCATCTGTCTTCCCAGGTTTAGAGCTCTTAAATATGGAAATACTCCAATATATAATTTTAATAAAATATTTCACAAGGCAAAATTGGCACATCAAATACACAAAATTTAACTTACATAACACGTAGAAGAGAGACTGTGTAAAAATATACCCACATTACTTCCAAATTAACAGAGACATATTTCAGAATATTATGGCAGGACATGATTATAGTCACAGAAGGGAGTTAAAAGCATCTGTGCCCCTCCATAAGACATGGTCTCTATGATCCTTTAAAATTTGGGTGCCTTCTTTTTACTTTCATGATGAGACTCATTTTCTGTATGGAGACCTTAAAATGCCATTCTGCCATGAGAGCAATGCTTCTTTAGAAAATAAAATGCAACCACAAAAGAAATTTGACATATAGATATTTCTGCACAGCTCAGTCATTGCGAAATCAAAAATACATAAAATGCTCATCTCTTGTTAGATATTTATTCTGTGGGGAGTAGGAGAAAATTATTCAGAATTATTTACAGGACAATAAACTACAGAAAACCCTCTGCTTTCATTTTCTCCCATAATCACTCATTTTTAGATTCTGACTGAATGACATTTCAAGGACAAATTTGTAAAAACATATGCATAATAAGAATTATTTTAATGAAAAACCTTGGAATGGCCTGTGTCTAAGCAATCCCTTGGTGTTAAATGGCATTTATGAAATCATGTAATCAAGTCAGGTTCTAATTATTACTTATTTAAAGAACAAGTAGGCAGTGTACCTATCCTCATTTGCCACGATGAAGTGAGTTGTTGAGCAAATTAAGTCTGAGACAATGACAGATATTTCCCAGAAAAAAAAAAAATTGTGGATCTATTCAGAAATTTCTTTCTTAATTCATCCAGCCCTAAAGACATGACAGATAGAGTGGGTACGTTCATAATAAAGGGGCAGAGAGAAGAAATGTGGCCCTTCTTAGTTGAGCTCCATCAACAAAGAAAAGATGCCATGAGAAATTTATGAAAAGTCCTTGCAGCACTCTAGCCTCTGTAACACTTCATCATTCCTCAAGTTCAACCAATTTTCTAAGATTAATGTCTCTATCTAGTTGGAATCCTCAGCCTCTTATCAGTTGTTTCTTTCTTTTCAGTGTTTGCAAAAGTCATCTCCTTTAAATGGAAGCTTTATTTTGCTTATTTGCTTGAATTGATTCCGTCTTTACACTAAAATCTGTTTTGTGTCCCTCACACAGCTCTGTCAGACGCACCTTCAGGTTACTGACACCCACATAAATAACTAGGTTTCAGCCCTGGTTCTATTCTTTTTCTGGGTAATGAGTGCCTGCATCCTGCTTCTTGGTTTTTATTTTAGTAAGATCTTAGCTTCTTTAAAAGCAAATCTGTTTTTGCTCAGTGACCATAGAGCCCACAAGTGTGAACGGATGGAAGTATGTAGGGAAGCTATTGGTAACTGAACAGTCACTGCTCTTCTTGTTCTTACATTGTACACTGATGCTCATTCACCAAATTTGGGGAGCAAGGTAGAAAACATGAAATTGTACTTACTTAAGGGACTAAATAATCATGTAATCTAGCTGTTTTTATTTTTTAAAGATTTATTTATTTATGCATACAAGAACTGGGATGTAGGCCAGAGGTGTGGGGGATGTGAGAGGATCCACAAGAGACAGAATGGGGACGAGAACAGGTAGGTTGACTGAAGTACACTGCTGAGGAGAACAGCGGGTGAGACAGGAGACAGGAGCTGCTGTGCCATGTGGGTCACTTCCCTGGCCAGAGATAGAACTTGTGCTGCAGTGACTGCGGATGCTTCATGGTGTGTTGCTTAAGCCCTTGTACCATCAGGGAGGCCCCTAGCTTATTGTTTAAATGTAACGGAAATTAGAACAAAAATATTTAAACCACCTCTTCAGGTCTACATCAGAAATGGTATGAATATCTGCTGCACTGAATGCTTTAAAAACAGAGGTTGTAGAGTGGAGCTGCCTGTGTCAGAATCTCAGCTCTGGCCAACAGGTCAGCCAGACTATGTTGCTATCTGTTTGTTTACACAGAAAATGGGCAAAGACCATTGCACTTCTGCCCAAGTTGTAACAATTAAATGAGATCAAGTAGGTAAGTTAAACAGCATTCATATTTAATTCTTGTTTCTCTCTACTTGTGGTTCCAACATATCGACCTTTAAAACAATAAAATACTGATATCCAGCCTCAGAAAATTATATCAGTATATCCCAAGTGTACTTGCAAATCCATAACTATACTTTCAAAACAGCATTCCTTCTTTGCCAAAATAAGATCTTAAAGTGAGGGTAAACACAGTATGTAACAAGTAAGAAATGAAGAGAATGCACTTTGTACTTAAATTATTTGTTCTCTGCCATGGTCTGCAAGACTCTTCCTGGCCCTAATCAACCATCTTGTTCCTTTATTTTCTGGGAAAGTTGAGTCCCTTAAGATTTTCTCATTAAAAAAACTTTGCAGAAACAGACCCCTCTGTCACTTCACCTAGTTAATGCCTATTTATCCTTATTTCAACTCAAATTTACTTTCTCAGGATCCCCCAAGGCAGTTTTGTCTACATCACATTTTATTTGTAATTTTCCTTCACAGTGCCTCATTTTAACATGTGCCTTCATGTCTACATTTACTATACTCTGATTTTATGTGGCAGGAAATTTTTACTTATTTGAGTTCACTGTTGTAACCTCATTTCAATGGCACATAACCGACAAAGTGAAGGCTATATAAGATATTTTGATATAATTGTTTTAGTTTTTATCATTACTTAACAAACCATCCCCATTGTTTTGGCTTAAAACAGCAATCATTTAACATGTCTCATGGGTCTATGAGCTGATTGGCTCACTGAGCATTTCTGGTCTTCTCACTTAGATTCTTTATGTGGTTGCAGAGACAGTTATTCGACTGGAGTGATCTCGTGCTCCAATGTGATACTGACATAGCTAATTCCTTTTCATGCAGTCTCAGAGACCTTCCTCTTATGACCTTTCCTTTTGGTCTCTCCAACTGATCTTTCCAGGACGGTAATTGGATTTCCTTATAGTGACTCAGGAACTCCGGAAGGGTAAAATCAGAGGCTGTCAGTCTTTCTTGATGTGTAGATTCTTCTGTCTTAAAACATCACTATTGCCACCTTCAGTGGATTAATTCAGGTAACAGGTCAGTCCAGATTCCCTTTGGAGCTGGACTAAAAATTTTATATACCATTAGAGCACTACCTCTTTTCTAAGGATCCAAACAAGATTGAGAGATAGGATGTATTCTCATTCCATCTCCTTAACCATTCAGCCACCTCATCTCCCCAAATTTTCATTTTTTAAACGAAGAAACAGAATAACAAAAGTAACTTAATATGGCATTATAAGTAGGGGAGTCAGAATTTAATCTGCTCTTTTTAACTCTGGAAACTGTATTGCTTGCCCTTTAGATTTTTATATTTTTCTGAAAGCTGAAATTTGGTCTCATTTTAGGAGTATTTTACTTAAGCTTTAATATATAATTCAAATATAGTAACATATTTTATCCAGGTTCACTAATTTCAAGGAATAAAACATAAACTTCATATTCATAGAAACTTTAATGTAAAAAATTATAAGCACCGTAAGTAACTAGGAATTTAGTTGCCACTAAATTCATCATTTGATATTTTTAACTGAACTGTTGAGGACCTTGAAATGGTATTGAGTGAGCTTTAAAATTAAAAGAAAGTCACCATGTACTCTTGGGAGACCTTGTAGGAGTCCACAATATTGCTGAAATATCTTAAGTATTGGACCTTTTATCTTCTGTGGGTTAAAGTCTGATATGTGTGTGTTTGTTTTTAAATTCTAATTTATGTTCTTGAAAACACTCCTATGTAGTGTTATCACATGTTCATGTAACTGCTGGCGAACTTTATATTTTGCATAACTTGCTGCTGATGAGTTGTCACATATATCTGAAATTTAATCTTGAAACAAGGTATGGCATATTAAAAAAATAAGAGCCACAGTATGTCAAACATAAAGAGATTGTGCTGTTAATAATAATTACTTTAAAATATATAACAGAATATGCTTTCAGTAGATAAATTACAGTTTTATTCTTGACATTTTTAGAGGATGATATTCACATGGTTAATAAAAAGTTATGAATTCACTTTGTTAGAATTTCCTGTGGATCCTGAAATGTACCCTCTAAGGAGCAGCTCTTCATGAACCTTAACGCTCAAGTACTTGATTTGCATTGTTCTCTTCCTCCTCACTAGCATTTGGTATTAACACTGTCGAATTGTGTCTGTCTGTGCAAACAGAGTTCTGTATCTTTAAATTCACCCTTCATGAACAATACAAGATTGTCACATTATTTTAACCATTCCTTTTTCCTCTTCTGTGAATTGCCTAGTTATATATTTGCATTTTTTGAAATGGTCATGTAGCTGTTTTTTCTTAATGATTTGTGGAATTCCTTAAAAAGTTTAATCAAATGTGTTGACTTTTATGTATGGTGTAAAAGTCCAATTTTATCATTTTGTACACAGAATCTAGTTTTTCCAACACAATTGTTAAAAATATTATCTTCTCCTCATTGTATATCATTAGCACCCCTGTGGAAGATCAGCTACCAGACTGTGTGTGGGGTCCTTCTGAGCTCCATTTTCTGTTCACTGGTCTATCTGTCTGCATTAAGAAGTACTATGTTGTTTAACCACATTTGTAGTTATTTTGAATAAATTTGTATTTATTATTACAGGTTTGTAATATATTTTGAAATCAGTGAGCATGGTGCTTACAGTTTTGTTCTTTATGAGGAATGCTTCGGTTGCTCAGGGTCCCGTTATTCCATATGAATTCTATATAATTTTCTATATATTTTTTTCTATTTCTGACAAAACTGTTAGTGGGATTTTGATAGGGAAAACATTGAATCTGTGGGTATTGAATCTTTGGGTAGTACAAACACTTATGTAACACTAAGTCTTTCTAGAAAGATATAGCCTATCATGGTTGAAACTTGAAAAATAAGAACATTAATGTGACTTAACCAGAAATCAGATACCCCCTAATCCCAGAACCAGATTGTTTCACCGGCCTATTATGCCTAACATTTAAAAAACAGTTAACATCACCTTTCTCAAATTCTTCCAGAACACTGAAGGAGGTATACTTTAACACTGATGCCAGCATTATCCTGATGCAAAAGCCAGACAAAGACATCCCAATGGACAGGGGGGACTACAGATTAATGTTCTTAATGAATGTAAGTATAACAATTAAATTCAACATACTTTAAAAGTATCATGTACCATAATTAAGGGCAATTCATCCATGAAAGGTAAGTATTGCTCAACATGGAAAAATCAGTACGATACACCTCACTAACAAGCTGAAGGATAAAACTCACATGTTAATTTTGAGAGATATAAAGAAGTATTTGAGCAAAATCAACGACTTTAAAGGTAACAAAAAATTTCAATAAATTAGATATGGAAAGAATATTGTCCTCAATATGATAAAGACATATATATGGCAAACCCAGAGCTAACTCAACAGTGAAAAACAAAGATTTTCCTATAAGATTAGGAATAAAGCAAGATTTCTACTGTCACCACTTCTATTGTACATATTACTGGAAGTTCCAGCCAGAGCAATGAGTTAAGGAAAGGAAATAATAGCCAAGTTGAGAGGAAGAAGTAAAATGATCTATTTGTAGATTACATGAATTCATGTATAGAGCATCCTAAAACTTCCATAAAAAAGAAAAATCTACGCAAAAAAGTCATTTGTATATCCATGCACTAATACAAATAATCCAAATAGGAAATTAAGGAAACATTCCCACTTACAACATCAATTATAATAAAATTTTGAGTAATAAAATTAGCAAGGAGGTGAAAGACTTGTACACTGAAAACTACAAAACATTGATGAAAGAAATTAAGGACACAACAAATTAACCTGTTTGTGGTTTTAGTGATACTCTATTAGGGTTAAGGGCACTGCTTTATATTCTTTTTAAAGGTACATGTTCTAAAATCAAAAAATATGAATTTCCTTTTAGTTTGTTATTCAATTATTTCAGGAACTCTATCAATGAATTATCTAATGATAAATCTTCTTTGCATACATACCTGCACAGAGAAACTCACATATATGCATAAAGAGTCAGTTTACTGGAATATTCATAAACACTTTACTATTTTAGCAACTAATCTAATGATAATTTTATAATAGATATATATCTATATGTCAAAAATCAACAAATTCTTAGGCAGTCTAGTGGAATAGTTAGTATCACAGTATCTTCAATTATTCATGTAACTGGATTTCTATCATGCTACTTGCTAACAGTTCTACATTGGAATACACAATAGTCTCTCTCTCTGTACCTTAAAATGGTAAAAAATATTTTAAAATCACTATAAGAAAAATATTTTTTTCCTATAACCAAATTCTTGTTACGGCTTTGTGTTTATTGACCTTAGATATGAGTTGCTTTGACCAAAGGGAAATTCAGATATGATATAGAAGGCTCTTGAAATGTGCTTTGTACTCTTGTAATTTACCATAAGAAGAACTGGACATTGTTGTATTGCTATCCTTTTAGCTTGGACTCAAGGACAAACATAGAAAGACATGAGCCCAAACTACAGCCAACAGCCATTTCCAGTCAACCTATAACCTACAGCAGAATCATTGAGACAAGACCAAACCACATTATTCTATTCACCACTGACTGCAGACCTATGATCTTGAAAAAATATGTTTTAAATCAGGGGATTTTAGGTTGGTCTGTGATTTAGCATCTTTGTAAAATGACTAACATATAGTGGCTAGAAGGCTAAGTCATCACACTACATAAAAACTAAATTGATTCAGATCTATTTTCTTCCTGATGCATTCCAAGATTCAGATACAATGTTTCACCCCTGCGTAGGTGCTCGAGATATTTGTGGACTACTGAGTGAGTAGATATTGACTCTCATACAGTAAGTGCTAAAACAATATAGACCACACACTCCTGGAGATGATTAAACTTGGATTACGCAATACCCAATGAATTTTCTGTTATATTTATTTATAAGAGATGTAACTGAACAACTGAGTTCAAAACTAAACCTTTAGCAAACAAATAATTCATTCTTTTTATAACTAACACTTGAGTCCCTAAGGATAGACATTAATTTATCAATGTGTCAGTGGCTACAGAGGAATCTGGGGAAGTATTTGGATTTTTAAGAATATTTACTGCTCATTAATTTAACAAAACATTTGTTAAATGTTTAATAATTGACAATGTAGCTTTCACACGTTATGAATTTATGAGTTGAGAAGAGCTTAAATAACAAGAAAAATAGCTATTTTTTAACAGTGCTATATTTAACAATAAAATATGAAGCTATTATGAGGGTATACTTAATTAAGCCTTATATCATTCAATAACTTCAATTATCTCTCAATTTTGTATGTCTTTTTTTCCCCTTCAGGTGTATTCAAGTCTATTTTCCAAAGGAAAGTCTAGGAAAGGGAATTTATGAGGTAGAGGGCTTAGAATTTTCCAATCACTAGGAATTATGTGAGATATGAATTGGTGAACAAAGTCATTTTCTGTTCCTGAAATTCATATTGAAAGAAAAAAAAAGCAATGTGAAGGAAATATAAATTCATTTTTAAAGGAATTATACAGAAAACCACATATATATAATGACTGAAATTTATATTTCTAGTTCTGCCCACCTGATTAAATTATATAGAACAGTGTATTTAATACCCACACTTACTGCTGTTTTGGACTTTACAGTTCCAAAACAGATTTCTCATCATTAATTACCTTTCTGAGGTTTCCTTAGGCTTGGTAAATGGAAACTGCATTCAACTCTGCTCAACCCTCAAATCTTTAAAATTAGTTTTGGCAGGGCCTCCATGGTGGTGCAATGGGTTAAACAGTGCACTATAAAGAAGACCACAGCCTCTGCAGCACGAGTTCGATCCCTGTCCCCGGCCAGGGAGGGGACCCACATGGCACAGCAGACCTCTCCTACCTCACCCGATGCCCCCCTCAGCAGTGTACTTCAGTCAGTCTGCCTGTTCTGTTCCCCACTCTGTCTCTAGTGAATCCTCTCACCTCCCACGTCTCTGGCCTATATCCCAGTTCTTGTATGTATAAATATTTAAAAAACATAAAATTAGCTTCAGTTTCTCTATTTCCTCCTACCACCCCATATCTTCTAGTCTTTTGGTTTCATCTTTGGATAGATATATCCTAAGTAAATCTCTAATCACTTTGCAATATTCCACTGTCAGTACACCAATTTGAATTACCACATCTGTCTTCTATATACAACTACCCATTATCTTCCTGGGTTTCCTTGATTCCACTCAAATTTTCTTACTCTAATTTTTTATCCAGTTTTATTCAGACATAATTATACAAAAAAATTGTATCTAAAGTGTACAAAATACTGATATGCATATGCACTGTGAAAGGATTACCATACCCTCATTAACCCATCACTTCACATAATGACCATTTTGTGTGTATGTGGTGAGAACCCAAGATCTACACTCAGTAGATTTCAAGTATATAATTTAGTTTTATGAACTGTAGCACCTTCTTATATTAGTTACCTAGACATCTTATAACTGATAGTTTGATCAATGTCTCTCCATTTTCCTCCTGGAAATCAACCTTCTACTCTGATTCTTAAGCTTGTCTTTTTAAATTCCATATATAAATTATATAGTATTTATATTTCTTTATCTGGCTTATTTCAATTCACATAAATTCCTCAGATTCATCCATGTTGTCACAGTAGCAGAAGTACTTTCTTTTTATTGTTGAGTAATATTCTTGTGTTTGTATAAAGTCAAATTTTCTTTTTTTCTTTTGGAGATTTCTGTATTTTATTTAGGCATATAAGATCTGGGTATAGGCCAGAGGTACAAGGGGTGAGAGGATTCACCAGAGACAGAGTGGGGAGCAGAACAGGCATATCTATTGAAATACACTGCTAAAGGGAGCAGTGGGCAAGACAGAGTGGTCTGCTGTGCCATGTGGGTCAGTTCTCTGGTGGGGAATCAAACTCCTGCCACGGTGACTGGTGATAGCTTGATATTGCTGAGATTTTAATCCCTGAGTCACCAGGAAGGCCCTAAAGTCATATTTTCTTTATCCACTTATCCATTAACAGACACTTAGTTTGTGTCCATATCCTGGTTATTATGAAAAATGCTGCAATGAATGTGAGAGTGTGGCTATTTCTTTGAGATCCAAATTTAATTTCTTTGCTTGAATACCCAGAAGAGAAGTTACTTGATCATACCTAGTTTGAGGAACTTCCACAATGTTTCTACAATGTCTGTACCATTTGCATTTCCATCAACAGTGTGTAAGCCTTCATTTTCCCCCAAAGCTTTGCCATATTTGCTATCCCTTGATTTTTGACACTTACTTAACAGATCTTATTTTGATTTTCATTTCATTTCCCTAATGATTTGTAATGTCTGAGCACCTTTTTGAATACCTGTTGATTATTTGTAATTTGTATTTTTAAGAAATGACCATTCCTATATTTGCCCTTATAATTGGGTAATTTGGGTTGTAATTTTTTTCTACTCCATTGTATGGTTTCCTTATGTGTTTTATATTAAGCTATATCAGATACATGGCTTGCAAATATTCTCTCACATTCTACTATAAGTTTTGAAATTCATAGCAGAGTGGACTTTTTAGAGATGTAAATCATATTGGTCTCCAATTCAATACGCTGAAATGTATTCTCAACACACCAATAAAAACCCAACTTTATCTTGTCTGGTCTTTAAACATCTACAAAATCTGGCCCCACCCTATCCATTACATCTAGCATTTTGATCTTCTTACTCTTCGATTAGCCAGATTCCTTCCTAATTTAGATGCCATAGACATACTACTTCCTTTGATAGAAAATTTCTCATTTTTAATAGGGTGAGCTCCTCATCTGATTTGGGTTTCTGATTAATATTACCTCCTAAAGGCTTACTCACTGTCTTAAATAACCTCCATAAGTGTGTCAATTTCCTTACTTGCCTTATTCTTTTACAGAGTAAATGACTAATTGTTTCTTGTCTGTCTTTCCAAATATAATGTAATTGCATACTTTATTATCTTGTGTCTAGCATATAGTAGACATTCATAATATTGTGGGAACAAATAACTTAGAAGTTATGGAAAAACTTTCACATTTAAAGATTGAGAGAGATAAATAATTTCAAGAAATTGTGCTCTTACTATTCCTTTGTTCACTAATTCAATAATATTTACTGAAAATGACTGAACATTTCACTATAGATGCTAAGTGAAATATAAAAACACTAAATGTAGCAGTGGTTCTTCATTCTAGTTTCTACAAACATTGGACTGAGTAAGTAAAAAATAACTGATTGCAAAGTTAGTTTTTGAATCATCATCTCTTTCAAGTTTACAACTTTGTATATTTATATTTTAATTAGCAGAGGAGTTTTAAACTTTTTGGAACTCTTAAGTTTACAACTTTCCTTCCTAATTTAGATGCCATATACATACTACTTCCTTTGATAGGAAATTTCTAGTTTTTAATAGGGTGAGCTCCTATTTCAAGTTTACAACTTTGTATATTTATATTTTAATTAGCAGAGGAGTTTTAAACTTTTTGGAACTCAAGTTTTTTGAAATTTATGTCATTGCTCAATGATGATTAATTATTGTACAAAATAAAAATTTAGGCATTTTTGCAAAATTTTTGTTGAATAAAACTAAAAGTTAGAGACTTTTGTTGTAGCTGTAATTTTTTATGATCGATTATTGCTGTTCTTTATGTCCATCATGACTTGGCAAATTAAGCACCATTTATCACATAATATTGATGGTCTTGAAAGTTTCCTGGAAACAATTATCTAACTTCACATTTAGAAATTCATATTAACTTTATCTAAAACTCAAAGCTTGATTTATACCCAAATTTAACCAAAAACTTTGCTTTTTGTTCAAACACTACATACTTGTAGTGACTTATCAAAGGAGAAATAAACAAGATATTTGCATATAGTAACATGACTGACTGAATGGTTTTGATCTATAAGCAGTGCAGAGCCTATTTCAGAATTTCAAGAAATTCGCATAGTATGTGAAGCAACTATAAACATTGTACCTTATCTCATTTTTCTGAAAGCTTAATGAAAAGGAATGATAATAGTCTTTGTTGTAAAGGATTTTGAAAATTCATAAAACATGGAAATATAAAATTGAGCTTCATTCAGTGACATATTTAAGGTTTTCACTGAACAAAGTATATACAATGACTAGTTTATATTACTCCCCTTGATGTTATCTCAATTATGTAGACCTGACTATAGTATAACAATATGCTTTTATTGCTCCAAACAAAAGTTTACTTGTCATTGACATTAAGTATATCCCAGAGGATTTTCATACTTTCATTTTTCTATTATATACATTTTCAAGAAAATCATGTAATTACCTAAAACTTCTAACTACATAATTAGCAATTCAATAGT
Source organism: Galemys pyrenaicus (assembly GCA_019455555.1). NCBI lineage: Eukaryota > Metazoa > Chordata > Mammalia > Eulipotyphla > Talpidae > Galemys > Galemys pyrenaicus. The sequence continues at coordinate 1,496,018 of JAGFMF010011395.1, read as the reverse complement.
ACTTTTTAATACTGTGTATATCACTATGTCATTTGCACAAATAGACATGATTCTTACTATCAAGGAAATAAAATGAAGCATTGTATATGAACCTGGAATTATATTTTAGTGTCAGTATTTTGGGTTAGAATTACAATCGAGAGACTTGGTTATAAACTTAAACCTAGCTCTAAAATGAAACAAAATGTGTTTATATAAGTACTCATACTATTTTAATAATAAGGAAATTCATAATTCTAACTCATTTGTCATGTAACAAAACAAGGAATGATTTAGAAGTTGGTATGAATAAACAAAAATGAAAAGAACCATTCCTGGATTTAATCACATATTTGGGATGTTTGGGTAAAGCTAAATTAAGGATATTAAGGATATATTAAGGATATTAATTCCAAGATTATTTTTGTGGTTTTTTTTTCCCTGAATGTTTTATTCTAAATCTTTTACATGACTTTCAGTTCTTTCCTGACTTCTTACCTTACAATAAATTCTCCCTGGTAGCCTTTTCATTCCATCCGCATTAAAAAAAAAAGTCTGTGCGACCTTATATTTTAGAGGAGTTCTAGAGATGAATGACTTCACTTGCCAAAACAGAAGTAGAGGAGTTATTATTGACTAACAGCACATTCGGGTAGAAAGAAATGAAGATGAACCGGTAGAAGGAGTCCCACAGGTTCAGAGGAGGCCCTAATAACTGAACACTGTGATTCAAATAACTTCCAGCCTAACTGCTCATCCACAACCTCATTTACCTGTGAAGTGCCTGCCGAGTTTATCTGGGGATTCTAACATGCCCCATCTCTGTTCCAAGCCATGTTGGATGTTGGGGAATCTGCTACTTTTGCCTTTCCCCTGCTGCGCAATTCCATCTCCTGCTGCCATGACAATGACTTTCAGGTCTGCTGAGCAGTCCTCCCTAATAACCCACTTTTCCTTCCTCCTCCTGAGCTTCCCATCCACTTTGCCAGGAACCTCCAACACCGAACAAAAGAGGTCACTGTGGGAGCAGTGTATGCATGCCTGCCTTCCAAATCCAAGTTTGTACAGAATAAGCATGAAAGCATTTACCCACCTGCCACTTACAGTTGAGTGATTGCTTAAAGTTATGTAAAGTGTCTAGATATGTAAAATAGGGTAATGAGTGCTTCTCCTTCAGGGTTTTATGAGTATTGAATAAGATTGTTTATGAACAGTCAATGTTATTTTTATAAGTGATATTTAGTGCCCTTGCTTAGGTAGGCAAGCACTAAATTGGAAACTAGACAAAAGATGTGATATATTTTTAATTTTTATCTAATTTAGGCAAGCTTATCTGATGCTATTAGAAAAATATGATAAGGTCATGAATGTACATTTTCTTTTACATTTAACTTTAGGGTAATGCAAATACAACAGTGTGCCTGAGAATACATTTTAAAATGAAAGTTGTTTTGATATAAATTAAAATTTGACATTGATTCGTGATTAACATGCTAAATGATATAGGCTGAGTAGAGAGAAAAACATCTTAGGAGAATAGTTAAATAGACAAGTGGAGGCAGGTATAGTTTTTTCATGGGATAATTATTGTAGTGTTTTGTTTATCCTACAAAATACATGGAATTAAAAGAATATTTCTTTAGTTTCATAAACATTTAGTGATATCAGAAGCTGTTAATTCCAGTTTTGAAATACCACTATGTGATCAAATGTATTCAAAGTATCAGACAAATTAAGTTCATCCAGCTATAAACTTTGATGATATATTGTTGGAATAGTTTATTACAGGAACTTGCAGCTTTCACCAGATATCATTCATTAACATTTTTTGCTGTGGTAAAGTTTCTGAACCTATCTTTTGGGAACTGTGCAACATTATCATAAGAGCATATGAGCTACTTATTATAAAGCCTGGTCATGGTATGCTCACACTATTGTTACTCAAATACATTAATTTTGAAATAGGAAGTGTCCATGACAGTATTAAAAAAAAAAAAAAAACTTTGTAAAGATTTTGCCATTCTATTTTACCATCCCCACAGCTGCTAAACAAGAGGTTAGAAATCTGATGACTTCCCAGACACCTCCTACCATAAACTCCCTTAGCTCATTGTTTGGTTTATTCTTATTTCCCCCAGCCTGTGCATTCCTGAATTATCTTTCCACAGCTTATCAAGTTGACTGCTATGGGAAAAAGGAGAGTTAAAAGACCCAGAAGAAAAAAGGGGTCACAGATCTTAAAATTGGTTCCAGCTGGAGTCACCGGCATACAGCCTCCATGAGAGGTTCACATCGAACATCCAAATTGCACATCCACCAAGGTGAGGTTGAATGGCACCCATAATCAGCAACAATAATGGACTTTAGCCAAGTTCATTCTTTTTGCTTTTTCAGTGAGTAGAATTTAATGTGTTGGTTCTCAAACCCCTTTCCTCAACTCTGTAGAAGACCCGCATTCCTAACACCTCATAGAATTTCTATGCCCAAAGAGGTCTCCAAGGAACACTCTTTCCTTGCTATTTCACTAGTATATAAATGACTCCTTGTCTGCTCTCATCCATGTCTGTGGAGTCCACTTTTCTATTTTGCCCATTAACCTGTTTTCTGACCTGGGAGAACCTCCTGGCCCATCCCTGAGACTGGCAGGTAAAGCAGGAGACAGCAGCTGTCAAGCTGCTAGTTTATCAGCCTGTTTTGTGGGGAAGGGTAGGATCATGATGAGGGGCTATAGGCCAACTCACTTGTCCTGTGTCAGTTTGCATTATCTACTTTTTTTTTCATTGAGTGCCAGTTAACAACCAATTCACTGCAACATGTCAATAGATACCATTATTGCTCACATGCTAGATGCTAAGTATAAACTCAGTTTCTACTCAACTCTTAGAGGAATAAATATTAGTACTACAAAAATTCATGTTAAATAAGATCTATCCTCTATGGCCAAGGGGAGATGGAAGAACAAGGAGAGAGTAATTCCATGGTAAGTTTGGAAGAATGTATTAAGAGTCAGAACTAAATCTGAGACACGGTTCTGACCCTTACTAATATATAGTGTTATTTTCAATTACAGATTTAATTTATATTTCTTCAAATAACAATACCCTGATTTTCTTTTGGGGGAACAAACCCCTCTTTGTTCTTCCATTCTGAATAAACACCCACTTAGTTCTATCTATCTAAAGTATGAATTACTGGGACGGACCAAACAAAACTTAAGTCTGACAAATATTATCCAATGTAGTCAAAACACAGTCAAATGACCCATAAATCCCCCTTTACAGTGAACAATTTAACATTTTGCCATATATTATTAATTTTTACTGAGGTAATTTTAAATAAATGCACCATTGATTGCATTTTTATTCCCTAAAGATTATAGCATTTCTATAATGCAAAGTCATCCTATCGCTATAACCTAACCACTAAAACATGATGATACATAAAACAAAATAAGCAACATCATATTTAAATTAATTGCCCCAAATCAAGTTTCTTTAAATCAAGACTCAATCAATACCATATGGTTTGCATTTGGATACTAAATCTGTTCAGTCTCTTTTATCAAAATGCCCAAGTCCTCTTTCTTTGTTTTCTTATAGCATTAATCAGTTGAGGCTCACTTAATTACACTTAGAATCCCATTATATGAAGTTATCTGAATATAATTATTTATTGTCTTTAATGCCTATCTCCATTTACTGAACATTACACTAACAGAAAACTAGATAACAGGATTAGACACAGATTATACATTTGGCAAGGAAAACTCACAGATGATACTATATAGCGAAGATAAATCCATTCTTTCCCCACTGTTAGTATTAAGATTGACAAATATAAAGATAGACAATTAGATTTCACTAAGGTGAAGCCACATTTTTCTGTTCTGAGCACTGAGTAATCTGTGTGGTAAAAACATGGTTTCGTGGGAATATTCAGATCCAATCAACATCTCATGTACTGGTGTTAGCGCAGTGTCGTATTTCCTTAAGTCAAACATTTCATTATTCTTGCAAACTACAAATTGCTGAATGCTAGTCTTTTGTAATTATTAATTTGTATTGCTCTATAAATAATACCTTCCTTTCCAAGTCTGGTCTCTTGATATTCCAAGACCCCTCTCATTGAAAAGTTAGGAGATAGGCTTAATCCTTATCTTACAGTTTTCCAGTAGAAATCATTTGTGTAACTATCACTTCCATTGGTAGCTAGTGAGATATTTTTTTTTTCCTGTTTCACACTGATTTGCTTAAAATAAATGTTTTTTTAAAAGTATATGTCAATAAATAAACAAGCGATTATTACTTACCAATATTTCTGCTCTCCTCCTCCTTGCTTGACAACAGGATTACATGTCCTCATTTCCTTGAGGTACATGGAGGTACATGACCATCTAGTCACACAAGAAGATTAGGTTAGTAAGACAGTTGGGGGGTATTGTGAAACCAAATATTTATGCTCACAGCTGTACCAAATATCATTCTAGATGATGGGACTTCCTATCTTGGTCCTTGGGTGAGGACTAAGATTCCAAATAACATCCAAATTACTGCATTAAATTGAGAAATATTTATTCCTGTAAAACACTGATTTGTAAAAAGTAAAATTACAACATAATATATCTGGGCTTATATAGTAATTGCAGAAAATCTTACAGAATATGACTCCAGAATTTGCCATCAATACTTTATTTGCAATAGCCCCTCTTATCCACAGGGGAGACATTACAAGATCCTCAGTGGATGCTTTAAATTGTTAATAGCAGCGAAACCAATAGATACTACTTTCCCTTACACAATAAATCTAAAATAAACTTTTCTCGTAAGTTAAGCACAGTAAGAGATGAAGGTCAATAAAAATATAGAATAATGTTAACAATATTTTATAATGTTATCTCTCTCAAAATATCACATTGCACCTAATATTTTTTGGATTGTGATTGTAACAAACTACAGAAAGCAAGATGGCAAATAACGGGGTGCTTCTTTATATGCAATATGAAAGTGCATTCAAATATTCAGATATTATGTTCTAAGCAGTGCAAACTCGGTTAACTCTTTATATTTACTTTTTCCCTCCATTTATGTTCCCACATTAGGTATATGCTTGTGACTAAAATGTGCCAACTCACTTGGTGGCAGAATTGCAAATCCTGTAGTTGCATTTTACTTAAATAGATAATTGTAGTTTATTTCCATGTAAAATTGGCAGATAAGTAGAAATAGCAGTCATAACAACTGTTTAACTGAGAAATACTTATCCATATGTGACTACAGGGTTTTGAGAAATTGAAAAGGCTAAATTTCTACCCGTCTTCATTTGATTCCTAATCTTTTTTATCATGTTCGTGTTTTTCAGCTTTTCAACTTTTTTCAGACTCAATTTCTCTATCACACCCAGTGTTATCACACCATATGCTTCTTTCTGCCCTTTCACACTTTCCAAGAACACTTGAAAAGCTAAAATCTATAGACTATCCTGGAAAGTAAAAAATGCTCAAAAATAACTAGCCTGCAAGAGTGAGAAATGCCACAGGAGACGAACAGATAAAGTGCTAAAGTAGGCAAAAAGATTGTTTCCAGCAGTGAGAGATGAGAGTCAATGATGTTTTATACAGCACTTCAGAAGTGGATAAACTAGGGCTGTACAATCATGAGGGAATGATACACTGTAAGCAGACTGTAGAAAAAACAGGGACTGGCTAGTGAAGGATACAGATGAGGATTTAACAGAAGTCACGTCACTGGCAAGAGCACAGGTCTATTCACTTTCCTTACCTAAAAGTTGTAACCACACTTCCCACTTGAGGAAGAGAGAGTTCCCATTTCCTAAAATTTGGTAACCCTATCAAATTCTAAATTTGACCTTATGTAGCGGCAGGATGAGAGAACTGGAGCAACGTTCGGGATGGTTCATGGGCAGACGGGTCAAGGAAGGAGAGTCTTGGAGCCCTCGGTGGCTCTTCATGCTTTATTGAGCAGAGTTGGCCAGGTACATAGCAGGCATGGGTGCCGGGGGGCTGGAGGCTGGCAGGCCTCCCAGCCCCCCGGCACATCTCACCCTCTCTGTTGCTTCTTCTCTCTCTCTCTCTGTTGCTGTTGCTGCTGTCGGTCAGTCCTCGCAGTTCTGGCGTCCTCATGACGCCGCCCATTTAGGCCCGTGTCCAACACAGGTGCGCCCACTTGCGCATGCCCACTCTGGAGTGCTCACAGCACCTCAGGTGTCCATCATCAGTGGTGGGAGGGTGGAAATACCTGATCAACCTTTAGCCTACACCTTACTACTTAAATATTATTCAAAAATATCAGGAAATCTTTTTTTAAAAAAACTTTTTCTGTTGTCATTTATACATCTATCTCAATTTGGGGAGTACATTTTCACTCCAGCCTATGTGTACATGCTTCACGCCCCCTCTGCCAAAATGCCTATGCAGATATCCTAGTCTCTTCCTTCCTCTCTGGTAACCAGTATATTTTTCACAAAGTATGTTATTTATGTTGTACTTCACCAGCCAGTTACCCAAAAAATATGAAAGCCTTAAAATAAACCATTTATGTACCCCTACATTCATAGCAGCAAGGTCATGAACCTAAATGTCCAACGACAGATGACTTGATAAAGAAATGATAAATGTACTTGATGGGATATATTCAACTATTAAAAATAGGGAAAATGTGCATTTTGGAACAAAGCAGCTAGGTCTTGTTGTGATTATGTTAAGTGAAATAAGTCAGAAAAATAAGTATAGATAGATGATTTCACTTTTCATAGAAATCATTCTCTCTTCTCAAACTTCTTTAGCTTCTCTGATTTTTATTATCACACATGAAGATTTCTTTAGTTGCACTTGGCAAGATATCAGAAATCATTGTTTACGTTTTATCTTACTCCCTCATCAGACTTTGAGTTCGAGAGATGTGACTGCTAACCATAGCAAGTTCCTCAGACATTTTTATCTCAATCAACTGTAAATTTTAGCCAGATAGGTCTGTAATTTTTATTCCAGGTGTTAGAAGTCAGGATAAGTTAACAAAAATTATACTTCAAGTTCCTAGATGAGAGATGGTTGTTGAAGATGGCTGGAATACTTCTCTATGACTGTTATATATATAACAACTTATCTCAGAAATACTACCAATCTGATCAATGGCCTAAAATTAGTATGTTGGGGAAAGGGAGGGAGATTACAGTGCCTACAAGCCAATTGTAGAATTTCCAGTTTCCCTGAGTTCCCACTTTCCCGGGCTGGGACTCTGCCCACTCGCGTGTCACAGAATTTGTCTTAGGGAATTTCACAAATTCTGGGGTTGCAAGACCTGGGTGGGGACCCCCAGCCCAGGGGTGCTACCCTTTGCTTCCTCTAGTCCCTTCCTCTCAGTGGCCACTGGCTGTGGACAGCTGATGAAGTTCTCAGCTTTTAATGAAGACTCGAATCAAATTCATTTGCAGGGCAGGGGGAGGGTAGGGTGATTGCCATTGAGAACAGCTCTGTCTTTCACTCTCCAAGCCCAACCTTTTATTAAAGATACGAACAAAGGAACAAGAAAATAGGCACAATTGTGTTTATGCGCATAGAAATAGGTTACTGCTGTAATAAGTTTTTCTATTTGGTAGGGCACATGCGTACAAGCCAGAACGTCCTTAGAAGACAGGAGTCAATTCTGGGAAGTTCTGTTCACAAAACTTCTAACCTCCTGGACCCCCATATGCAGAGTAAACAGGTGATTACCAGAGCACTCCATCTCCCTTTAGGGCAGCATGCACCCAACAGACACTAACTTTAGTTCTATCTCCTTGGGAAAGTCCTGGGATTGTATAATCCTACATTGTCTGGATCTTCTATGAGCAATTGTTACTTTTTATAGTTATTTTTAGGGGAGAGGATGATGCTAACCTCTCTATTCTATCATGTGGGTGGAGTCAGATGCCCTAGTGGCAAGTCTGAATTTTTTAATGGAGCTTCCAGGATAAAGTTCATTACCTTGTCTTCTGTTCGAAGAGGTCATCTGGTTCCTCGCTGCTCAGTTTGTGCCATCCCCAGTGCTCAGAGATTCTAGATTGCATCCTGCTCATGTCACCTTCTCTGTTTCCTTCTTCCGCTCTTACTTATGTCTGTGGTTACAGTGGGTCCACCTGGATATTCCAGTGTACACTGGGTAAAGTCAGCTTATTAACATTAATTTCATCTGTAGGTTTCACTGTCCTTTCATGTAAACAAAAAATTCACACATTCCAGGCATTAAGAGATAAACATTTTGGGAAGGTGGTTATTCTGCCTACCACATGAGACTACTTACATGTCGAAGAATAGTGAGAGTATTTTTGTTTCACAAATTATAGATGAGATTCCCTGTGTAGCAGTAACTAAAAAATAATCCCAATTAGTCATCAACATCAGAGTAAAAAAAATTATGCTAACAGAATAGGAAAAGGGTAGACATAGGTAAAGATACTATGAGTTAAAAAAAATCACATAGATGTGCACTATTAATAAGAGCAGTTAGAACTATGGAGTGTTTTTTATAATGGATTGCTGTAGGGTAAATGAAGTGGGTTATGTGGCCAGTTTCTGTGGCTATCACTGCGGCCTCCAATGCAGGAGTCACTTCAGAATGTGGGTTTGGGGCACGCATGCCTGATGGGGGTCACCTGGGGTATAGTGTGGGCATGTGTAAGTGGGCACACCTGAGCGAGGAGGCTGAAGCTCTAAGGGAAGCATCACACAGAGACCGCTACAATGGCAGAGTGGCTATAAGAGGACAACTGGCTACAGAGGCAGGACCCAGAGAGAATGCCAGGGATAGCTCAAGGGGAAAAGCTCAGAGGCTGGAAGGCCTGCCAGCCTCCAGGCGCCCCAGCCTCCCTGTCTTGCCAGTCTGTGGGCTTGCCCTACAACAAATGGTGCAAAATATTATTAAAAGCCTGAAAAAATCACTGAAGCCTCCAGAACTCTCCCTTGCCATCTGCCCCAACCCATAGAGCACCTGCCCTATCCATGCTCACACTACAATTTCCTTTAAATTATGACATTTGACCTAGTTCTGCTTCTCATTCTAGCTTCATTTGTCATTGTAGGGTAAATGAAAAAGTATCAGGTTTTTCCGCTTTCCTGCCCTTAGTGTAATGATGGACCCCTGAGGCTCTGCATGCATGCCTAAGTGGGCATGTGCAAGTGGATGCACCTGGGTTTAGACACGGGCGTATAAGGGCAGCATCATGAGGCTGCCAGGAGAGCAGCAGAGCAGGCTAGAGACAAAGAGAGGCAGAGAGAAGAAAGCAGCAGCAGCAATAGAAACAGAGAGGAGAGGCTAGAGAGCCCAGAGAGTGAAGATGCGCCGGGGACTAGGAGTCCTGCCACCCTCCAGGACCTCCAGCGCCCCTCCCTGTCATGTACCTGGTCGCCTCTGATAATAAAAGCATGAAAAGCCACCAAGGGCTCCAGGACTCCTTCCTTTACCCTGTGCCAGAATCATCGAGAATGATGATTGTGCCCTTGTTCTGTGTCCTTCCTGGCACCACAGTCATGCATTATTTTTCCTTCCCGTTTTAAAAGCTAACCACTCCTGTCTTGCTTGGCTATACTACAATCTAAACATTTGCATCTTAACCCCTATAATTTATATCCATGACTTTTCCTTTTTTCTCTTGCCAGATTGTAGGCATACTCAGAGAGTGAATTCATTTCTGTTTATAAACCCTCAAGTTAGTTCAGTGATTGTCATATGTCAATCAGCTGTTCAATCGTAAATGTCTGCTTATTCAAGTGAATGAATGTAGACATGAAGCAAAAACAAAGAGCAAATCACATTAGATATAAATTGGAAGGAAAGTAAGCATTCTGTTATCCAAACCTATTTGAAAACTGCTTAGGGGATGATCAAATCAACCAGAATAGCATCATTTATTTGCAATTCTGATTTTAACAGTGAAGAGGACATAGACTATATAAAAGGATTATTAGAATATTCATATTACTGTTGAATCGTTCAGTTCACAAATACATATGTGCATAGTAAAAGATTGTTAAATTTCTTGCCATGATCATTTTAATTTTCTTTTATGAATTATTTATATTAAAAGAAATAAGTTTTAAGAGTTATCTCGATATTTATTGGAAGTTGGAGGGAATTGTTAGCTTTTTATTGTAATCTGGCACTAGATAGGCAGTGAGAAATAAATCATAAATAAATCATAATTCCTACCCACACAATGAAAATGAGCTAGTACGAGAGGTTGAAGCCAGATCTCACAGTGTGTAAAGTGCAGATACGTTGAATACACACATTTATAAAAGGAAACGTACCCAGGATATAGGAGTCAGGAAGACTTATTTGTGAAGGGGGTAGCTAACCAAGGCTTAATGAATTTTACATGGATGGGATAGAAGTAGGGAAGGATGAGGGAGAGGAGGATTCTGGTTTTTGCCTTTGGACTGATTACAGTTCTAATCTAAAGGGGAAATGGAAGAGGAGCCCATCTGATGAAAAGAAGAAACTCAGTGTTGGACATGTGTTTGATCAATAATTGAATCAGAAACCTACCTATTTACATTGCAAGATGTGTTTGATTTAACAGCTGGTATACAATACTTTATGGCACACTGCCTAGCTCTCCAGTGTCTAACATCATGATAGATCTTTATATTTTGTGATCTGACAAACATTGGTGTCAAAGTTCCATGACCAACTTTAAATGATTGTGATAACAAAGATATTCAGATATCATTAACAAAACATGACAAAATCTATAAGGGATTCATCTAATACAATTTAGTTCATGACATTTGTTGAGGTAAGGACTACTGGTAAGGTCTACTTACTTGCAGGGAATTCAGTCAAGCATAAGGAAAACTTCCTGCCTTCAAGAAATTCATAAGCGTGGGGCCTCCCTGGTGGCGCAGTGGGTTAAGCAGGACACTATGAAGCAAACCGCAGCCACCGCAGCACGAGTTTGATCCCTGCTGCCGGCCAGTGAGGGGACCTACATGGTGCGGCAGACCTCTCCTACTGTGCCCGCCACTCCCCTCAGCAGTGTACTTCTGTTGATCTGCCTGTTCTGCTCCCCGCTCTCTGTAGTGGGTCCTCTCACCCCGCCCCCCACCTCTGGCATGTACCCCAGTGCTTGTATTCATAAATAAATCTTTAAAAAAAATTCATAGGCTAGCAAAAAATGCCATTGCCTACAGTTAATAGTTTATATTCCATTATGATGTGAACCAAGTGGTATACACTAACAGAGAAATTTGGTGTGGTTAAAATTATTATTCTTTTGAAACATTCCCTGGATAAGAAAACCTAACCTATCACTTACCAATGATGCCTACTGATAAAATCATTTCATGGATCAATGGCTCTGAATTCATAACCCTCTGTAAATATCATTTCATATCATAGCTAAAATTAAGGTCATCTATTAAAGTTCATTTTCAGGCACCTTTAAAGGAATTAACTAGCAATTTGTTCTAAACATATCCATTTATTAAATGAGTATGTATGTTACATACTAGGCACTGTGCACTGCCCAGAGGTGAGAGTAAAGAGAGCAATGAGTGATAGAATGGATCCTGCTCCTGAGAAGCTACTAGAATTGACAGAGAGAAATTAAGTAGAATTGAAGAGTTGTTCATCTTTGTTAGATTCTCAAATATTCCATGTTTGACAATGATTAAAGGCATTTATTCTCTGTGTTTTCTACTAATCTTCAAAGCAACAGAAGACAAATCTGTTTCCCTTGTAAACTAGAGTTGAAATTAGTATAATTCTGTTAAAAACTGATAGTTAAATAAACTATGTTTTCCACAGGAAAGATCATGAAACCCATTAAAAGATCTCTTCTCACAATATTTATCAATCTTCTGGTCTAATTTTAAGGAACATGTTTGTTGAGATACAGAAGTCTTAACAACTATGAAGGTTAAATGATCCTATACCTCAACTGAATGCCAGCCTCTGAAACAGAAATAAACAATTTAATGTAAATAACTAAGAAAGATGGTCATTGCATTAAAGAGATGTGACATGTATCTAGATGTACATTTCATATAATACTATGGTAATTATGAGATAATTGTTTAGTTTCATAAAATTAAACTATTATTAATTTGGGATTAGGTATGCATGCATCTTTGAAAAATAACCGCACCATATTACTTCTCAGCATGTACCTTTGCCATAGCAAACCTTAACATCTCACAAAATCATAATGTCTTTCAATGGCTTGATTGAAAATACAACACTAAAATATTTATGGAAAAATAGATATTTCTTTTGTAAATGTATCATTGTGGTTCTACATTAACATGAAAACTTACCAATTTCCTTTTATTAAGAAGTAAAGTGGGTCAAATATACTAAAATGAGGCAGATAAATCAGATTCTAATATTCTCACATTAAATCCAAATAAATCCCATTTATTAAATTTAAAATAACCTGAAAATTTGAAATCAGAATTCATAAAGATTAAGGTCTGAAAGTGCAACATTTGCTAGCACCATTTTGTACATTTCAGACGAGGTTATTAAATTGATTAGATGTATAATCAAAAACTTCTCCCTACTGTCTCCATAATTAAACTTCCTTGAATAAGAAAATATATTAATTTACTTTTGGAAAATACAAGACAACTCGATTATTGTACTTATCCATTGAGTAACTTACTTTTCAGATATATATCAATGTTAACTGAGTTTCTTCCAAATATTGTTTAAAGCATTAGGCATCCAAAGTTGAAATGATTTCGTTCTTGCATTCAAGGATTTATCATAAAAAGATAAAATAGATTTAAAATGATAGACTTATGGATGGAGGACTTTACAATTTATAGTGACTGTATAAGTTAGTAGATTTGCCTACTCATCAACAATATTATCGAGACTTAATTTGCTTAGTTGATATAGTTAATCCAGAACTTTATAGAAAGGAATGGATTTTCAAAAAAAGAGGACTTGAATTAAAATTAACCTAAAATTGATGATTGTAATCTTTAATCAGAGAAAGGTAGAGAAGGTCAGGACAAATTGCAGATTCACCTATTGGAAAGACAATTGTAGATTACAGAATAATTAAGATGACTGATGTTATTGATTGAAATATTTTCAGTGAAGAACTCTTCACTTAATGCTTATTTGCTCAAGGGAAAACAAGACACAATAGATTCAATGTGGCTAAGGGATGATAGTTTAGGAATTGGGAAAGATCTTGTACCACAATGAAAATTGCATGTGGATAATTCAGTGATACACTTAGGTTTATAGTGGTTAGTACTGCAAAATAATTAGAACATTGTTTTCTTCTTTTTTTTGAGAATTTTTAACCACATTTCCAATTCAAGACTCCCCCAACTGTAAAATGACATAACAAGTGGGATCACAGTTTTATTGCATCTCAAGAATGCTGAAGTGATTATAATTGGGCTTTGAGTCCCACATAAATACTGTGTTCTTTGAGCCAAGGTAGTAAAACTAAAGAAACCACAATGATTTTTTTTTTTGAAGATTCTTGAGGAAACGTATACATAGAACAGCCAAAGTATTCTTTGTTCCCTTAATGAATTATAAATAGATAATAAATTATAAATAAATTATAAATAGATAATAAATAGGGATAATTACAAATAGATAAGTAAGCAAACAAAGCTCAACTCTGGAAATGCCATTAAGGAACACCAGATAACAGTTTAGTTACGATGCTCTCAGGGCCATCCACAGTTTGAATCATTAGAATATAGAAATTTACCTTCAGATTTTTAAAAAAGATTTTATTTATTTATGCATGCAACAGCTGGAGTACAAGCCAAAGGCAGGGGGCTGGGAGTGAGAATATTCACCAGAGACAGAGCAGGGAGCAGAACAGGAAGATTCACTGAATATACTGCTGAGGGGAGCAGAGGGCAAGACAGGAGAGGGCTGCTGCACCATGTGGGTCCCCTCCTTGGAGGGGGATAGAACTTGCACTTCAGTGGCTGCAAAAGCTCCACAGTGAAGCACTCAACCCCTTGTGCCACCATGGAGGCCCTTACCTGCAGAATTTATAATATCGAATCTCAGTTTTTTGACCAGACTTAGTAGTTATGAGACTTACAGAGTGATATAAGTTAATGACATCTATAATTTATCAAGTCATTATTTGCTGCGATAGAAATAAAGTATAAAAATAAATTTTATGTAAATGACAGTACAATCTTCCTTAGTTGGAAAAACTTTAGTAGAAGACAATAAAGTGTGAGGAAAAGTCAGTTTTGCGATTACTGGAAACAGCAAATGAGAGGATTAGTTGACTTCTAATTTTAACTCTCCTCTTATTAGACTTGCAAAATACTCATTTAACTCTCATCATTAATTTCCAGGATACTTTATAATACTGGCATAGGTGGCCTGATATACTTTTCTTTAGTAGTTCTGGATATTTGTGTGCTCCTTCCATTATGAGATCTTTTACCACCATTGTCACAAATATAAGAGGTACTTCAGTTAAAGTTAAGGCTATGCAGGAGACATGATGACTTGTTAGAGGAACAGAGAGACCAACCTCCCAGCCGGTCCCATGGTGCAAGTAGCTGCTGCCCCTCGCTGTGGCTGCCCTGTTCTGGGGGTTTCATGCATCCACTGACAGGTGCTCCTACCTCTTTCTGGCTGGATCTTGGGGATGTCACTGCTGAAGGATCTAGAGATTCCCCCAACAATAAGATGTGCAGGTCTGCACTGGGTGCCCACGCAGCCTCATGGCCAGATCCGTAAAAACGATGGAGATGTCCTCTCCACCCCACTGACTTCCTGCTGAGAACAAAGGGCAGATCAGAGCCTCCATGTGAACTTTAAAACATGGCTCACATCAAGAAAACCAGAAAAAAACAAGTGTTGGTGAGGATGTAGACATAAAGGAACCATCTTCCACTACTGGGAATGTAGATCTATCTAGTCTGTGTGGAAACAGTACAGAGGTTTCTCAAAAAATTTAAAATGAATCCGCCCTGTGACTCAGAAATTCCATTCCTAGGTGTCTACCGGAAGACTATAAAGACACTAATTGGAAGGGCAATATGGGTTCGTTCCTATGTTCACTGCGGCACTACTTATAATAGCCAAACTATAGGAACCAGTCAAGTTCCCCAAACCAGAAGGGTGAATCATGAAACAATGGTTTAAACATCTACACAGTGGATGCTACTCAGCAATTAAGTAAGATAAACTCTTGCCATTTGCAAATGCATGAATGGAACTGGAGGGGATTATGCCTAGTGAAATATACCAGGAGAAAGGCAAATATCAAACGATGTCATTATTATGTGGAATATAGAGAAACAGAACAAATGGTCAGATAAAGCCAAACTAATTAAACCCTAGAAATTTGACAGAGGCTCCCAGAGCAGGGGCAACAACAAAGTGGGGAGCAAGCACAATGGACTATGGTGGAGACTGTGGGTGCTTAGCATTGGGTGTGGTGTGGTAACAACACCTGAGGGGGTGAACCTACTTTTAAAACACAAACAAGGTTGTAAGATAACTTTACCTCAAAAACAACAGCAACAAAAAATGGAACTCAGGCGGGGCTGCTTGCTGCTTTTCAGTGTGGCTTCCTTCGGCTGGAGGGCCCTTTATGTAAACACTTCTGCTTCCCTGCTCTGGCCTATGCTCAGTGGATGCAGCTTGGGTAGGTGGAAGAGCTTTGGCTCCACATCCACCAATATAAGTTGTCTTTTCCTTTTTCTGTCTCTCTCAGCTTTCCCTTTTCCTCACAACTGCATAAATATACTTTTGTTTGTTTGTTTTTTGTCTCAGTGTGTCTGCTTTTGGCTTTTGTCCAGTCTTCTGAAGCACTTGGGGAGGTGAGGACTCACAAACTAGGTCATCCCTGTTTCCCAAAGGTTTGCCCTGTTAACATCTTGGAGTAAACAATACCAAATACCAGGAAGGAGGATTGGAGAGTACGAAGTGACATTACCACTTTCAAGAAAGTTCTGACAGTTTCTTCTGACAGCAAAGATACCTTATAATCTAGCAATTCACTCCTGAATATTCATCTCAGAAAAATAACAATGTATATCCAAGGAAAGGGTTATACTAGAAAGTTCACAGTGCTTTATTCACAATAGCCAAAATCAGGGGGCCGCTTACGTGTTTATCAATAGAAGAATGAATCGTGCTATATTTATATGAAACAATTCTATTCATCATTAAAATAGAACACACAGCAACATGGATGAATCTCAAAAACATAAGCCTACTAAAAGAAACTATATACAAAATAGTTTATATTTATAATTCCATCTAGAGCAGGGAAAACAACCTAAAGTGGAAAACAAGAATGCTGGTTGGCATTGAGGCAGGAATTTACCTTGCTGGGCTATGAGTAATATTTTGGGGATTAAAATGTGTGTCTTGAGAACAGCTGAGTTACACAAGTACACACATTTGCCCAAATTTCATGAGTTAAATTTAAAATTTCAGCATTTTGTTTTATGAAAATTTACATCAAAAGATGAAATAAAAACTGATATTTATTTAATTGTAGTAGCATTGGTTTATAGCAATGGTTTTTAGAATTCATCCTAAATTCCAGCTGTTCCACTTCTGGGGATTTATTTGAAACATACAAAAGCACTAATTCAGGGGAATCCCTGGTGACCTAAGGTTAAACCTCAGTGCTATCACTGCTGCAGCCTGAGTTCCATTCCCGGCAAGGGAGCTAACCCACATATCATGCAGAAGACCTCTCCTGCCTCACCCATTGGCTGCTCCCCTCAGCAGTGTATTTCAGTAGATCCACCTGTTCTGCTCCCCACTCTCTCTGGTGAATCCTCTCACACCTACACAGCCCACCTCTGGCATATCTCTGCCATAGACCTCAGTTCTTTTATGCATAAATAAAATAAATCTTAAAAAAATAAGTATTGACTATGACTAATTTCTGCTACATAGTAAAACAGATCTCAAAATAGTAACTTATGTTAAAAATGAAAGAGATTATCTGTTGCACACTTACTTCAGTGACATGATGTTTGACCCTGTTAAGCACATATTTAGGGATCAATCAAGTTACTTTGAATAATTGTGGGTACTCTGAAGAAAGAAGTCTCACAGGATTCCAGGACTTCAATATAAGACCTTACAAATAAGAAAATATGATTTACAAACTAGAGGATACTCAAAAACTCTAAGGATTAGGTTATCTCTATGTGCCCTCAATAGCAAGAATTTATTAATCTTTTTTGAGGTGACTCAGCTTTCCCTATCTCTTTTTCGATTGTTCCTACTGTTAACAACCACCTTACAATTTTCTCTCTTTTCATTCTTAACATGATGCCATTTGTGGTTTCATTGATTTGACTATTTTTTTTTTCAGTTAATAAATAAGTATAGATTCCATCTAATGAGTTCCCTTTGTTTTTTTTCCAGATTCTGCTCATACAATAAATTGACTATTTCTACATTTCTAACTCTTTTTTTTGATAGTGAGACTCTAATTTGTCCAATTTATCACCATATGAATGGTTAGAGGGATTTTATGTAGTGTCTAGCCAATGTCCCATAGGTCAAATAGACATAAAGTTGTGGATTAGATATTTTACCTTTGATGGGTTTTTAATAATCCCATCTTTGCCATTGCACTTACTTTATTTACTATGTGTCCCTAACTTGTTTGCATTCTTATTAGCTTAATGTTTTCAAAACTTATTTGGTTATGTACTCCTGTGAGAAAAATATTGTGAATATTCATTCTAAAATTTAGTTTATTTAGATAATATAACTATGTGATATTGTGCTAATACCATGTAAACATTACAGGGTACCCTAACCCAACAGAATGAAATACTATAGAAAATTTAAATACAAAAGTAATCTGATTTTCTCTTCTAGTCCAATATTAATTTGTCTGGAGTAGATCTGACTCACATCAGATACCACAGTACTATTTTAAAAGACAATTATGCTGACTGATACTAACTATAATAGTACTACTAGCAGTAGCAATAAAAGTAATAATGTTAGTATTAAAGAGAATAGTAATGATAGTTACCCGAATGACAAAAGAGTAGTAGGAGGCCAGAGCAAACATATCATTCCAGGAATTTTCTTAAATGTTTTACAAATATTACCTATTTTAATCTTCCTAACTCTTTCTTGATATAAATAATATTTCCATTTCATGAGTAGGGAGCCGAAGGTTTAAAGGGACTAAGGGACTATATGTGTTCATTAAAAAAAAATCACATAAAATGTAAAAAAAAAAAAATTGTCATTTTCTAAACCTGATCTAGTTTTATTAACAAACAGTTTTAACCATAACATTATTCTGTATTATATAGTGGTGTCTTGGAGATTTTATCATATACTAGTTAGTAAAGATAAAAAGTCTCAAAAACCTATTTGATGGTAGGGAAACAGTGTCTAATTGTCAACAGGCTTGGGTATTAGTTATTGCTTTAAAGACTAAACTAGCTGAATACAGGGTTCAAATCTAGAAAATTCAATAACTGGATGAGATAGGGAAGAAAGAGACTAACGTTTCTTTTGAATTATTTCTTAATGTTTAGAGTTTTCACACATTTGTCTCCCTTCTCTCTCCAAAATGAGTATATCATTCTAATTTCTTTAATCATTATTTCATGAACATAAAGTGTTTCACTCTGTTATTAAAATATGAAAACTTAATGTTCTATTATTATAGCTATTTCAATCAATGTTATAATTGCTATTATTTTATTTGCGCTATACAGATGGTCATAACTATCCATTTGCCCGTACTTGGAAAAATACCCTTTTTAAACTTCTCATTTTTTTTTGCCAAATGCTTATTTAAATGTCTCCTAGTTTAATTACATTTCACTGTCTATAATGCCTTACCTGAGCACATTCCATTTTTTAACTATGTTACTTTTTCTTGACTACAGTCTCTCCTTATTCCCAATACTTCCTTAAGTTTAGCCTCTCCATTACACTAAAGTTACTGTTCACATTGCCCTAAGGTTTAATGCCAGAGATTATTTTATATTGTTTTCAGGATCTAACATTGTTTCTGACTCAACTAGGTATCTACTAAATTCAGTGTTCTCAAACAAAGGAGCAAAGTGAGATCATAAATAAGTTAGAAAAGAGAAAAATAAAAATAAAAGCACAATTATTTCTAGGCATTAATTTTTAAGCATCAGAGCTAAAATACTGGTAAAGACAGAAAAGAGTTACATCTGATGTTCATTCTCAGTATCAACTAACTTGACTTAGTGCACAAATAGAGAAAACTGAAGGAATGAGTGTAACAAAAACTATATAGATAGATTTTATTTTGGGCAACTGGAATGACAAAAGAGAAATATTTAAAGTGTCCTCTTTTGAAAATGGAGTTTTTTGTTCACACATTTCCTATTGAGCCTGCGGGCAAAATCTCAATGAATTAAAAAACTGTAAGTACAGAACTCAAAGTCCCTGTAACTACACTATTTTGCACAGATCTCAAGGACTCTTTTCATAGAAGATATTTAAATACAACTTTAACCACTTGTGAAAGTGTTTAAGGATACGGCGCACTTTCTGATGGGTAGAAATATTTCCTATGCTAAATAAAGATTACCTGGTATTCAGAAGTTCTCTGAGAAAAAATGTTGAAGATAAAAGTGCAAAGTAAAATGTTAAATTGGAATTTTTGGAACTCATATGACCTCTATTGAGATCCTAGATCTGGACCATCAGGATGTAACTGCCAACAGTCAGAGATTCATTTGATGTGGTACAGTTTCAAGAATTGCAAAGATAGTGAAAATCAAAAAGTTTACTATGAAAATGGTGTGTTTTTAAAGTTCAACATAGGTGTTTGGAAGATAACAGTTCTTCCTTTGAACTGAGAATAATTGTGTAGTTTTGAAAAAAAAATAGGAAAATAGACCTTTAGAAATACTGGTTATAATCTGACCTGTGGATAAACAAGACAGTATTAATATGAAAAATAAAATAAATATAAAGGCAATTCCACCCATTAGTTGAGGTGAATCACCTTGAAAAATTGGTAACTTTTATACTGTATAAGAAGAAATTTAGAATAATAGTAAACAAAAATTTTAGTTAAATGCAATTAAAAAATAGATATATGGCAATTATTTCTTATTTAATATAAACTACTTAAAACATTTCAAAATATGTATTTGTATGCAAGCAGTATGTAATTGCTTATTTTATTGAAAAAAATTCTGAATGGAAAACTGGTAGTGCTTTTCAGTCATTTAATAAATCATTCTGGATTTATTTATGAAATATTGTAAGACTAGTTAAAATGATTACACATTTTCACATATATTACTGCACTCCATCTTCAAATCAACTGCATAAGAAATAGTGTCATCCATAATTTATTTTCCAATCAACTTAGGCAGAGTAGTAAGAGTCACATGATTATTTAGCAAGAAAGACAGAATTAGTTATTAAACTGAATACAAAACACTGCAAATTTATTGTATGCTGCAAATATTACAAAAAATATTTTTTTTTCCCCTGCATTCTTTCTATTTAGGCTAGCAGTTCTGGCAAGTTAACACAAATACGTAGGAAGCTTCATTGGGGTTTCTGTCCTCTCTAGGATTGATAACCTCTGCTAATTTTCAGCCTTACTTGTGGCCTAGATCCTGTATCCCAGGAACCAATACTTTTGATGCCAGCATTGCAAAAGGGCTCTTTTCCTCCTCATGAGTGGGAGAGGGCATCAAAAAATGAGAGAATAGATGAAATGAGTACAGAGACCAGCTACACTGTGAAAGAAGATTTCTGTTGGAGTAAACAGAAGGCAAGATTGGGGACATATATATTAAGAAATAAACACTTGTGGAAAATTTCCAACTTTAAAACCAATATATATGGGACCTTGCCTGACACAATTGTAAAACACTCAATAAAATTTGAGTAAATGAATAGAACTGCCCTCAGCACCCATATATATCTAATAAATAGTACTGATTTTGTATGGATATTCAATTGAAAGGAGAAATCTGGTGCCCCAGAGGTAATACAAGATACCAAGTTAGTCCTTTTAATTGGATTTCCACATACACTCATCATTTGTTTATTTTAGTGACATTTTAACTATGGTGTCTTTTTCATATTATGAAATTAATGTTTGTTGGCTCAACTTAATTGAAACTTAAATATAAGATGGTACCATTAATGAACTGTAAAGAAATTTTTAAAACCTTATGTATTTCTCTGATTTTTTGAAATAGATTTTATGTGGAAATGCCTTCATAAATATTTCAGTTAGTTTTCTATTTTTAGAAAAGCTATATAAAGGAATGGAGGTTAGTATTGAAGTACCAGGCCCATTTAAAGATCTGCCCATACTTCTCACCTAGTAGGAACAAAGTAGGACAAGATTTTTCCAAAGGCAAGTAAATGGTCTACAACTGCAATTATGCTGCATATTGTAACAAAATAGCTGAATATATATTGGGGGGAAATATAGCCAACTTCTTTTCATAACTATATAATTTATGTGAACAAACTGGACAGTTTGAAGAAATATTTGCTTTCCAGAAGCTTCTCTTGAGAGAGTGTAGGCACAGCCTTACTCAGGTGTGATGCTTCAGGTCCCATAGTTTTATGATGTGATCAGTGACAATAAGTGAGATAGCATGTGTTTATGAGCAAGCTGCCATTCAACTCCTAAGGTTTTTAGAATAAAACCTATTTTTTCTCCCTTATTGAGTACGTTATCAGTAAAGAATGATTTGTGATTTTACAAGTTATCATATACACATTTCTTGAAGCCAAATGACAGTTGATTCAGTCAATTTAGGAATCAGGACAAAAAATTTCAGATACCTTTTCATAGCCTGCCTTTAAGTATTAGAAATCATTTTTAAAGATGGTTATAAGATTTATAAAAATATATTTATAAAATTTTATTATAATGGAAATGAAATTATTAGAAACCATGTTATAGAGATAACTTGACATTTTTATTTATGCATTTTATAACAACTTTTTGTTAGGTAGGCCAAAATTATATAGGTCACATAAATGATCGTCCCTGCATAATACAATTCCCTACACAAAGCCTTTTAGTTGAAATATTTTACATGAGATACATTACTACATCACCTTAACTTCTGAAGAGCATATTTCGTTATTTCAGAGTTAATAAAAATTCTGAGTGGCGTCCCAAATCTAAAGCATAAGAGATCAGAAGTCGACAAGACTGAGGTCAAGGCTCCCTTTTTACTGAATTATCATAACTGCTGGATTCCTCAGCCATCATCTACAGCTCTTGCAGGTGGCCTTCCCATGTCACAGGTCACCCCCCCACCTGCTCCTTCACATTTAAATAATGCTGTTTCTAACCCCAGGACGCCATAATCCTTTACTGATTTGCTTAAATCTTTCATACAGCTTTAAAAGAGTGCTTTGAAGACGCTCTCCTTAAATTCCCCACTTTGAGAGTGCAGTCAGTTCCTGCTTGGACCTGACCTGATACAAAAGAGCATCATTAGCCCTCCTTCTCTTGTGTGGAAACACTGTAGACTACTGAACATGCGCTTTCCCATAATGAGGAAGAAGTGTGTTAATCGTTTTAACAAATACAGAATAAAAGATAAAGGAAGATTTTCAATGAATAGATTTAGCTTCTCTCAATTCAACAGACATAATTGATGTTCCCTGAATGAGAGCAGAGATACAATTACTGAATGGGGGAAATAGTATGTGCTGTTATAAATTACACATGAATTAAAATATCTCCTGTCAAAGGGAAACCTGAAAATACAGTTCCAGTTATTTCTGAGCAACTAAAAATTCCAGGAAGCAGGCTGAGTAGATCTCTTTGCAGCTCTTGGGTGGGGGGCAGGGATACCAACTCTATAGCCTGTTAGAACTGAAGCTCATCTCATCATTGATACTTGCCTGTGAACTTTCTTAGTAATACAATGGTGGGGGCATTATAATGGGAGGTTATCTAAGTGCAAGTGTTATTATCCAACACAAAATCTAATTTTTGTCATATTTTCAGCTAACAGTACAGGTTTTACATTTGACAGGCTTTATTTAAAAACCTTTTATTATCTGTATAAAATTGGGTAAGTCATCTATCCCATGGAGTGGTTTTAAGAATGATTATGTGCCAAAAATATATATAAATAAAATACTGGAGAGTTTAAAAAAGGGGTAAATTTTTAAGATCTGTTAATAGAGTTTTTGATGTTGCTTTCACTCTTTGATTTAGGATATATACACACATAGTGTATATATATAACACATATGTCACAAGTGTGTGTGTATACACATCACAAGTATAGCAATTATATATACATATGTATACATGCATGCTTGCATATAACATTTTCCATACGTACATATTATTGTGGATCAAGACATGACATCTATTGTTTCTAACTGGGTTCTAGAAACAAGCTATTTAAGCAAACAATAAATTAAACGACAATGATATAAATGTCATCGTAGGTTTAGGAGTTGTTATTTAGAAAGCACATAAGAAAATCATCATATTGGGAAAGTTTCTCAGTAGACGTGGGCCTTAAACTGACACTTAGAATTTTACAATGATAGGAAACAGGTCTGAGAATGAGAGGCAGAGAAAGGCAGTGTGTTTCAGTTGGAGGGAAGAACATTCTCAAAGGCTGAGACATAAGAGGCTTGATGTAAAGAAGCAGAGTATTTTAGCTTGAGCTTAAACTGCTCAGGAATGGCACATTAAAATGTTCCTGGAGAAATAAATAAACATTATGGCTGGCAGGAAATATAAATTCTATCCTCAAAACAGTAAAAAGTAACTGATAAAATCAGGAGTCGATCAATATATTCAGTTGAGAGAGTAAACTAAAAGCAGACAAGACAGACAGGAGGCAGAAAAGCCAGGAAGCTCTTGTGATACTACTATTGCGATAAGTTGGTGACAAGTACTAACAAAATGAAACAGTGTCATCAAGTGCTCATAAAGCTAAAAAAAACCCAAACAACTCAATCAAAAAGTGGGCAAATGATCTAAATAGCACACTTCTCAAGGAAAACACCACCTATAGGCACACTAAACAATGTTCAGTACCATTGAAGCAGCTAAGTCACACAAATAATAATCCTCTATCAAACTCTTTCACTACAAAGGGTTTGCTTGAAATGCTGTTTTCATTCTGAGGCAGGGAGGGTGTAGGGGGAAGAGGGGAAGAGGGGAAGGAAGGTTGTTGAGGGGAGGTGTGGGTCTATAACAAAGATGGGAGGGAGAACAAGGGACTCCAGCAGTAGACTATGGTTGCTTATTGGTACAAGTACTACAGTAATAACACCGGAAGGGGGTGTCTTATACTCCCCAAAATACAAACAACAATGTAAAACAACTTTACATCAATTAAAAAATGTTTTCATTAATAATCTCATCCATTTTTGTCTAAAGTATTATAGTATGTTTTTTTTCCTTTCTTTTTTAATTTCCCAAGCTTTGCTCTTAGTAAAAACCTTGAAGACTATTCAAGCTTTATTTCTTTATTTTTTTTTAAATTTTGAATGTTCTATTTAGGGTCTGGATAAATCACCTACTTTCCCCCTCAGCTCTTAAAGGGTTTTCTATTTTGGGCAAGTGAGATTTTATTTATAAATGGTATTTATGAATTTTTGAAGCAAACTATGTGCGGTAGCATTAACCAAATCATCATTTACATCAGCAGGGCTAGTCACAGTTTAGAGAAATTCCCATATCCACATTTCAATTCCCTTGTGTTTTGATTCTGCGATTCTTATTCTTTTCAGATTAGGAAGAATGTGTCTTGTTGGATAAAACCAGATTTCCAACCTGGAGGCATTCTTGGAGCTGACAGTTGGTTTTTGTTATGCTTATTTGTGTCTCCAGATTTGATGGAAAAAAAAGAAAATCACACAGCAAATTTGTTTCCCTACCTGTGGTCCTGCTTCAGTAGATTGTCAGGTCTTTCTCAACAGCAAAGATGTGTGAATGCTTTCTAGAGGTAAAGAGTTTATTTTACAGAAACAAACTTGTCTAACATGTTTTTAAAGCTGCTTAGAGCACATTTGGCTTAAGGAAGTAGGAGAGCCTAAAGAGAATCTTGAGTTCTTTAGAAAAATCTATATCAGTATAGATCTCCAGAGATGGAAGAATTAAATTAATACATTGTCATATGATGGCTGGGTTAGTATGCAACTATTCTAAATGGTGTTTTGGAAGAATTAATGATATGGAAAACATTCATGATATAATTAAATGTAAACACTTTTTGTGAGAGTTTTTAAGAAAAATTATATTCTTTGTATCTTAAGCCTTTCAGATGCTTTGCAAAATCATGATATTTTAATAAGAAACCTGATTGATGTTACTATTAAAATATAAAATAATATTTATGAGTGCTTTGAAAAAATAACTGATAACCTTACAAGCAACTGTGCAAAATTTGTTGAGTGATTACTTCATGCTTACTACTATGCTTAGAGTTCTCAGAGTATGTAAGGTAAAATATATATTTATACACATGTATGCTCATATGTATATGCTTGAGGACTTTTTAAATCTCTTTGGCAAGTGAGGAGAATTTATAAGCTCCTTTTAAACTCATCCATTAAATTATAACTATTCCTTTTTTAGGCAAAATTTGACATTCACATTTAAAAAGTGATAAAATCCAATAATAATTTAACTGCCCAACTGTGAATGTATTTTACCTGGCAGGAGAACATTCCAGTCAGAAAAGAAAATCTGTTGATGTGAACTTAACTCCCTCCTCTAATTTTAATTTTGCTCCATAGAATTTTCTAATTTTGAATCCAGTTTTTACAAACTTTCAGGCTACTGAGTCTTTAGTTTCATATAACTTCTAATGTTCTGTTGCATTACAAAAAGAGTTCTTTCCCTTTATCCATAAAAAAAAAAATAAAAAAAAGTCAATTCTTAAAAATGCAAAGAGCAAATAGAAGATGATATACAAAAACATGTGCTATCATTCGACACTAGCTGTTCCTAAATAAAAGTTGTCTGTAGTGTTCTGCTTGTATTAACCATCCTTTCATGTATTTTATATTTTTAGACAACCCAGCCACATTAACTTTTACAATATGTGTATGTGTGTATGTTTGTATCCACCTACCCACTATTATCTGAATTCCAAAAAAAAAAAGCATTCTTCCATTGTCTATACTTAGTATGATCCATATTTTTAGCTATTTGAGATAGTAATAAATCCTAGGAAGCAAAATTGGGCTAAGGATCCCTTCTCTTCTGTTGGTCCACTTGGGGATACTTCTCTTATATGTTTGTCCAGTGTTACCATTCTCTACAATCTCGAAAACAAATTAGAGGCCATTTAGGTTTTTAATCTACTGTCATTCTCTAGTACACACATGTCCTTTATGTCATTCCACTGTAAATTTCCTCAAGCCAACTAGGTCTACTTAATACTAGGTTCTTTATTTTCCTCATTAGAATACCGTAGCATCTTTTCAACCAAATTTTCACTCAAAATTCATTTCACTTAATGCTTTCTTTCTCTGTTGCCAAGGTGACTTTTTCCTCCTAACCAAAAATTAAATAGTTATTAAGTCTTTAAAACCTCCTTTGAATCCAAATTTAATACAGAGAAGAGTTGAAAACTCCATAGCACAGAATGTAGGTACCTTCCTGAACTTGTACTTCCAATATTCCTAATCTTTCCTCTAAATACACCCTAGGCTCCAGGGTTTCTCAGCAACAACTTTTACCCTAGCATACCTATACCTCTCTATATTATACCTACCTAAATGCTGCTATTCCACCGGAAATCTACTTACTCTCCTTTCCTATAACCCTCTACTTACCTTTTGGTAGATACTCTTTTACAAACCAGCTCCAAAATATTGTATTATGGAATCAGTCTCACAACACATGGCTAATTCCTTCTAACTCTGTGCTTTGGATAAGAACTTTACAATATCACTTACCACAAAATAATATTTCTGATTTGAAAGCTCACAATATATTCTTTATGGAGAAGGTACCAGGGATAAAAAGCAGAAGTGGATGTAGAGAGTGCATTTAGGAGGCTATTGCACTGAATAGTTTAGGAGAAATATGGCATCACCTAGGGCAATAGTAGGGAAGAAAAATGAATTGTTGGCACTGGTAGGGACAATGATAAGGGAAGAAAATGAGTGGATATAAGAAAGATTTGGTAGGCAAAAGTGACATGACATTGTCCTACACTGACCTTAATTAGGTGAGAAATTGATTGTCTAATTCAAATACAGTATTTATTTTAGTAAAAACTTGAGCAAATATAATCTGATTTTGCCATGAATAAAAATAACAGACATTTTCATGTGATAATCCCAAAATATTGCTTATGCTACTGTGATAGTGATTTATGTAATAACCAAATATATATTGTTTATTTATATTTGGCCTCTATCCAGTTCCCAAACTCCTAGGAATTCCTTAACTTTGAGTTGCAAAGATGTCTTTTGTTAATTAGGTGACTTTGGAAGCACCTAATGGTAGGGTGCTTTGTGAGTAGAGGGTTAGAATGACTACTCCTATTCCCAGGAGGAGGGACTGGAGATTGAATTTAATTGCTAAAGGCCAGTGAATTAATCAATCATGTTTAAGTTGTCAGGCCTATAAAATCCTGGAGAATGGGTTCAGACAGCTTCTTGGTTGATGAACACATGGAGGAGCTGGGAGGGGGATCCTAAGTTTTGAGAGAATATCAAAAGTTTCTGCTCTTCCTGCATACCTGTCTCTTTCATCTCACTGTTCCTGAGTTATGATACATCCCTTTGGAAACAAACAAACAAACAAAATAATACTAATATTTTTCTGCATTCCTTGTACAGCTTTTCTCCACTAATCAAAGGCAGAGCAGTTCTATGAAACTCTCATAAGTCAAAATGGTATAAAGCAAAAAAGTACTTACCATTAACTTATATGGAATTTTTTTTTCAAATTCAAAAACCCAAAAATAAACTACCAATTTATACCAAATACTACATAAACTATAAAATTAACATATAATAAAAAAGTAATGATATGAAAAATACACATCATACAGAATGAAGTTACTGAAGCTGTAACGTGCCATTCTTGTTTCAACTCAGGGTATGCCCCAGGCACTGGTTGCTGCAAAACAAACACTTAATGCTGTTTTCACTTTTCACCTATTGCTGTAAAAGTGAAACTACTCTTCAAATTTCTACAAAAATAGGTAATAATACAATTTTTTCACAGAAGTGTCATTATTTGAGTCATGCCTGTATATATATTATAATCTATGTACGTTTCCCCTCCTTTTCACTGTTTCTTCTCTCTCGCTTATCCTTCCTTCTTCCTTCCTTCTTCCATCCATCCTCCCTTCCACTTTTCTTTATCCTCCTATTAGTATGTACATATTCATGTACATTATATCTACTAGACAAAAGATATCTATGACTATTTTATTATGATTTCCTTTGTATTTCATTCTATGCATTTAAAAGCACTCTTCTAAAACTAATGCTAAAGATTTGAATAAGTCTTGATTCAAAAATAAAATGATTAAGAATGCTTGCTCCAATGACATGCTCTGTAATAGCTGTTATATTTCTTCTTGGGATTACAGTGATGAGATAAAAACCTTAATTTAAGGATGGTAGGAAGAAATTGAAAAGGAAGTATTTTAATTCATAACACATAGGTGGCTCCAAATTTTTTTTCTACATCTACATCAAAGTACACCACATCATTTCTATTTCATAGTTATGCTAATAATTACAAGCAATGTCTGGATCTTATAGTATTAACAGATCTTATACTATTAAGAGATCTCTTTGTGTTTCACTGAACAATTTAAAACTATGAATTTGAATGTATAGAACATGCTTTTTAAAAACTAGTAAAATTATGACACATGGGACTTTATTAAAAGTTGAGAAACGTATCTGACAGGTGTTCACTAGTTCTAAAGCTTATCCACCAAAGAATGAACTCTAACATTCCAGTGGCCATTTCTATTCCCCTGTAACTTTGAAATCTGTTCCTAACTTACTTTTGGATACCAAACTCATAAAAGTGATGACTGAAAGATATTTCTCAGAGTTTTACAACACGTTTATCTTCTGAGATCAATATTCCCTTACCTCCAAAGTGATCCTAAAAAAAAAGAAAAGAAAATCAATATTCCAGACAAATTTCAAACTACCCATTCCAAATTATTTCTTAGACTAATGAACTTTTATGTTTTTATAGAAGAAAAATTTTACCTCACTTCATCCATTTTAACCATATATTCACAGGTTAATGATATGATAGCCAATGTATTCCCTTATTCTCTACAAGACATTCTCAAATGATTATTTTTATTAACACTCTTACTCAATGTTATGTGCTTATTTTTCTCACTTGTAAGTGAAAGTGACAGGTTATCATCATGTTATAGCATTGAGATCCTGAGTAAAACTATGGATTTAATATTCTTAAATATAGGGGAGTACGTATAAAGGTTCTTACAAATTCCTTCGTTGAAATTTGCTAAAAGAGCATTTCTCAAATGTGCTCACCAAAAAAGTATACATTTATCAAATCATCAAGTATCCTTCAAATATCTTAGTTTTGTTACAGTTTGATAAAGCTGTTGAGAAAAAAAATTATGTCCACTAAAATTGCTAACTTTAGAGGAATAAAAATACAGAGCATGGAAAAATGATGGAAAAAAATCCATAAAATGCTACAAAGTAAAAGACATGTAAAAAAAGGGAATATTAAAACCATCAGAAGAGGGAAAACAAATTAAAAAGTAGTAAGTTAAGGGGGGAAAAAGATAAAAACATCCATGGTTCAGATATGAGTGCTGTAGTAACCCCCATTTAAGAACAGGAAAGAACGTAAAAGAAAAAGTTGGATAGAAGAGGAGGGGATAAAAGAAAAAGAAGGAAGGAAGGGGGAGGGAGGAAAGGAGGGGGCAGAAGGAAGGAAAGGAGGAAGGAGGAAAGGAGGGAGGGAGGGAGGAAGGAAGGAAGGAAGGAAAGAAGGAAAGGAGGGAGGGAGGGAGGGAGGGAGGGAGGGAGGGAGGGAGGAAAAAAGAAAGGAAGGGAGGGAGGGAGGGAAGAAGGAAGGAAGGGTGGGAGGGAGGGAGGGAGGGAGGATGAAGGAAAAAAGGAAGGGAGGGAGGGAGGGAAGAAGGAAGGGAGGGAGGAAGGGAGGAAAGGTATTAAAAGGAAGACAAAAAACAAGGAAAATACAGAAGATAATAAATGGTTGAAAGTTGAAGATAGTAGAGTTAACAAATTTAAAGATACTACAATTACACCAAGGAGCATTTATTTCTAAAATGAAAGTGTAATAAATAGATTAGAAAGGCTATTTGAAGTTTTGAAACATATAAGGTATATATTTTGTGAAAAAGTTTTGTAATAAAATTGAACTTAATTTGTTATTTGACTATATAAACATTTGGTAACATTCTTGAATGAAAAATTTTACATGTTTTATGCAGGCAATATAGATTTGTTTTTAAAAATTAGCTTAATATAGCTATTAGAAAAATAGAGTTCATACCTATGAAACGTGCTAAGTACAAATATCTCCATGAAAATATACCATAGTTATAATTAGAAAGCATCAGAAAAGCTAAATTTAGAGAATATTATGAAAATATTTGCATTTAAGGACAATTTTAAGATGAGTTTCTTTTAATGGAATTATGTTTACTGGGAATCTACTTCTAAGAAATTGTCACACCCAGGGCACTATAGAATATAAAGAAGAAAAACACTCATATTTCATCATTATGTTGCTAACGAAGTATACACAGTATGTAGGTTTGCAACTTTAAAACTCCAAGCAAATATGGACTGCTCATTCCTTTCACTAGCTAGTACACTGACAGATTGTTGTGAAAAATAATACACATTTTACAAAAGCAATTATCCATTTTTATTTTGTTTACATTGCACTGAAAATTTACATCATACTTTTACAAAGTTTTTTTCATAAAAATATACTTCTTTACAAAAGTGTATGCATTAATATAAGAGGAGTAGCCAGTTGCAGAAGAAACATTGTTTAAACAAGATCTTAAATGTATTAACCTTAACATTAATGAATGAATCATTGTTATTGCAGTCATTTGAATAAACAAGAATAAATAACTGATGGCATAAAATTTAAAACAGCATCCTGTCAGTAGAGTACAATGTTGAGAAAATTGTATGAATTTCCAAAACAATGTATCTCAAAGTGGTTTACAAGAAAATCACTAAATGTAGAGATAGATCCAAGCAGCACTCCCGGGTGCAATGATTTCTCTTAGGCACTCTGTCTCTTGATACAAAAAGGCGAGACTGTTCACGGAGTTATCCACATTTGAAAGGGACAACAACAAAGAGTTTACACTGGGTACAGTATTTATTCAATGAAGCAAAACATGCTATAAAAGAAAGGCAATGACTATTAAATTAAAATGCTGGCACTGTATTGTGATACCTTTGTAAATGAGCCACCAATAATTTGTAAATATATATTTTAATTTGAAAATAAACCTGTCATAGCTGGAAATCTGTTTCTTAAGAAAAGGTATAGAAATTTTAAAGAATATGAAAATTTGGTAAATCCACATCCTTAAGAAACAAATTTATATTGGTGTTCAAAAGAATAAAATGCTTTTCGTGATTTTATTTAGGAACTGGTCCAAAATTCACGTTTAACTCAGGTAAAATTTAAAAGTATGAAAACAATGTCTAAACATTGTGAAGATTCAACTGAAAGGAAAAGTAGACATATCATAGACTAAGTAGAACAGGTCAATAAGGTCCTACATGTTCTTTCAAAGATACTGGACAGTTTGGTAAAGAATGGTTTTTAAGGTTGATGTCTCAGATAACTGCAAAATTATCAATATTATAGATATTTTTTGCCAGCAAAAGTTGTACCTGGGCAACAAAATACTGAAGTGAGGAGTTAAACACTACTCCATGGTTCACTGAATAATACTGATTAAAACAGATGGGGATAAACTGGGAGGATAGCAGGATGATCTTGCCATTTGCAGAAATTATAACAACTGATTCTTAAGAAAGAATAGCAATATGATACTGTAGAATAGAAAAAATAGAAAGAATAAAATCAGAGTGGGTAATCTTATCTCTTCTGTGGCATAAATAAATTAGTTTATAGATATTTCAGGGCATGATTTGATCTGAAATAACCTTCGAAATGAGAAAACCAGTGTCTCAACAAGAATGAATAGCTGATAGAGCGTGATGGAATACAGACTTATGGGCACGATGTAGCTCATGATGGTTAAAGAGAAGTCAGTGATCTATTGACTCTTGTAAGTATAGCTCTTATTTTCTACCCTATATCTTTTTTTTTTTTAACCCAGTCCCTCTAATATAATTTATAAAGCACAGAAATACTGATAGTGGATGCTCCTCCAATATATGCAAATAAGTTTATGTTTTAGAATAATCTCCTTTTTAAAAAAAGCAAATAAACTGTGAGTAAGCACTCCCAGAGTGCAGCCAAATTTCTGTAAAACTCTCCATGGTACACATGAAGAAGAATTATGGTCCAGTTTATGAAAAAACACTCTTCTCTATCATTCCTCAGGAAAAGGTGACCCAGCAAGTCCTGAAAAGTGTGCTTTAAATTGTTTAGCAGTGAACTAAATGTGCACTGTTTTGTGTGTCCATTTCCAAGTTTCTGAAGAAGGCAAAGGCTTGCCATGTTATACCATTGTGCAGACCGTATTCAAGTTGGGATCAAAACGCACTGCCTTCCCTTCAACTGACTTCGCATTGGTGTCATACATGGGATTTTCAAACGCTGCTTGGCCATTGTTATTTTCATGTACTGAACATCCTGTATACTGTGTTTTGGGTGCAGTCCTGTTGATGAGAGCATTGATTAGCTATGTGTGTTAACTTTCTTCTAGAAACAGCAGAGCAGGGCTCAGAAATACATACTTGAATTATCATTGGGATTGGATAATATAGCTCAAAAACATTAATTGATAAATCAACTCAATATAACAAATTAAGTCTGGAGTAACCTTCATTTTTAAAATACATATAATATATATTACTACATAGCACCAGTATGAATAAGTACAAATAAAATGTGACTATTCACATTAATTTTATTATGAAAGAAACACTTATGAATTAGTATGCATAATATAAATGATAATATTTAATGTCAGCTTTATTCATTCATATATTCATCTAATATTTATTGATATCTCATGTGCCAGACATATTCTTAGGCATTGGATATATAATTTTTAAAAAGAGCATACAAAGCAGTTACTTTCATGCAGTTCAAACTACAGTGACAGAAAACAACTATCAATTTAAAAATAAATAAAGTGGAAATAAATACCAGTTAAAGGGAATTATTTTTGCTGAAAAGGAAAACTTTTAATATCATAGAAGTATTGAATGCTACTTCAAGAGTAGCTATAGGAAAAACATCTCTGAGGAGATAAAATTAAGTCTGAGACTTGCAAGAAGTCAGTTCTGCACACTAATAAACACAATTTCAGATGGAGAAGCAATCAACTAATGTTGTGGCCAAATTTGGGGAGTTTTTTGGGACTATCCCCAGAAACATGGATTCTAATTTGCTGACAAATAATATACATTAGAACAGTGAGATTAAAATTGTCAAGGAAATGACTAGACTGAGATTTTTCATGAGAATCATTTGTGAAGAGTTTCTGATAATTTAACATGCCTTTGATTAACAAAGCACATGGATCTAAGCTGAGGTGTGAAAGTTGTTAGTGTTGAATTCATTTTTTTAATTTCTCATTGTATGAATAATGTATATTTTTAATTTTTCTTTCCTACATCTCATTATATAATTTGTTTACATTTTTGATGAGATAAAGGCAGACTTCTGGTTCCTGCTTCTGAGACCTAATTTTTAAAAAAGACATATCAAAAAGTAAATGTGCTTCTTAACTATTGTTTACATTAAACACTGAAACTGCTCAGTCATTAAACTTATTTTAAGTTTTATCTATTATATTTTTTTTACTATCTCAAATGTATTTTATAACTTTTTTTCTAAACTAAAAACTGTTAGATGATTTCAAAGACAATTTTTAAACCTGTTTTTCTCAGTGGCATCAACTATATTGTTTATTTGCTTCAACTTGCTTTTTCCAGGTGTATCTTATGCCATTTGGAATCAAATTTTCTTTCTTTTCTCATACTAAATTCACTTTAAACAACAGAAATATCAATCTGCTTCTAATTAATAATCAATAATAATAACCAATAATAAAGTTAATAATCGAATAATCATAATTAATGAATCAAAAAAATGTAAGGGAAGTCCTTCTTGTCAATATTAAGCAACAGCTTTAGGAAAAAACAAAGTCTAGGTCTACCTGGTGGTGCAGGGGTTAACATCTCAGTACCATCAAGTTATCATCAGCCACTGTGGCATGTTTGATCCCTAGCCAGTGAGTTAACGCACATGGCACAGCAGACCTCTTCTGTCTAACCCATCGCTCTCCTCAGGAGTGTATTTTAGTAGATCTGCCCATTCTGTTCTCTACTCTGTCTCTGGTGAACCCTCTCCCCTCCCCTCCCACACACCTCTGGCTTACACCTCAGTTCTTGTAAGCATACATAAACAAATCTTAAAAAAAAAAAAAATCCACACAATAACAATAAACTTAAGAATCAAGTTCTAAATAAGAGAGCTAAATCTATAAAACTCTTAGGAGAAAACATACAGGTAAAACTACTGGACCATGGATTTGACAATGGTTTCTTCGATATGATTACAAAATCACAAATAACTAAAGAACAATACAAAGCATTAAATGCATCTAAATGAAAAACCTTTGTATATCAAAGGGCAACTTCAAGACAGTGGAAATATGACCCACAAGATTGAAGAAGTCCTTGTAAACCAAATATCAAATAAGAGTCTACTACCCAGAATATATAAACACATTCTCCAATTTAAAAACACTAAGACAAGCAATGCAATTAACAAAATGGGGGAAGAGTTGAATGTACATTTCTCCAAAGAAGACAGGCAAAAGTTCAACAAACTCATGAAAGATGCTCAGTGTCATTGGTAATTAAGGAAATGCAAAGCTAACTCAAATTGAGAAGCCATATCACACTCACTGTGATAGTTACGATTAAAAAAAACCCAGAAAATAATAATTATAAAAAAGAAAACAGAAAATAACAATTGATGGCAAGGATGTGAAGAAAATGGAACCTTCATACATTACTGGTGGGCATATAAAACTGCAACTGTTGTACAAAATTTTATTAATAAGTTAGGTGCAGAATTACCATATAACCACCAATGACATTCTTGGGTATACACTCAACAGAACTGCAAAAAGGTGTGCAAATAAAAATGTGTACACATATGTATTTAGCAAAATTATTTATGGCAGTTATAAAATAGGGGCAATCTAAATGTTTGTTAATTTATATAGAATATTT
The DNA here is from genome assembly GCA_019455555.1 of Galemys pyrenaicus. Taxonomy (NCBI): domain Eukaryota; kingdom Metazoa; phylum Chordata; class Mammalia; order Eulipotyphla; family Talpidae; genus Galemys; species Galemys pyrenaicus. The sequence goes on along the minus strand of JAGFMF010011395.1, from coordinate 1,460,622 downwards.
TTCAAACACACAAAGAACTGATGCACATTATAATATGGATGAAATTGAAAACATATTAACTTTAAGAAGTTAGATACAAAATGTCACACTACTGTATGATTCCATGCATATGAAATATTCACAATAGGGAAATGAATACAAACAGAAAGCAGATTAGTAGTTGACTGAGATAGAGGTGTCAGGAATGGATAGTGAATGCTCAACAAATGAGTGCAATTTCCTTTTAGAATGATGCAAACATTCTGGAATTAATGCTGATGGTTTTGTGATATTGTGTATGTACTAAATGCCACTAAACTGTACACCTAGAATTGTTTAAATGGTTTAATGTATATTTTATCATAATAAAAACAGATTGGCATAACTTGCTTTATAAATGAATTTAGTTATGATTTTATCATTAATAGTTTGCTATTTATAAGATAAAAAGTGGTTAATATACAATTATTGCAAGTTCCTGTAATATTAATTAAATAATTCCTAGATAAATAACTGACATTTATAATAAAAATATCAGTGTTGAGAAAAATGCATTTAGGTAATTTCATTTAATTATTTGGTGACCTATAAACCAATATGTCTGCATGTCCTCAGCTGTATGTCAATAGTGGAGAACTAAAGCAAAACACAGTAAATCCTTCACTAGGATGTTGTAATGGATATAGTCATTTACTAGATACATCAAAAATGTAACATATTAATTACATAAACTCCAGGAAGCAACAGCAGATGAATGAGAATATTTTACCATCTGTCTGCCTGTGTAAAATCGGTGAGTATTGTCATGTGAACTAAGAGGTTTAGACACAGTTTCTTTCTACTTCTCTAAATAAATCTGGCAGCTAATATCACCTTTTCAATTTAAACCTTAACCTAGGTTTTATAACTCTACATTTTCATTATAGGTAATGGAAAAATAACTTGTATAATTGGTTATGTAGTGGGAGATTGACAGGCAAAATGAGGAAGGGTTGAATTGAATGACCGGGGAACCTAAAAGAGTAATGCTTCTTTCTGGTTGCATATGGAGTGGTCAAGGGGTGGACAGAGGAAATGAGCTTTTTCATCAATTGTGATGATAGCTGGCACACAGAAATTTCAACAATCCAGAAAAAGTGGAAGTTAGAATTGTACTTTAATAGTAGTTAAAATCAACAAACTTACCTTTGTTTATAAAGATAAAATCCAAATCCTGCAAATATAAGTGCAAAAAAAGGCACAAGAATAGCAATGGCCACAGAACTACTATTTGTACCATGAGGTTGATTTAAAGAATTTGAACCTTCTGACATATTCAGTCCTATAAAATAAAAAAGAAATTATAAATACAAATTTAACTCTCTTATTCACAATTATTTTCTGCTTTTATGAACGGATTATTTTCTTCCTTTCTCAAGATAACTATTTGGACATGTATATAACAAACAAAAATAATTCAGAAACACTGCAACTCATTTCCACACAATTTGCCACACTGTGTACTATGTATATTCTTCTAAGAAAGGATACAGAATAAAAATAAGCAGAGTCCTAAAATGAAGAATTTATATGACTGTGGAAAGACTTAAGAAATATAAACAAGCACACACATTAAGCAAGAATTAATGATCAACGTGCTTAGGAAGGAAAGAGCAAATTCCATCCCATGGAATTTAAGAATGTTTCTGAATGTCCTACAATATGAGCTTGACCTTGAAAAATCATTAGAATAGCGAATAGAGTAAAAAAGCAAGATCATCATAAATCTACTAATGGGAAGGTGAGTGGCTTATTTACAGAATGTGACAATCACTTTATCTGTGGAAAAAGCTGTTTGGAGTAGGAGACTATAATGAGGAGTTATTGTTATATTGTGAAAAGCATACGTATCATTGTAAGGAGCTCAAACTTATTATCCACTAACAGTGAGCGATAATTTAAAGTGTTTTAGAAATAAAAGACTCAATAATAAGATATAGGCTTTAAAACAGTGACTAAGATATTATGAAATTGAAGAAGTCCTTACAAGAACCAAGAATAGTTAGAAAGTCGTAGTAATAACCCAGATAAAAACAGATATTAATATGTGAACTACAACACTAGGAAGAACATAAAAATAAACATTTAGGGGAATATCTGTGACTAAAATAATCAGAACTTGTTTGTGAGATGAATGAGGTAAGAAGACACAGTGTTAGAAGTACCCTTGTTGGGACCAGTAAGAAAATGAGAAAAATCAGTTTTGTCAATATTTTGGCACAGGGACTGGTGGGAGAAGGTAATAGTTCTTTTGAAGAAAGGAAGAGATTTTTTTCTAATAATTTTTATTTTAGATATGTGGGTTTGAGATGCTTTGGGGAATATCATTTGAAAACATTTTGCATTCAATTACTAATGTGCTTTTCATCAATTGTGATTGTACTAATGTAGTGGGTTAAGCAATATTTTACTCCATTTCTAAAAAAAAAAAATTTAGGCAATTTTTTATCTGAAATGGTATCATGTTATTATTGTTCATTTAGAGAAAAATAATTTCCCTACTTGATAATAATATTCAACTAAGCCATATCTCAGTATATGAAGAAAGTCAGTGCCCTATTTTATACCTTATTTTTCCAATGACCCAATATATTTTATGTAAAAGTTCAGTAATAGGAATTTAAAAATAAATGTCAAGTAATTGTTTTACAGTTAGAATTCTTTATTTTAATGCTACAGTATAATAATGAGACACAGTATACCATAGGAAAATGATATTAACAAAAGTTATGTTAAATACATTCAAGCAAGAAAGCACAATTTAGAAGAGCTAGAAATAAGAATGACAAAAACTATTCCTCTCACCACAGAAAATTTTACAAACCTGACAGGCATAAATCTTCCCAAAATGACCCATTGCTCAGTTATTTTCCTTTCTAGATGTATGAGCTTCTTAAAGCAACTACTACATTCTTAGAGAATTAAGAAAATCACAACAATATTCAAACTGAAAATAATTATTTCTGTTCTCATGAGATAAGATAAAATAATTTAGAGTTTAAAATTTCCCTTTATATTTATATCACCTTTTTTTTTCCTTTTAACTTGCTCAAAGGCAAAACAGTCTATAATGTTTGAGAGAAATATGATGAAAAGTCAAACGCTTTACAGAGTTGGTATACAGGGAAACAATATTCTGATGAAAGTGATTATTTGAAAGGTTAGCAAATGTATCAGTGTATAGTCCTGACAATGCAAAATTCCAACTGTAGTAACAGTGCCTAATGTTCAGAATCCTCTGTATTTTTTTTGTGATGTCTGGAGTAATAAAGGAATGACATGAAAATGATCACATTACCCAGTCTTTGCAGTCCAAACTGCCCATAATCTTTGCCTTGAATAAATCCTTGAAATACATATGTAGCTCCATCAGGCTCAGCAGAAACCTAAAAATATTTATAAGTTTGATAAAATATGAAGATTGGCCAAAATTATTTTCCCATCCTTCACAGATACTAAATTTTAGCCTGAAATCAATAGTATGCAGCATCCCTTACTCAATAGTTTTCTCCTATGGAAAACCCAGAGCATTGTATAAATTTGTCATCAGTTTTAAGTACTATGATTAGTTACTTCAAAGAGCATTTATTACTAACATAATATTATAGATATATAGACATATTTTAGACTAAGAAACTTATCAAAAAAGGCAATGATATGAAAATAATGAGACTAATATCAATTAAAATAATATATTAAAAATAATCTAATAGATTAGACTACTGTTCAGCATATATTCACTCCTTTTACCAATATCTGGGAAGAGTATAATTTCTATCTCTTTGACTTTAGCTTGAAACTGTGATTTATTTTGTCCAATGGAAGTGATGATAGGTCAGATCCAAGCCCAGGCCTTCAGAGACATGGTTCTCATAATAATAAGTGAAATTAGTAAGTCACAAAAGACCACACACTATATTGTTCCATAAATATGAAGGTGCGGAACAGGGGCTTCTATAAAGACAGAAACAGATGAGTGGTCATTTAGGGCTGAGGTGTGTATGGGTGTGTTGATAGCTAATGGGTATGAGTTTCTTTTTCAGGTGATGAAATATTCTAAAATCACCTATGATTATTGGTACATATATCTGTAAAAACATTACTGGATACTTGAAGAGGGTACACAATAAAAGGATATAACAAATTTCAATAGAGATGTAAAATCCAGGAAACAGAATTTATGACATATCACACAAAAAGAATAAACTGCTGCTCCTCCAGAACAGAATCTCAGAATGAAACAGCTGGATAAAACTTAATGTGTGCAGAATCCCAAAAACTGTCTTCAGATGCAAGGGAAGGAATGAAATACTTCTTGTTTGACTCTGAGATTTCTTTGGCTGGGTATACTGCTGTAAATGCTGAGTATTACATGTCACTTAGGTGAGTAAAAAATTTAAAAATTACTTCATAGGCATAGTGCCATTTGATATCACAGATAAGATAAAAACTGATACATTTCAGGGATCTCAATGACTAGTAACATGATTTTCCCTGAGGTTTGCTACATTTAGTCCCAATTAACTCCATTAATCATCTTTGTAATTATAAAAGTTTTAAAAACTGTGTTTAAGTCCTCATACTAAAAAGCTAAATATCATACCAAGCCATGCAGGGAAGCCTGACATTTTGTAGCAAGTGATTAATTCCCTTATTACCAGACATCATATATATTCTGGGAATGGCCATTTTTAAAAATAAATGCTTCTAAAAATAAAAGCTCAAATTCTAACATTTTAATGCATGAATTAATTTTGTTTCTTAGATGAAATAATCCAATTAAGCAATATGAGTGCACTGAAGACGTAAGCCCTCAATTCCATAAATAATGTTACAATAGGGAAAGGGGTGTATATTATTTTTCCATTAAGCATCAAAATTACTGAAATCCTTAATCAACTTACTATCATCTTTCCTGTGAGGTATTCATAGTGAAGAAGGATTGGTACATGAGAGGATATGATCAGAGCTCCTTTGTTCATTTTTCAGTTAAAAACTGCTGGCAGCACATGAATATAAGACTTGTTGCTTCCAATGGTCAATTTAAACACTCCATTCCCATGTTACTGAATGGGACATGGTGGCTCTAGGCTGAAACTGCTAATAATCTCTCCTGGAGATCAGCTCACACAGCTTCTTCTTTACAAAGAACTTTATAAAATATTTGAAATTTGAGCTTCGATTTAGTAGATCTACTTATTTTTTCTGATTCATATTGTTAGTGCTTTGCATATACCATATACAGGGATTCCAGACAAAAGCTCAATTATACTTTATCCAGATTTATCTAATATAGTGCTGACAGCAAACAAAATACATTTTGATGAAACCAGTGAAAAGCTCTGTACATACCTCCGCACAAATATTACAAAAGAAGGCTAAACATTCTAGAATATAATAATTCTAGGTTTGACACTGTGCTAAATATTTATACTAGATCACTATTTTTCAAAATATTTACCAATAACAAATGATTTACAAATAATAGTACTATTGCCCATATATATATATGTATTTTTATAATATATATAACACACACATATAAGATAGCACAAATGATATGTATTTGTATTGGCAACTTGAGAAATTCCATTTTCTTGGGCTTTCATAACAAATTACAAATTTGTCATCAAAATTAGTAGCAGATTTTTAAAGAATTTTACTTACAAAGCCATCCATGGCCCAATTTTCCTCCTTCATTTTCTTCACAGGACCATGAGCTGGTACTTTAATAAGATAGATGTGTAACATTAGGCGAGCCTCCTGGCTTTTATATACCCCTGTAAAATGTAAGGACATTTTAGTTTACTAATTTTCTAAATAGTTATGTTTTATTCCATTATCTATAACTTCTTAGACATATAATGCAATACATGTGATAGGAAAGGATATAAAACGCATCGAGGCTGACTTCACCCCTAATTTTTTTTACAAGCTGGCAATATGCATTTATATTCTTCAGTTGAAATTCTTTTACTAAAATCTTAAGTGTGAGGTTGAAATTATCTATGCTATCAATATTACTACTGTTCTTAATAACATCATCCCATATTACAAACCAGATAATCTATTTTCCCAGATTCTAAATCTTCAAGATTATGAATCAAATGTTAAAATTACTGATATTTTCCCTAATAATGAATTGGGTGCCAACCCTGCGAAAGAAAGTATTTTAGGAGCTACTGGGCTATTAAGATGATTATACCATTCTTGTCTAAAGACAGGATACTTAAAAACATTTTCAGTAAAGTAGGAGATATAAGTCAGGTACACCATTAGCTAATATATGGGCAAATATGACAGATATAAGGCCAGGAGAGAGAAGGAGCACATTGTAGTAATCAGGAAATATTTATGATGAAGTACAGTTTTTAGTTTAAGAAGACAAGTATAAATATAGGCTGGCATAAAACAAGTATGTGTGTGTGTTTATAATTTTTCTTAAATATAAGTAGAAATAAGTTGGAATGTCAATACATTAAGGAGACTAACAGAAAATAAGTTCCTTAATGTGTCATTAACTGATGGTTGAAATTTGGCTCATTTACTCATTTAATATTTCATCTATGTAATAAGTATAAAAATATGCTAGGAATATAAAGATAATGATACATATATCTGGACCTAATGCAAAATACAATTAATAAGAAAAGACATAAAATTCATTAAAAATGATATTACTATGAAGTGTTATAACTAGTTCAAGGGGAAACATCATAGTAATCTAAATATTAATTTTTCTATATTTTTGGGATTTGTTTTAACATTTTTCTAGAATAGAGAAAGCATAGGTTTGTTTTGCATTTAACTATTACAGATAAACACTTTATTTCAAAATTAAATAAATCAATAATCACAATTTAAATGCATTTTCTTATTCATAAATCTTTTAACTTATATATTTTAATGTATTGAGATATATTTTAAATATTATAGTACACATTAACTTCTCTGCTTATATGTCAGCTTTAATGAAAGCTCTATTAATGATACAAAATGATACTTGATAGTTCTAAAATTAAAAAAAAAGTCTTGAATTTTATGTTCCATTCTATTTAGAACACAAACTATTTGATCTAACAACTACAAAGGATATATACATAGCCAAGAAATTTAATATATATACTTCATATTTACATCATTGATATTTTAGAAATAATAGATGACAGCAATATTTCAAACATCAATTTGTCATTAATTGATAAGGCCCATCTTATACCAGATAGGACCATCATAGTATCATTGAAAAGATGACATTTGAGACATCTGTCATTTATCTGACATTGAATGACAGATAAATCAGAACATCAAAAATGTAAAAAAAAAAAAAGAAAGGGCACTATACAGAGAAAACAGAAACTGAGACGACCAAACAGGTGGATGGAGCTCTGGATTCATTATCCCTGTCTAAAGTAGTGTAGTGTTAGATCATCCTGTCTTAAACTTTGGTGACCACCTAAACATTGTTATTTGAAGACATGACTTTGTAACCATAATTAGGCTTACATTTCACTGATCTCATTTGTGGTGTGTTAGAGAAATTTAGATATGATGGATTTCACTATTAGAGAGACTTAAGTGTAATAGTTGTTTTCAAATTGAAAGTTTTCTTCTAATTCATGGTGTCTCATTCTACCTGAACAAAAATATTTTTGAGATAATTTATTTCAGGATCACAAAGTTTTGTATTTGTGTTGCGATATTTATGCATCAATCAAAAACTGTTATTTCTAAAAAGAATATGACTGTTATCTGAAAAATATAACATTTCGCAGTAGGAAAATCACTAATAAAAAGGATGAAATTTCACCATGGAAATAATGTCATGAGGGGGTTTTTGGATGTTGCATAATGTGGTTCATGAGGAGCCTCCCTGGAGGCACAAAGGGTTGAGTCACAGTACTATGAGCTATCCACAGACACTATACCAGGAATTTGATCCCTGCCCAGAGAGGTGACCCACATGGTGCAGCAGACCTCTGCTGTCTCATCTGCTGTTCCCCTCAGCAGTATATTTCAGTAGATTTGCCTGTTCTGTTCCCCACTATATGTCTGGTGAATAATCCTGTCACCCCCAACCTCTGTCTTGTACCCGAGTTCTTGTATGCATAAATAAATATTTTTTTTAAAAAATGTGGTACCTGAAAGTAGCAATTCCATGTTGCTATTGCTGAGTGTAGCATTGACTCTTCCAGTAGAAGCATTGAAACTAGTAACTGTCAAGGTCATGGGCTGTTTCCTTCCTTTGAAATTGTAAGAACCTTTCCATATATAATTTTGAGCAAAAACATCATCAGGAACTGTGAATAAATGAAATAACATACACACTAATTTTATGGTACCCTATAAATACAAACATTAAATATATTAATGAATAGTTTACTAAATAATGATAGTTTGCAAAATACACAATACTATTATTAAATACATTCTTCATGTAAAAGTGTTTCCTTTTTTATGATAAAAATTGTAAAAACACAGATTTGTGCATGAGTCATCAATAAGAGATAAATGGACAATATCAATTAAAGTCATGAGGTTATCTGTAGAGTTCAGCTAGATAACAAGTTTACATATATTTGGTCTCCTATAATATCTTTCAAAAAGAAAATAAAATCTTACTGAGCCAAGTCAGTTTATACCCAAGTGCCAAAGTTCAGTTTTGCTTTTAGAATTGGAATAGATTCATGGGAGAAAACTAGATTCAATGACCTCTCCTTACAAAGATACCCTAGAAAAATGGCAGAAGAGATTCTCCTTTGTTCTTAAAAAATGCCCAGTTCAATTATTCCAATAATAGATGCTCCCAAGGAAGAACAAGATTCCACTATAGAGACAGCTTTAGGGTTTATAAATATTTTAAAAATAAAACAATTGTTACTAAAGCTGACTAATTTTAAATAAATGTGTTTTATTTTAGCTCAAGCCAAATATAAAATTATAAATACATAAATTACTTCTATAATTTATAGTTATAAAATTAGGTATATCAAAGCCAACTCAAATCCTAGGAAGAGGATGAAGAGAGGTATCCATTAATTCTATACATGACAATAAAGCACACCCCAGAAATCATGTTTCAAGGAGGTCATGCCTATCTGGATTAAGTGAATAATATAAATCTAAGGAAAACCTATGTTTTTTTTCCTAACAAGTTATTGACAATTTATCACCTGATCTTCTTACATGTGTCAGGTTTCTTACTACTCAGACCAGAAGTCTGGAATTGCAAGTTGTCTTTGAATTTAAATTCAGCAAACAAGTGAAGTGCAATTATTGGCGAGAATGAAAATAAAATATGCTCGAGTTGAGTTTTTTACTAAGTAATTCAATTAACATAAGATTGAAGATAAATGAGATAATAAATATGACATATTTAGTTAAGTGTTAGTTGCTACCATTACTTATTATTATGCAAATAAAATAGGGGAACCATACAAATTACAGTATACTCCATAGGTGTTTTACACACACATACACACACATATACATTTACTAGACATATAGTTTCATGAAAAAGTCCATAGTCCTGATTCTGTGAATCTTGCCAAGTCTTACTTCTAGTTGTAATCCTGTTCCAAACCTTAAAATACAGTTATATTCTTTGTGTACAGAGGAACATTACCTAAAACTTGATAGTGTGTATGACAGAAAGAACTTTGATTTAGTGAGCCTTCTAGGGAGTTTTTATTTAAAAAAAAATAATGAAACTAAGATATGCTTTTAGTAGAAAGTGACAGGTTAAATTGTTGAGCACTAGAAAGATAGGGAATTTGGAGTAAACAAGCTCTTAGTTGTAGAGATAAGATGAGGAGCAAGGGAGAAAGATATTCTAATAGCGGTGCCTGGAAAAAAGGAGGCATTCGATAAATAACTCGTTGTCTCTCTGTTTATTTCCCCTGGCTTGTACTGTAATTACTCTTGGTTACACCCGAACCTTTTAATGAATATCTGCTACATCTAATGATCTTGCCTATGGTGTTTAGGGAAATTAAGTAGTGTTTGTTGAAGGAGATGACAGAGAACCTCAATGGCAGGGGAAAATAGCAATGTAAAGAATAGAATTAATCATTAGTGTGTAGTTAAATATTTATCACTAGCACTCTAAAAAATTACCACACTGATTTGTAGTATTTGCTAATTTCTATGGCTTAAATATTCATATATCGGTATATTTCAAACTACCAGTAAGACATCACTGAATGTGGAGTTTGGTAGAATGCACAGAATTGTCTTTGGTGAGCTTCTCTCCGCCATTGGAGCATGCTGCCTGCACCTTCCACCTTCCATGCACATAACTGAGAGGCAGACACTGTTCAGTCATTCATTTCTATGTACAATGGAAACAATAATGCCTTTTTTATTATTAATTTTGCAAACCAGTATTTTGAAATCTAAATGTAATTGTGTATTTGGTAATTCTTCATAAACTCTAAAGTGTTGTCTATCTTTTATGTGAATGAATGAATGGGTATCATGGAAGGAGGAATGGTCATGATCTTTCAAGACATATTTGAATTTAGACTTCATTTAGACATTTAACAATATTATACCATAGAGTACATGCTCCTGACTTTAATATAAATGCTAAAGTTCAGTTCTGTTACTTTATAGTAATCTAATCAATATGGCTCATTCATGATTTTAAATGAAGTGCTTCTTCTACAGTTTTTCCATTTAAGATGTCATTTGCACTAGAATTTTATAGATATTTTTACTCAGGTTAAAGAAATTCCTTTCACTGTTTATTTATTTAGACTTTTAAAAAATATTAATAGACACTGACTCTCCTAAGATATTTTTGTGCATATGTTCAATGATAAAAATATTTTGAAAATTAATTTTAGTGTGATAGATTACTTTTACAAATTATTTAACATGCAAGTAGTCCTGCATATATATTATGAAACCAAATTATCATCTATACTATAAAGTTGGATTTTATTTGTTAAGATTTTATATGGGTTTTTCAAATGTATAACCTTAACTCAAATGGGTTTCTGACTTTCACTTTTATTTCTTTACCTGAGGCATTAGTGCTATGTTAAACACATAAAAGAAGTTTTAATGACCACAGTGTTTTTATGAAATTGGGATGATTCATGATAATTCTGTTCCTTTAAAATTTATTAGAACTCATTAGTAGAAACATATGGATCTGCTCTTCTGTGAAGAAACAGTTTTAACTACTACTTTATATGTTATATATTTATACAAATTACCTTTTATTAGTTCTGGTAAGATGCAATTTTGAGTAATTTTTCCACTTTAATTTTCTGTAAGTTAATGGTTATTAATAGTTTTCTGTTAATGTATTTCTACTCCTTATGTTTACATTTCCTCTTGCTATTATTTACTTTTTGTTACTTTCCAGAAAAATTTCTACTTATTTACTTTTCAAAGGACTACCTTTGACTCTACTGAGATTTTTCCATTATAACTTTGGGATTTCTAATTTGTTTGTTCATTTTACTATATCAATATACATATTTTTGTAGACTACCCAGAATACTATTTATATTGTCTTAACAGGGAACACCTTCCTTACTAACTCTGAAGATTTGTCTTTTCTAGTGGATTTAGAACAATATATTGCCAAAAACTTATGCTTCAGTTTTCGTTTTGATAATTTGTTTCTCAGCATAATTTATAGTGTTAAATTTTACACTTTAATTTCTTCTTTAATTTCTTCTTCTGATTAATTCTTTATCAGAATTAATTTTGTCCCTAGTTTCTAATTATTTAAGAATTTTTAAATTTCATATAGTTTCTTAACTTTTGATTGCATCATATAGTTAGATGAGAACTAAATTTACTTTGAAATTTGTTTAAATTTATTACTAAATGTATGATTTGTTATAGCTTTCCCATATTCTATTAAGGAAAAATTATATGCTATAACTATTTGATGCAGAAAATTTTATAAATGTATATACATTTATATAATGTATATATGGGTCAGGCTTATGAAATATATCCTTTAGTTCTCCCATATTTTTTTTGATTCCTTATTTATTCAGTGGTTATCACTACCAATCTTTTGTAAAGTCCATGTTCATTTTTGATGTGAGGGAGCTATTAATTAGAATATTCATCCACTCTGATACAAAGGCTTTTCCCTTGGAAAATTTTGACACTGATAGGTCTTTACAGTTTTCTGACGCCATTGAGATCCTTCTTCTGTAATGTCGATGTATTCTTTGGTTGCTTTAATGGCTTTCAGTATTTTTTCACTGAGTGGGAAAATAATTCAGTATCTCTGAGTTTTGTTTTGTAATATTTCATTTCTATCATGTAAAGATAATACTAATACTAAAAAGATTAATTCATATATTGAGTACTTATTATGGTTTAATAATTTTATTTTAATGAAGTTAATTTGTAGTGATCTAAACAGTCATGATTTTGTGTAGATAAAAAATGGCGACGCAGATATATAAAATGAATTTTCCATGGTCATATGGCAGGGGGTATATAACATTTGAATTACATCAAAATTATCTAACTTCAAGCCCATTTTTAATGAGTAAGTTAGGGTCTAAAATGTAATTTTTTTATATCAAATAACTTAAATTGGATAACATTCAGAAGTTCCTGAATTTTCACTCTTATACTTAATAAAATAGCTCTATTATAAAAATCCATATTGTATAATAATTACATATATCATTTCTATCTTAATACATGAAATAAAACATTGCCATTATTTTATGTCATTTATTGATAATTTTCAAGGTCAGTCTTACTCAGAGAACTAGAAACAATATATTTTATAAATAATATTTTTCCAATATTAAAATTCGATGCCTTATCATACAAATTATCAAATTTCAAATTCCAAGTAATCAAATGCATAGCTTTCCAGTCCTGAGTATAATTTTCTAAACAAATGGTCATTTTTTTGAGAATGTAAGTAGCTCACTTTTATAAATCAAGAGTCCTAGGCAAACAAATGAAATTACTAACCACTTAGCTTTGGGCTGGGTGTTCCCAGTGCAGGTCTAGGGTCTTTCACCAGTATTTTTGAACCAGCTATGAAAAGAAATGTTCACATAGGTTAATATAACTTATAACACATATCACACACCATAACGGTATCACTGAAATAGGCAATTTCAAAAGAAGACCAGGATGAAGGAAATGTTATGGGTTTAGATTTGTACTTACTGAGTGTTGAAAAGTGTTTGAGGAATTTAAGAAGAGATGTCAACAAAAGAACTAAACATAAATGAGCTAGACATATTAATTTATAAATACTCTCCAAGAGAAGACTAGTAGAAACATTGATTTGAATGAGAGTACCTAGGGAGAGTATACAGAGTGAAATGAAGAGACACTTAAAAATGAACATTTAAAAAAGCATTTGTAGAAAAGAAGAAGGTGGACAGCTAAAATTATGAGGGAATAAATGTCATTTATTTTAAAAAGTCATTATAGAAAACTCATATACAATACATTGATATAGATGTTAAAATTTTAGTTGTAAGCACATTGAACAAAGTTTCTCTATCTATTGAGAGTATATTTTAGTTGGGGATGGACAGATAAAATGATGCAATGATAATACAATGGAGAAAGACAATAACAAGTAATAAATAAAATAATAATGTCTTACATATTAGTGATCTATATTATGAAAACATTTTTAAAAGGAAAAAAAGTAACATTCTAGCAAAGAGAATATAAACATTTCATGAAGGAGAAAATTATTAACATTTGTGATAATAAAATAATCAGGAATTAAAGCTTTCAAAAAATAGGAAGGGGTTTATTTTTTATTTTATTTCATTTTTAAGATTTTATTTATTTATATATATACAAGAACTGGGGTACAGGCAAGAGGCACAGGGGTGAGATGATTCACCAGAAACAGAGTGGGGAACAGAACAGCAGAAATACACTGCTGGGGGGAGCAGCGGGCAAGGCAAAAGAGGTCTGCTGTGCCATGTAGGCCTACTCCCTGGCAAGGGATTGAACTTGTGCTGCAGTGGCTACAGAAGCCCCATGGTATGGTACTCAACCTCTTATCACCAGAGAGGCCCAGGAGGAGTTTATTTATGACCTTATCAATAGTTCTTAAAAAAATAAAAGTGTGTGTTGCTCCTGTGTTGGGAAACACAACCCCTTTTCCTCTGGTAAAATCATTACATTTAGTCCAAATAGGGCTTGCACTGGCCAAATGGCAACCAGAGATAGGTACTTTACTTAGGTCAGGCAAAAACCACCATATCACCTTGGTTGAGTAATGGATATCAAGATGAAGTCCATTCAAAATTGGGGCAATTAGAAACCTAAATAGTATTTTCCTGACCAAGCTTCAAAATGACTATACCAAGAGTACTCTGCCCAATAGGTATGAACCCAGGGATGCTGACAGCAATCTTCATTACTGTAGTGAGTTGAACAGTGTACTTTCAAAATTCTATTCCTCAGGAGCCTTAGCATATGATCTTATTTGAAAACAGAATATTAATGATTATATTTACAGTATTTTGTTATTCAGTTGTAGAAAGCAAATATATCTACAATGAGTAGAGAACTAGGAAAAGAACAAACAGAGAATGGAACATAAAAATGACTTGAGTAATATGTCTACGACTCTGGGTCAAGCAGCATCCATATTATATCTCTTATAGTTGGCCAATAAATGCCATTTATTCCTAAGTTAATTTCAGTTGTTTATGTCTTCTGCATCTAAGGAATTCTGAAATAGTACAATATCTTTGTTAAAAGCATCTATGGAGAGGGCCTTCCTGGTGGCGCAGCGGGTTAAACAACGTACTATGAAGCAAACTGCAGCACGAGTTCGATCCCTGCCTCCGGCCAGGGAGGGGACCCACATGGCATAGCAGACCTCTCCTGCCTTGCCCGCTGCTGCCCTCGGCAGTGTGTTTCAGTCAGTCTGCCTGTTCTGCTCCCCGCTCTGTCTGGTGAATCCTCTCACCTCACGCGACTCTGGCCTATACCCAAGCTCTTGTGTACATAAATAAATAGATCTTTTAACAAAAAGCTTCTACGGAGAAAACGTACCTTCACAAACAGGAACTTTTCCAGTCCAGGTGTTATCAGATCTACACACTCTATGTTCAGTTCCACCTCCTAAAAAGAAGCCAGGCTGGCAGGTATAAATTAGCGTATACCCATGGGATGGAAGGTCCAGTCCTACTACATTTGCATGAGCAGGAGTTTCTGGCTGTTTACAGCTGTGGGCTATATTTAAAAAAGAAAAAAATGTTCATATTTTTATGGATTGTTAAGAAAAATCTGAGTCCTGAGTCATGATATATTTTAGAAGTATGCCAATGCTTTCATATATAAATGTACTTTCAATTGTTATTCTAATGAATCAAGGAAATTCACCAAGGTAAATAAACATTGGTTTCATAGAGTAGCTTTTCTAAATAACCATCTGTGGAACATGAACAGATGTCAACAATAAGCTGAGGGGAAAAAAGACAAACTGTGGGATAATTACTCTCATAAATGCATATGATATCACCATTTTAGAGATCACAATTAATGCTAGTATTTTAAGAATTTAAAATGTTCTGCAATAAGACAGCTTTTAAATTTTGTCAAATCCAGGATGTGAAAAAAGATGGTGGCAAAGAGATGCTAGGATAGAAAGTTCCGAGAAAAAGTGGACAGCAAGGAGACTATATAGCGGGTCTCTGCAAAAACTGGGACATGGAAAATAAATTGGACAGTACCAACAGCCTACACAGAAAGGAGGGACTCATCAAATGAGAGCAAATACAGAGAAAAGCTTCATAACCTTGCTACCTGGTCCCTTCCCTCCTCCCCCCAACCACAAACCCAGCACACATTTAAAGGCAGAAGGAGCATTCATAAGCGCCACTAGTGGAAAGGGATGGAGACTATCGCACTACAAAACCTGAAGCTGCTGAGATCTGAGCAGATACAGGCATCTCCAGGCCTGGTGAGTTTGAACCCTAGCTTTTGGGGGAGTCTGATGAGGGAGCAGAGAGAGCTTTGGCAAAGGGAGTTCACACAACTTAAAAGAGCCGGACTGGGGGAAGGGGAGTCCCATTGACAGCCACTGGGGCTGGAACAAATCCAGCCATGATTAAACCGAGGTAAAGGCACCCCAGCCAGCTGGGCCTTAGCAACTGAGATGCTATAGGGAGTCTGCCTGTACCACAAGTAGAAGAGCGGAACCTGCAGTCAGAGCACTGAGGCCAGGCATGGATTGGAGGTGGGAACAGCAGAGACCAGCTCCCAGCTGAACCAGAGAGAGGGGGAAAAAGGGGAGTGAGCTGGGCTGGGGCTGGGCAGAGTTCCAGGCCCAGGGTACTCCACCCCACCCCTGGTAAGCCACTTTAGGGACCCCTGTTTGGCACAGTCAGCAGGGGGCACAGGGTTTGGGAACACTGGAGTCCTTGGCATCCAGAGAGTCTGACCCAGTGCAGAGCATCCTCTGCAACACTCCCAAGCACTTGAGAGAGAGAGCAAGAGGGTTAGTACTGAGGCAACCTGGCAGTACCCCAGAAGGGAAAAGTAAAACCACTTGGGGTAGCCACAAAGGACAGCACCTGAGGCACTCAAGTGGCCTCACCCAATCACAGGGAGGTGGGAAAGAGCTTGTAATCAGACTCAGAGGTGAAACCCACCCCCAATCCATACCAAGAAAAAACAATCTAACCACTCATCCTGAAACCTGAGACACCTGGAAGACAATCACAGTTGGGGTACCAGTTGATCTGGAGCTGCCTCTCTCTCTCCCAGCCTAACATCCCCCATGCAGGGCAGGATGAGCCTTCTGATTTCTCCCCAACCACCCCACCCCCCTTTTTTTTCTCTTTCTCTTTTTAAATTTTTTTGTAATAATTTTTTATTATTATTTTTAAATTTTTCTTCATTTTTTGGTCTCTTTTCTTTTCCTACCTACCCATTCCTTTTTCAGACACATTCCTCTTTCAGTTTTGTTTTATTTTTTTACTCCTGCCCTCCTTTGGAAAGGCATTAAAGAGAATCTCATAAAACCAGCCTCTACACAGGGGACCATGTGGTACACCAAGTCCTCAGGGGGAAGGAGTCCTCAAGAGCCCCATCACCCAACCAGCCACAACAAAGGAACTGAAATACAGGCATACCTGCCACTGCAGGGCAATCAGCACCACATCTTTCCCTCTACCCCCCATACTGTTGTGGCTGTTTTAGTTCTTGCTGTGTTTGTGTGTTTTTATTTGTTCCTTGACCACCAGTTCCTGATACCCCAAAAGAAACACCCAAAGATGTGCCCGCCAATACAAGCAACACAGTGTCCCAAGAAATATATCAAATTAGAAAGCAGACATCAGGAAGACCAAAAAACTACAAATAACCAAGCAAGCCCACAGGGGAAAAATACAACACAAAAAGAAAGCCAAATACAAGAACTCAACAATGACCTAGAAAGAATGTCCAACCTAACAGAAGAAGATTCCACCACCAGCATGATTGAAAAAGTGACTGGTATGTTAAAAAGAATCAATGATATGGAAAAGGAGAACCAGTCATTAAAAAAGACAATGGAAAACTTGCAGGAATGTAAAAAAATATATGGGAAACAGATTGGATAAGATGGAAGAGAGAATTAGTTCTATAGAAAACTCAGAAACAAAAAGAATCTAAGCAGAAAAAGACAAGAGAAATACAAAGGAAAAAAAAATGAGGTCACACTTCGAGAACTCTCAGACACAATCAAGAAAAGTAATATGAGAGTTACAGGAATCCCACAAATTGAAAATGATAAGGGAAATGATATATTCAAGAAGATAATAGAGGAGAATTTCCCACACTTAAAAAATGAAATGAAGGTAGAAATACAAGAAGCAAGTTGAATCCCAAATTTCTATGATAGAAAAAGAAATACAGCTAGTCGCATAATAGTAAAACTACCAAGAATACAAGACAAGGAAAAAATAATGAAGCTGTCAAGGGTGAAGAAACAGATAACATACAAAGGAAAACTCATCAGGCTAACGTCAGACTTCGCGGATGACACACTACGAGAAAGGAGGGAATGTAAGGATATATTCAAAAAATTGCAAGACACCAAATGCCAATCACGGATTTTGTATTCAGCAAAGCTTTCCTTCATATATGAAGAAAAACTATGGACTTTCCCAGACAAAAAGAAACTCCAGAAATTCAGAATGACTAAACCTCTTCCAAAAAATTCTACAACAAGCTCTAAAGCCAAAACCATTAGAAGAATGAAAAAGAGGAACAGTGTAAGACAAGGGAAAACATAGCACAAAAAGAAAAAATGGTGAACATAGATGCCAGCATAACAATTTTAACTTTAAATGTAAATGGACTAACCTCAGCAATAAAAAGACACAGAGTAGCAACACTAAAAAGACATAACACAATCTTCTGCTGTCTTCAGGAAACACATCTAAACACAAAAGATAAGCATAGATTGAAAGTGAAAAGCTGGAAAACAGTCCTACAAGCCAATGGACCAAAAAAGAAAGCAGGAACAGTCATACTTATATTAGACAAGACAGACTTCAAAATAAAAAAGGTATGAAAAGACAAAGAAGGGCACTATATAATGGTCAAGGGCACAGTATTTCAAGAAGATATAACACTCATCTACATATATGCTTCAAATGAAGGAGCACCAAAATATATCAGACAATTACTATCATCTCTAAAAGAAAACATTAAAGAAAGCACCTATATAGTAGGAGACTTCAACACCCCAATCTCACCAATGCACAGATCAACAAGACAAAAAATAAACAGAGAGACTAGAGCCCTCAATAAAGACCTAGAACTCATGAACTTAATGGGCATCTATAGGACCCTACACCCAAAAAAATCATATCACACTTTCTTCTCAAGTGCACAAGGAACATATTCCAGAATGATCATATATTGGACCACAAGACTAACATCAACAGATTCAGGAAGGTCAAAATCATTCCAACTATATTCACTGACCACAAAGGAATCAAATTAGAAATAATCACAAAAAGAAAAGAAGAAACCCCACTGCAACATGGAGATTGAAACCAACACTACTGGAAGAACAATGGAATATAAAGGAAATCACAGAAGGAATTAAAAAATACTTTGAACTGAATGACAAGGAGGACACATCATTCCAAAATGTATGGGATGCAGCAAAAGCAGTACTAAGTGGGAAGTTTATAGCAATCCAAGCCCACATCAACAAACAAGAAAAAACTCAAAGAAACATTCTAGTCTCACACCTTAAATCTAGAAAAAGAGCAACAAAAGGATCCAAAAACCAGTAGAAAAAAATCATAAAAATTAAAGCAGAAATAAATGAATTAGAAATCAAGAAAACAATCCAAAAGATTAGTGAAACCAAAAGCTGGTTCTATGAAAAAGTAAAGAAAATAGATAAACCTCTACCCAGGCTAAGGAAGGAAAAACAGTATAAAACACAAATAAACAGGTTCACAAATGAAAGAAGAGAAATTACAATGGACTCAAAAGAGATTAAAAGAATAGTCAGACAATACTATGAGCAGCTATATGCTAACAAACTTAAGAATCTAGAAGAAATGGACCAGTTTTTAGCAAGATATAACCATCCAAAGCTAAACAAAGAAGAAATATAACACTTAAACAGATCAATATCAAGGAGTGAAATTGAAGAAGTAATCAAAGCACTGCCCAAAAACAAAAGCCCAGGACCAGATGGATTCACAAATGAATTCTACCAAACATTCAGAAGTGAACTAGTACCTATGTTATACAAACTCTTTCAAAAAATCGAGAAAGAAGGAACACTGCCAAATACATTCTATGAAGCCAACATTACACTAATACCAAAACCAAACAAAGCACAAAAAAAGAGAAATACAGACCAATCTCCCTATTGAACACAGCCACAAAATTCCCCAACAAAATTCTTGCCAACAGAATTCAACAATGTGTTAAAAGGATAATTCACCACGATCAAGTAGGATTTATCCCAGAGGAACAGGATGGTTCAATATATGGAAATCAATCAATGTAATAATCCACAATATCAACAAAAAGAAGAACAAAAATCATATGATCATATCAATCGATGCAGAAAAGGCATTTGACAAAGTCCAACACCCATTAATGAAGAAGGCTCTTGAAACCCCCAGAATAGAAGGATCAGTCCTCAACATGGTAAAAGCTATATACGACAAACCCACAGCCAATATCATCCTCAACGGTGAAAAACTGAAAGCATTCCCCTTAAGATTAGGAACAACTCAAGGATGCCACTTTCTCCATTGCTATACAACATAGTACTGGAAGTCCTAGCCAGAGCATAAGACTGGAAAAGGACAAACAGGGAATAAAAATTGGGAAAGAAGAAGTAAAACAATCATTATTTGCAAATGATATGATAATATACTGGGGAAACCCTAAGGGCTCTACAGAAAATCTAATTAAAACAATCAACCAGTTTAGTAAAGTAGCAGGATACAAAATAAATGTGCAAAAGTCAGTAGCCTTCCTATACACAGACAACCAATATGAAGAAGAAATCAAGAAAAATATACATTTTACAATTGAGGCCAAAAAATCAAAAACCTGGGAATCAACCTAACAAAAGAAACAAAAGAACTATATAGGGAAAATTATAATACACTGTTAAAAGAAATAGAAGAGGACACAAAGAAATGGAAAGATATCCCCTGTTCATGGATAGGAAAAGAATCAACATTATCAAAATGACCATCCTACCAAAATCAATTTACAGATTCAACCCAATACCAATAAAAATTCCAATATAATTTTTTAAGGAAATAGATCAAATGTTGATGAAATTCATATGGAGACACAAAAAACCAACTAGCCAAAGCTCTACCAAAAAAAGGAGAATGGAGGTATCACACTCCCAGACTACAAACTCTACTACAAAGCAATAGTAATTAAAACAGCATGGCAGTAGAACAAAGAGAGACACACAGACCAGTGGAATCGTATAGAAAGCACAGAAGCAACACAACTGTGGACAACTGATCTTTGACAAAGGAGCAAAGAATTTGCAATGGAACAAAGACAGCTTATTCAATAAATGGTGCTGGCAAAACAGGTCCACCATATGCAAAAAAATGAAACTGGACCACTACCTCACACCATGTACAAAAATCAACTCAAAATGGATAAGACATAAATGTAAGACCCGAAACCATAACATTTATAGAAGAAACATAGGTAAAACACTACAAGACATACATCTCAATGATGCCTTCGAAGATGCATCCCCCAAGGCAATAAAAATGAGAGAAGATAAACAGATGGGGCTACATCAAGATAAAAAGCTTCTGTGCAGAAAGGAAACATTAAATAAAAGAAAGAGAAATCCCACTGAATGGGAAAAAATCTTTGTGTTCCACACAACAGACAAGGGTCTGATCACAAAGATATACAAAGAACTTGTAAGACTCAAGGAAAACAAAGTAAAAAACCCAATCAAAAAGTGTGCAGAAGAACTTAAAAGAACTGTAAAGAGGATATACACATGGCCAACAGGCACATGAGAAAATGATCAATACCTCTCATTATCAGGGAAACACAAATAAAAACCACAATTACGTACCACCTTACACTGGTAAGAATGGCACATATTTAAAAAAAAAAAATAACAACAAATACTGGTGAGGATGTGGAGAATAAAAACCCTAGTACACTGCTAGTGGGAATGCAAGTTAATCCAACCACTATTGAAGGCCATATGGAGGTTCCTTAGTCTACTAGAGATGGAACTACCTTAGGATTCGGCAATCCCACTCCTAGGGATCTACCCAAAGGACACAAAAAACCGATCCAACAGAGCACCTGTACCCCTGTGTTTATTGCAGCACTATTTATAATTGGTAAGACCTGGAAACAACCCAGATGCCCAAAAGTAGATGACTGGATCAAGAAGATGTGGCTCATATACACAATGGAATACTATTCAGCAGTCAAAAATGATAAGCTAGGGCCATTTATGGGAACATGGATGGAGCTAGAAGGAATTATACTCAGTGAAACAAGTCAGAAGACAAGAAAAAAATATCAGATGGCTTCACTTTTGGGAGGAATGTGAAAGAGCAACAACTACAAAAAAAAGAAAAAAGATTGAGCTCAAGGAAATGGGCAATCACAGCCCAAAACAAACAAACATACAAACAACAAAACTAACAAAAACTCAACAAGACCAAATGGTTAAAGATAGACTAAAGGGACTATGGAGGGGGAGGGGATGGAGGCCAAAAATGGGGATGAGGGTAGGAGGACAAGGGGCTGAGGTGATGGCATACAGGTGAAATGGTGGTGGGAACTCCCTGGGGAATACAAATGATGTCAAATATAATTAAATATATCTAATTTAAAAAATAAATAAATTTTGTCAAATCCAGTTTTTCTGAGTTTAAGAAATAGTGTTATGTTATTTTAAATTTTGATAACTTTTTAATTAGAAAAAGTTATTTTCTAAAGTTATCCACCTATAGGTCATTATCTGTTGTTCTGATATTAATGCTACCTTATATAGAAAACACAATTTAATAATTTTTTTTACATATGGAATTTTCTGATAATATTCTGGTAGTAACTTTTCATTCATTTAATATTTTACTCCCTTTCTCCAATTTTCCTTCCACTCCTAATTCTCTACTTTTATTTCACTATATCTATACTTACAATACTTGCTGGCTCTGCCCTCAGTATCATTCATACCTATTTTGTGTCTAATACAGACTACTTTTTCACTCTGAAAGGATTTACACCTAAACAAGATTATGTTTCTGATCATTTGATCATAGATATAGATCCTCAAAGGTGGTCTCTGAAAAATGTGTTCATTGACACATTACTTTGGAAAAAAAATAATATTTCCATTTTCCCAATGGAAATTCACAAAGTTAAAGTTTGCAATGCTATGTGATAAACATTGTATTATAATGGTTTATTCTAATATAATTCAACTAATGACAACTAATCCTCAAGGGAGAAATATTGTTAAGAATAAGCACAAATACATCTGTCTTTACTGCATTTTAAATCTCCACATTATGTACATATTAGAAATTCTAAGATGCTTTGCAGTAACAGAAGCTGTTTAGCTTCATTTAAATCATATCCCAAATTTAAGTCATCAAAGCATTTTGGTTTACACTGAAATATCTCATTACATCCCTCACAGATGTTCTACCATACATGCTCTGAGAAATCTCTTAAGGAATTTTGCCATATTTAAATATAAGACCACCTAGCATGTGATGGAAGATCTCAGTGGAGTGCTCTGCTGCTTTCCAGTATGTGGAAGATCCACAGGGGTTCCAGGAAGATAAGGATTCTGCATGTGGTCTGAATAAGGACTTTCCAGTATGTGGAAGATCCACAGGGGTTCCAGGAAGATA
This sequence comes from Galemys pyrenaicus, assembly GCA_019455555.1. Taxonomy (NCBI): domain Eukaryota; kingdom Metazoa; phylum Chordata; class Mammalia; order Eulipotyphla; family Talpidae; genus Galemys; species Galemys pyrenaicus. Next base: position 1,437,229 of record JAGFMF010011395.1, on the reverse strand, counting down.
AGGATTCTGCATGTGGTCTGAATAAGGAGTGAGTAAATTCACAGAACTTATTTGGACTTAAGCTAATCCAAAAGCTAGATTCAGTTATGTTGAATGTTTTGATTCCATCCATCCCACTCTATTTCCTCCCAAGAAATTAGAAAGATGAGGGAGGAGAACAAAAAAGGGAATTTCAGGGAAAGAAGAGACAAACAAGTCATCAGGTTAGATTTATTTTCAACTGTAAGTCAGGAAATACTCAGTGACACTGGGCTTTGGTTTTAGTACGTACAGTGTTCTCAGCCTAGGGCAATGATATTTAGGTTATTTAGAAACCCTAAAAAGATGGAGATAGTATTCAAATTTTAGGTCATGGTGTTCATGAATATTTTCTTTCAGATTCTCACTGAGTTTCATAAATGATAAAATATTAAGTGTAGCTTTATTGGAGTGTCCTATATTTTGGACGACTTCATATTATTGACACAAATCTATGAATTTATTTTCTATTTATCACCTAAAAGTATGATGTGCTCAAGCTGAATATAATAAGAACTTTTCAAGAGGAACAAGACTGTGCCTCATGGCTTCTGATATCTTCAGAGAGAGTGCTCTTCTGTGGGCATAGAATTAATATATAGTAAAATAAAATTGTTTCTATGTCTCACAACAATCTAAAAAACTAATGTGATATATCAGCTATCTAACTATAGTTTATTTTTACATGTGAAAGGAAATGCGCATATAAGTCCTAATCCATGATATGTATAATTTGTAGCCATGATACTTACGTATGCATTCAGGCTGAATCCCACTCCATGTGAGGTCAGGAAGACAAGTGCGTGTTGTAGACCCTTGAAGAAGGTGTCCTTTCTTGCAATGGAACTGTACAACACTTCCTACCTATAGCAAGTTGTAGAGAAAAAACAAAGGTTCCAATGTAACTTCAACGGTAACCACACGAGCAACAAAAACCTTGGATGTTAAAATGTGTTCAAAAGATACTCTGTAAAGTGGAAGCTGTACAGAAAAGAAATTGAAATCTGATCTTTAAAAAACTTGGGGAAAAAATTGAGACTAGAGGAAGAGCTTAGATCTCTTTATGTGTATATCATTAAATATCTGAGTACCCAATGCAAACATAAATATTGATCTAGAAGAAAACATATGATACTGAAAGGTAATGATGCAGTATATGAATACAAGAGAGGCAGAGTTAAACAAAAATTTATCGATGAAGATGGACATAGATATGGAAATAAAGATAATAACGCAGGAGGCAATAGATATGGAAAGCAATAAATGCAATACGAGATTAGAGGCAAAGAGGGTTAGTCATTATTAAATGATTAAAGGTGGAGAACAAGATAAGGGATATTTATTGTCTGCTAGTTCCACCTTCCCTAGCAATTAGAGTCTGTGAATGCTCAATTGCTGTCTTAGGACTTAACACCCAGACATTATTTCTGTCTTCTTTAGTTCCTACTCTCACCTGTTAAAGCAACATGAGACTGAACCTAATGTGATACAATTGTTAAATTCCATTTGGACCTTGGGAATACCTAAATTCTACCACTTCTTAAAATCCAATTACCACCCAGAACAATGCTACACCAGAACATTCAATTCTACTGGCTATACTCTGATAACATTTTTCCTTCTAGTTATCTCACATTGTGTTTCCCAAAACACCTTCACATTAATCTTACTAGCTTGATACCGGAATTTTATCAGACTTACTATTGCTCAACTCTAGGGAGGCAGCACAGTTCACACAGTATCACTGTAATCATAATCCTCCAATTTTTGTTCTAGAACTTGATATCCACATACTCTGAAATTGTAAAATATGGTGCTAGATTTTTATTCTCTAAATAATGTGACTTATCATATAGACTTGGTCTGTTCTTCTGTCAAACCGTTTCTACAAACCGATTACCTCTGTCAATCCAACAATTCTACTTTAGATTAGATCAGTGTTATTGATGCCATCTTTGATCCCATAAATCTCCCCCACCAAATACTGATAATTTTGTCATTTTCAAAAGGTTCCCTTCTCTTTTCCCCCATACAAACTAAAGCAGAATGTCATTTTTTTCCTACATGCGTTTGTTCTTAAAGTTTAGCAGGTGTCAGTACTGAAAGAATTTATCAAAAGACAGATATTTGAGCCTCTCAAGAATTTGACTGTGTAAACCTTGGGAAGATTTTGTATTTCAAATTAGTTCCCAAGTAATACTTCTGCCCCTAGCCAGGGACACACTAGAATTATGGTCATAGACAATTACAATAATCTTCTAACAAGTCTCCATTTCTCCAGTGTTGACTCCAGGAGAGCTGCCAATTTTCTTTTTATGCATTAGAAATCATGAAATTGTTTGCTCTTTGAAGGATACATCTGGGTTATTTCATCAAAGTTTTGAATTCTTCAGATATTAGAAATAAATTACATAGACTTTTTGTTTTTATGTTTAAGATTTATTTCCTCATTGCTATAAAGTCCTCTTAAGTCATATTAAGCTCACCTTAGATAGTAACCAAATACTATAGAACTAAAATCCATTTAAGGATTTTCCATATACCATTAGCACATTTAATAATTATTTTTGTAAAAATTACAAATACATTGTTCTCCCTCCTCTACCTTTCAGGATATGATCATATCCCTCTAAATCTTATACAATGTTAAAAACCAATGTTATCTAAATAATAATAAAATAAGAACAAAGTTTTAGTGACATGTTTGCTCACTCATTTGCTGTTATCTGATACAACTATCATGCAGAAGTGAAGAACTGGCAAAGAAAAGAAAATCACAAGTACTTACACCAGTTTTCTAATATACCAAGTTATCCAAATTTACAATTAACTTTATTCAGAATTAGTTAATTCATCAGCTTAATCCAAATAGAAGTACAGTAGTAAATAATTTGTCAGTAAAAAAAATCAACTTAATAGTATATTTTACACACCTCCCCTTTCTTTTCTACCTGTCATATGCCTTCCTAACTCCAAATAATTTCAAATATGCATAATAAAATTTGGTTATTTGTAGAAAAAAGATACCACCAAAATTTCCATATCTAATTAATCTTTCTGATAGTTTATGTATAAATTGTAATTAATCTAGATGTTCAATCAATCATCTTGACAGCTATATACTTTATCCTTCTGAAAATTTTTTTCAATTTACATTTTGGATCAAAAGGAAAATTATGTTGAATATTCTTTTTAAATATGAGGTTTCAACATCTATCAAGGGTAACTCATTCTTATATAGTTACGCTTATGTCTATGCCCCCAAATCTACATGTCTATATAGAAATGCATTAAAGAGAATAATAAGAAACTGATTTGATTTCCTCTCTCATTATTAACTTTCCTTCTTCTCTTGTTCCTCCCAGAATTGAGCTTCCCACACCTGTAATTTTACCTAAATCACGAATGTTCACCTGATTAAATCAGGGGTGCTTACCAAAGTTGATATATTATTCTCTTTCTGGAAATATTCAATGGACATTGAGACAGTGAATCACCTTCTTTGTATGGCAGACATGTAAATGCAGAGGACACATACTTGGTCACACCACCAATTTGTACAACTGTTAGACTGATGAGTCATCTTGATTACTTCTCTTTAGGGTCTGGCTATAGCTGTGCATGATTTGTAATGGCAGTAGGCTTAAGCTAGATCAAAATCATCTCTGTTACTTTATTTATTTGTTTCTATAAACAAATGCCTGCCATATACATTTTAAGAAAGTTGATGTACCTGATTTAATATATTTACTAATTTGTAATTTTAATAGATCAATGCAATTATTATTATAGTTACTGTATGAAGTATAGCCCATTCATATTTATCTAGATGGAGTATACTGATCAAAAATATTTATTAGTCAAATAATACGAACTCAAGGGAATTCAGGATTAGATTATCTTTGTAAATTTTTCAATGATTGCAATAGACTTTTTAAAATGTTGAGTGACTCTATTCATCTTAATCCAGTGATTACTATGAAATCAATCTTACTCATTTCTATTTTCATTATTTTAAGGGATATTCATTAGAAAGGAATCATTCTTCAGAAAATCCCCTCATTTAAGCGTATGGATACAAACATCAAAATTCCTTGTTCTATCAGATATTGTCACTGGCTTTTTCTGTGATCAAAACAATTCATTTGTTTCTTTGTCTAAACAACTAAAACTAGCACTATTCGGCTAGTTACAGATTTTTCAGGGTTTACATCAATAGATAAAACCTTTTATGGAGATATGTCTAACATTTTCTTAAGACACTGATACAATAGAGTCTAAGACACTTTTTTTACACTGTTGTATTATCGAGAGACCTGAGGCAAACTGGAAGAATTGGAAACAATATTAAATCAGTGTCCATACTGTGCCTGAACTGTAGATAAATGAAAGCTATTTTTAGCAACAAAAAAATGGTGCCTTTGATGACTACTTCCTTTAGAAATGGATGTTCTTCAGGCTCACACTGAATTTCACACAAAATAGTACAATTTAGAAAACCCTGCAACACAAGGCAACTGGGTAATGTGTAAAATAACTGTTTCATTTTGGAATCAGTATGTATTTTGGCTCTCTTTAGGTGCCTATAGCAAAAAATGTGCTGAATCTCTACAGTAAATCTAAATTGGAAAATCAGGAATAAAAAAGACATTCACACATGGCTGGGTATAGAAAATTCTAACATAAACCACCCAACTATGCATTGTATATTAATAGGTTGTAAATCAGTTTTTTGAAATTTCCCACATCAATGACAACATTTTAACATCTTATAACACAAAAATATTTGTTTTATCACCTTATTGTTAATTACTTTTTTTTATATTTTTGTTAACTCAGAAGTCTCTCCTTTATCCTTTTTCACCTTTATTTTTCCTAACAGACCTCACATCTTCCTTACAGTATTTCCTCAATTTTTTCCTTCCTTACTTTTATTTTTTCTTACATACTAACTACTACATACAGAATTTGTTATGTTCACAGCTATCTCCAATTTATCTTTCACTGTCATAGTCAGGCTATTTTCCTTTTTTTTTTTTTGCATAGAAGAACTGGGATGTAGGCCAGAGGTACAGGTGAGAGGATTTATCAGAGATAGAGTGGGATCAAAACAGGTTTATTTGCTGAAATACACTGCTAAGGGGAGCAGCAGGTAAGACAGGAGAGGTCTGCTGTACGATGTGAGTTAGTTCGCTCGCCTGGGATCGAACTCAGGCTATAGCAGTGGTAGTTCTGAGACTCAATCCCTAGGGCTACCTTAGACTGTTTTTCTTGAGGCATATTACTTTTCCTCTCAGTTTCTCTTAACTTCAGCTTGGTGCCTGTTAACTTTTCTTTGTATGTTTATGAATGCAAATATGTATAACATTTATTCTGTTTGTGTCAACAGATTATATGTGCTTAAAATAAAGATTTCTTTTGATCTTGTTTTATACTAAATGGAAATATTTAAAGTACCCACTTGAAATCCAAATGTATTGTTCTGAGACCCATGCCGTGGCACTCCTGGGTTTTCACATGAAGTTCGGGTGGGTTCTAAAACGAAGAATAAAAATGTTATTTTAAAATTCATATGTTTAAATGTGTGTTTCTTTTACACATACCAAAAAATGTTAAATGAAAGGGCCTTGAGTGAAAATAAAGACCGCAAATTGTAGTAGCATATTTCTATGGAAAGAAGTCAGCTAATTTTAAAGCAAGAACAACAGGTACAACGCATTTTATATAAATTATGTAATTTTTTAAACTTGAATTTCTATAATATAAAAACATTTGACATCTAACCAATACTATGGATGGAAAGAAAAATATGAACAAAGAACATATACACAGAACATTGCTGAAGGACTTTGCTGAATCAAAATCTCAGGTAGGGCAATATTCCCTTCAAGCAGTAGGCTTCCTCCAGCCCCTTTCCTCAAATAGGACACTTAGTTATTTGAATTGTTTTTATTGAAAACTCTATTAGACTCAGATCTAAGAATTGTAGAGCCTGGTAATTTCTGAATTAGCTACTCTGCATGACAGATAATTTGGTTTACCTATTGTGGTATTTAATTTTAAGATCACAGAAAGTTATTTTGAGATCAATGTATTTTTATATTTTGGAGCAATTTTAATGCCTTGTGATAATTTATTATATAAAATGAAAAATTAATATATAGTGATAAATAATTATTAACTATAAAGAGCTATACAAATGTTTACTTAATAATGCTATTATCTCAAAGCTCTATCCTTTTGCATTTTACTTATAAATAAGAAAACTATTTCAAGTGTTTCTTTTGGAAATTTTAAACACTAAAAATCTAATTTGTTTTACCAGTATTTATTTCTAGTGCTTCTAAATGCTTATACATGTGTGTATACATACATATATATATATTTATACACACAGCACATATATATGTATACACACATATATTTTAAGATTTATCCATTCATGCACACAAGAGCTGGTGTATAGGTGAGAGGTGCAGGAGATCAGAGACAGAGCAGGAAGCAGAACAGGCAGATCTACTGAAACACACTGCTTAGGGGAGCAGTGAGCTAGACAGGAAAGGACTGCTGGCCACGTGGGTCATTTCCCTGACCAGTGATCGAACTCGCACTGTAGTGGCCGGGGACAGCCCTATAGTGCTGCACCTCAACCCACTGCACCACCAGAGAGGCCCTGCTTCTATATTTTGAATGTGTTTTTCATATTTAGTCAATTACAGTTTATAGAATGAGAAAGGCATTAAAGGTCACTATTATCTATTACTCCAAAATAACTGAATGTAATCATTTTAATTAATGTTACCTATGCAGTGAGGTGATGAACCACTCCAAGTGCCATCTGCTTGACATATTCTGGTACTTGAACCCACTAATATGAATGGTGAATTGCAGCTGAATGAAACCTCTGACTGGTATATGAAGCTTTTGCCTTCCCTTTTTCCATGGGCGGGTATACCAGGGTCACCACAAAACTTTGCTGGAAGTGGAAAGACAATTAGAGCATAGATTTAGGATTTGTTAGAGTAAAATGTCTAGATATAGTACAGCTGACTGAAATATTAGAAGATTTAGGATTCGTTAGAGTAAAATGTCTAGAAATAGTACAGTTGACTAGAATATTGCACTAAAGTGAGATGTTGTCCATGGTAATCTAGCAAAGGAACTTTTTAAAAAAGTTTTTCACTACATGAATAAACACAAATGTATGACTCACTATACATTTGGTTTACTTACTATAAAATTATTTGCAATTTTCTTTGTTTTGTTGACCAGAATCAAATATATGTGTACATATAGATTGCAAAGTTCTAGTGTATTCCTCAAAAGCCATGTGATTCACAAATAGCTCGAAAGAACCGAACTGTAATGATCTGGATTATATTTCTCATATTATGTTCTTTTTTTATAATTATATAAAAGACACAGTCAAGTCATTTGTTTGTATTCTTTTAAGCACTCAGAATACCTATTTTAGTAATATGTTGTCTTTGTCTATAAAATATTATGGGTTAGAAGGTTTGAGTGATTTTTTTTTTAAAGAGGAAAAAAAGGCCAGCAGAGTCCTAATATATATAAACCAAGGAATCTCAATGTTCTACAATAACTACTATAGCGATCAACTTGACAGGGTTTCTAAACACATTGATTAGATGATTCCATTTAACACATACTTCATAATTACTAAAAGTCAAACACTATTTTAGGTAGTTATTAGCACCTGGACTGATCAGTTAATAAACCAAAATTCCTGTACTTATAGAGTTCATGTAATTGTGAGGGAAATCAAAAGTCAATAGACATAATAAATAAGTAAATATAATAGCATATGGGAAGGTGAAGTTCAATGAGGAAAAAGAGTGTGGGAGAAGATCAGGACTGTATGTGTGCAGTGGTGATGGACAACAAAGGGTGGGAGTGAATTTTATGTAAGATTTGAGGGCAAAAAAATCATTTAGTCATGCTGATACACCAGGGAAGCTTTCCAGATAAAGAAATAGTGCTACAACATCCCTATGCCTGACATATGTAGCATGCTGGAGTAAGTAAAAGGTCAGTGAGGATGGAGATTAAAAATGAAGTGAAGTATGAGATGAGAGCATATGGTTTTGAATCTAGCAGATAACTGAGGCAAAGCAACCTATATTGTATGCTTTCATTCTTTAATGTAGTGAAAAATAATATAATTGGTTAATAATCACGTGTACTTAAATTTTAAATTTATAAATATGGCACCTAAGAGCTTATTTTCTTATTAAGCTAACAGCAATGACCACAAATGCCTCTTTAGATGATTATAAGTTGAGTGATCATAAAATGCATCATCTAAATCTACAAATTTCTGAGAGTGAAAGCAGGACTCTAACATATCATGTAAATAGGAAGGAACTTAAAATTGCTCCAGGTAACTGGAATGTATAACTACCCTGATTATGGAATACTCGATGTTCAAAGAAAGATCTCCCTGGAAATTCAAGTCTAGGAGCAGAGTATATGAAGTAGTAGTAATAGGATAAAATGAGATGAGGATAAAGAAATCACATGAGCCTGCAGGCAATTTGGCTTCTACTCTGAATTAGATAAAGAATCAGGAGAATTCTGAACAGTTTAATCAGTTAGTTCTACCTAACTTCAAGGCTATGGGGGACAGCTTGGGTGTTGCTCTATCCCACACTGGGAAGGAAAGGAAGATGGAGACAGGCTAGCACTGGACATCTGTGAATGAGCCTGTCAAATCATGTCCTATAAGGATGGGTGTCAAATAGAAATATGAGTTTTGTTTTGTTTCATATACTCCAAATTAGTATCAAAGTAATACTTGCTGGGATAGATAGCATATAGTAACCCCTGTTAAAAAACAAACAAACAAACAAAACCCTCTCTTGCTTACTGTAGATATATAATCACAATCATCGTCAAGGTGAATACCATAAGAACTTGATTTGAATGAACATATAGAAGTGATAGAGATGTATTATGGAAAGAAATCTGGAAGTAAATTGGAGCATTCATCAGAGATGGACTGCATAGAGAGGTAATTTTCCAGTTAAAATTCAATTCAGAGGATATCTGCTTTGAGGAATAATTTTTAAAGCTAAGGAAAAAATGCCCAGTAGCTTCATCTAAAATTTAGAGTCAGAGCAGAGGAACAATATTTGAATTACATGAAATGCAACTATGGAATATATTAGTAAATACAGATTTTTGCACTGGATTTTAAGTACATTGAAAGAGCTTAACAATTTCATATTCTAGTGAAATTTGAAATTTTTAAATAACAAAATTTAAGCAAAACATGTCAAAGAAAGCAAGAAAATAGAAATATATATAATTTTAAGAGTGGAAATTATACTTACGTAAGCACTGTGGTACTTCCCCACTCCAGGTACCATTCCCTACACAGGTCAAGACAGCAGGAAAGGATAGTTCATAGCCTGGAGAACAGATGTAGCTGATACTAAAGCCCCAGTCAAAATTTGTTCCTTCCAACCTTCCATTAGAAATCTGGGGAGGAGTTGTGCAGGTAACAGCTGCAATTACATTAAAAGCAATTAGACACAGCTGTTGAAATATCCTGGGTTTTAAAAAAAGAACAATGTCATTAGAAAAGCATATGTGCTAATTTAACCTTTTGGAGGACAATATGATGTGACATGTTTTATTCTCCTGGTAGTATTCCTGAAACATCCCTGGAATTAATCCCTCTAGGATGCAACTATTTCTTGGCAACATAATGGATACTGATTGTCAGAGGTTCTCTTACAAAATAACAAGCTATCTGACATCGAAAGGAAGGCAAATAGAGGGTGACCTTATATCTAGTATACTGTAACTGATAAATTATTGGTTTTATATAAAATTATTTTCCAATGACCTTTAGACAGACTGAAGAGCTGGGCTGTTTAGTTAAATATAGAGTCAGCCTTGTAGCAAGGAATTTGGAAGTAATTCTGTGACACTTTGAAAATACAGCTCTTGCATATCTCACTAAAATATCCAAATTGGTTTGACTGAATATTTGGATTCATATGTTAAAGTTATTGTTTGATTTTTAAATGGATTATTACATTTTTAAATGTTCATTTTTAAAATTACTTTCAGTTGTCCTCAAGCAAATACAGGTTTCATAAGATAAGAAAAGAGATGACGGGATAGAATGGTACTGATTTCAAAATCTAAAAATAAGGAAAGATTGTATTTTAATGACTATCAATGCATATCACTAGTTTTTAGGGTTATATGACGTTGTTATTTTTACTATTAATGATATACAAAATAATTTCTAAAATATAGAAGGTCTAATCAAATACATTCATAGACTAATTGTATACTTACAGTCATCTGATTTAGAAATTTTAAATATAGAAGAAAAAGACACTCATTGGTATTACTTTTTGTTAGATTATGTCAGGAAGATTAAAATATCAACTCATAGATGTTTAAAAAGATACAAGATGAGAAATCTCAATTTTTGAAAATGAAATTTACTATAAACAACATTTTTTCTTCATACTGCATCTTGAGTATTCTAAAAGTAATAAAAAAAAAACTAGTAAAATTGTGAAAATATTTCCATTAGAAAAAAATAGCATAGGATAGCAAATCTATGCCCATATTGACAAAGCAAATCCAGATTTCATTATTTAAATAAGCAAATTCTCCTTTTCTTTAAGAAAAAAATGAAAGTTTTTTAATCAGGCTGGCTGTTCTCAAATTATAGATTTTCTCCTCCTCATCCCTGAATGACATAACCCATGTGGTCCAGGAAATTAAAGCTGTAACTCATCAAGGTTATATTTTTTTTAATATTACCCATTAATCTAGATAAATAATGATAGTAACGACATATCAGAGTACATGTATGTTTGTTGCTTGGATTCCATTAAAGTGCACTGTCATTACTAACAATATTTTATTGAAGTATTTTAAAATACTATGTATTATTATCTATATGGTTTAAATATAAAAATTTAACAGTTATTTTCCACAGAGTAAAAGTAAAACTAAATGCAAAAAGCTTTCTAAATGTACTTAGATGTGTACATTAAAAATAAATTAAGTGATGGTTGTTGTTTACAAATATCGATGATATCAACAAACCTCTACATGTTGGCATCACTCCACTCCATGTGCCATTGGTTGTACAAGTCCTGATTCTGGAGCCATTCAATTCCATTGTATAGCCTGGCTGGCACATATAGGAAACATTTTGTCCAACCACATAATCATCTCCATATCTCAGTCCATTGGCTGGTATACCTGGGTCTCCACAACTGATTACTGTCAGTATTGGATTAGAAGAGCAGATGGTTAATGTGGCATATATTTAACAGAGAAGAGTAGTACGCATGTGGCATACTTAATAAATAAGTATGGAAACTGGTTATCATGTTCATTTGTAATCATAAAGCAAACATATTTAAATCACATACTGATAATTTCTGATTTTGCTCAAGTATACTTATGACTGATTCCATGCATATGGTTCAGAACTGTCACTTAAACTGAGAAGGCTAGGTTAATATGCTATTATGTTGTAGGTAACCCTTTAAAACTGTATTGTATGTTCACAGAGAAGCTATTCTGTAGAATCAAGATTTCTAACATAATATTTGGAAGTATTTGATATATGGTTACCTAATCTATAATTTATCAGGTTTGATGAACTAATAATATTTTTTGCACAGTGTTAGCCAAATGGATATAGTAAGTTTTAAATAAAAACAATGCTATAACAAAAACAATATATTTATTGCATAAATGAGAGAATGAACAAACTTTAAAATGTAAATTTATCACATATAGTGTAAGATATATTATTTGTGGGACAGGTATAAAGTGAAAATGCCACAATTATGGATAGAGAAATCAATTTTGTATTTCCATTAATTCATTACCAAACCAAGCACCCAAGAAATACATCTTCCATTCTAAAACACACTTGCTCCTTGAATGGAGGGGTGAGTGAAAGGACTCCATCAAGTGCCTCTTAGATGCCTTGGTATCGTCACCCAAGAACTGGGATACTTCTGTCTTTCTTTGCCCCAGGTCTTCATGGACACATTCACCCATGCTTGTACCCAAGTTCCCAAAAAACAATATGAGCCGCACACTGCTAATGACAAGCAATTGTTAGGTGGCAGGCATTAGCCAGGACAGGGGTGGAAAGGGTGAGGCAGAGTCACGGATTTCAGGCTGTGGGGAGCAAGGAACCTATAACCTATCAAGGGTCCTGTAACCTGTCACAGGAAGACAGGGAAGTAGAGAGTAGACTGTGAGTGAGCAATGGTTCAAACCCTGGAGCACACTCCGTCGTTCCAGTGGATTTCAATCATAGAAAACCAATTCAGTGGTAAAATTAATGCAGAATTTTGAAACAGCCATCACATAGCATTCAATCCGCAGCAAAGGTGTCTTTTCAGTATGAATTTCTATTAATCATAATGGTCTCAAGGCCCGAGGGGCTGGTTCTGGTTATAAATAATATTACCATTTATAATGCCTAAAAACTTTCAAAAAAGAATTAGATGGCATAGAAAATGGAAATAATTCTAAATATTTAAGAATAAGGCATACCAAAGATTGTATAAAATCTACAAAAAACACTGCTGTTTTGAGGTGCCTGGTTTAAGCATGATTTGAGGAACACATTGATTAAAAGCTTTCTGGCAGCTATGAGCTAAGAGATAAAGAAAAACAGGTTCCACTAAGATTTCTTATTTTCAAAAAGGAAGATTAAAAAGAACATATACAAAACTTAATTTTCTGAGTAGCACTTTACAGACTGAATTAGAATCCTGGCCAGTAAGAACAGCCAACATGGTCAAAAGGCACATGAACAGAATGAAATGTCAACCCCAAAAGCGAGTTCACTTCAGAGGCACTAGAACTTCTGCATGCAATGGCGGTGACATTGGCATGAATGAAAAGCCTGAGAACTTCAGAAGGATTTGTTCAGTGGTTTCCTAATGAACTAAAGGCCATTCAGAGACTGTTTCCAATAGCAACAACCTTTGTAAACAGCACCTGTTCAAAAGTCAAGTCATTCACCACCAGCTTATTTACAGCCACCAAAAGAGGTTTTCGGTCTTTTCAAAGCAAAACCTTAGAATAGTAATTCTTTAGGGCTTTACTGTAAAATTCAGAGACATCAATCAATAACAGTGGGTGCTGTGGTGTTTTGCAAGAAATCTTTTCTCAGGTCACAAAATTCTTAACACAGAGAATGTGCAGGCATACCCTATACACAAACACACACGCACATGCACCAATAAACTACATGAAGGTAGTCATTTTGTCATTTTCTACACTTGTTTCCTCAGAGCCTAGCCTAAAGCATGACTCATCATAGCCCTTATGTAAAAAAATTGTTTAAAAACTAAATGAGTGACTTATTATATAAGGAATAAACAGCTCAAATTTGCAAAAATATGTAAATTGTTTTAAGGGCTCAATTTGTTTTGGTAGGTTTTTTAATTAATTTCTATCACAGAAAAGATTCACATTTGGCAACATTTATGATAAATCTAATTATATAACTTCTGTACTAAAAAAACATAATTTTGGTAATTCTAGTCAATGTATGAGACTTCAACTTAACTGAAATGAGCAATATAAATATGCAATTAAAAATAAAATAATCATACTACCCACAGTTTTATAACAGGATTAATTTTATTATTCAATATCTAATGAACATTTGTGCATGGCTGCACGTAGATACATGTAATTCATTCTAAAATAATATTTCTTTGCATGGATATACATGTAATATAATTTGTGTAGCCAATGCCTGTGAATTGATGTTTGATTTATCCCAGTTTCCTATTCAAGACACTGCAGCAATGCACATGCTTGCTCAAGTACCACCGCAAATGTACTTTGCCAGATTTCTAGCTTCAAGCCCAGGATAGATTTATAGCACTTCTGATTTTATATAATCTTCCAAATAAAAAGTTGCTTTACTTTCCAGATTTCAGTAATGCTGATTTTTTTCAGTCTTAACTTTGATATTATTGCATTTGTGACCTATTGATTCTTGACTATGAAGAGCTGAGTTATGCATTAAAGATAGTTTTAGCATTGACTTATACCTGCTAGATGTCTACAGCATAGGCCCCTCAAACCTCACCTGCACTGTGATAGTTAAAATTATGCCCAGACATTGCTAAATGTCATCTGGGAAGCAGAATCACCCCTGTTTGAAAAGCACCATACTGAGAAATAGCTTTCCTTTGAGGAGTTTCAGATGACACCTTAGCTTTGCTTTCCCCTGCTTTAACCTGGCATATCCCCCAGCTTTACCCTACGTGAGGCTAGCCCTATCTCCCTAACCTATGCTTTGCAGAAAAAAAAAAAAATCTTTTGGAAATATCAGGTTTTGTGCTTGTTATTTAGGAAAAAAGACATAGTTTCATTTAACTGGATCTGACTAAATATATATCCTGGCTCATACAACTAGGTCTGTGTGATGTAAGGTACTGGTCATTTTGGAGGCAGAAGTCCTGGTGTGTTAATAAAAAGTTGCAAGGAACACATGAACATATATTGCTTCAGAGCTGACAGTCAATCCTTAACTCCTTTTGACAAATCCTGTCTTGACACAGACTGTATCTTTCTGCATGCTCTGAGTGCCAGAAGAAGCTTTGCCTATTGGAGAGCAAAAGAGTAAGAATTCCATATGTTGAATACTATGAAGTATTGTTGTGCTGAAAAACAACAGAACTTGTGCTTTTGAATGTATGTTTATTTTTCTTAGTTTTCAGATGTTCTCTTTTTATGAACATCAGAGAAAATAACTTCAAATTTTAATGTCAGGACACTGTTAAGAGCTTCCTGGTTGGTGGCAAATATCTTCTATTCCTGTCTTGATTAGTTCTGTGGATGTTTCTGAATATGTAGAACTATTTTCCACTGTGTGCATGATGTTTGAATGTATGACCTTGTTCAAAACAATGAACATAAGGTACAAAAGCAGTGATCCTTGAGAGACAGGAAACAAATGGGATTAGTTTCGTGTTTTCCCTTCATCTTTTTGCCAAAGAGAGATTCAGGTTGTGGTGCAAGAAAGATAAAGCCTGAAGAGTATAGCAGACTCCCAAACTTGAAAAGATGGATGTGAGAGTCCAAAGGGAACAATGTAGATAAACTTTATAATTTGGAAGTCCAGGGAGGACATTCGCTGGATATCTAGAGAGAGTACTCCTTGAGTATTAGCAGAATACACTATACCTGTGAGGAAACTGCCAAAGAGGGGTAAGAAATATTCCAAAAGAAAACTGTAGGGACATCTGGTACAAAGGCCATGAATATTATTTATTATGGGCTCCAACCAACAACTGGAAATGATCCTGTTAAAACAGATTTGGTTAATATGTTCTATTTGGTTCTTATTTCCAAAGCTTCCTAGCAACGCTCTGTCTCCCTGTGAAGAGACACAATATATGTGGGCTACCTCAGCAGGACTGACATTAACACAACCTTTGTAGGTAAGATGTAAGTACAACCAGTTTTCTCCAGGAGCACAGATATAACATTAATTCAATGCTATCTTCCTCTGAGTAGATTCATTTTAAGTCATTATTTGAGAAACTATAGTAGAGAAAAAAGAGAGTGAGAGAGAGAAGAGAGAGCGAGAGCGAGAGCGCTAAAGTGGTCAACACATAGTACTAGGTCTATCTTATCAGCTCAGCTTTTACTAGGGTACTCAAAGGCTGCTCCATCAAAGACATTGTAAAGCACTAATGACCTCTGCAGTACAGTATTAAAATATGCTCAAAACCTTTCTGGGTCCTGGGAGCAATATGTTCCTCATTTACAAGTTTTACATGAGCTGATTTAATTGCTATTCACTGATTGCTCTATTTTATCGAGGGGTCTCCTACAGCAAAAGTATCTATAATTTGTCCAAATCAAAATACGTAAGGCACTACATTAGTGCCACTTGAATGTCTTTTACTACAGAGGCTTAAGCCATTTCTCATGACTTTCAGAGTCTCTGGACACACTAAATCACTTTTCCTTTACAAAATTTTAGTATTTACATAATGCCATGGCAGTACTTTTAATAAATATAAGCAATCATAGGTTTCCAATTGATGTATTATTGTTGGTTAAATAAATTTATTTTATTCCATAAACAGGTATTAATTTATATATAGAAATTTAAAATAATTTTTAAAGTACCCTCAAGTATAATACGTTGTTATATACAGAATCTAAAGACATTATTTTAAAAATATTTAGAAGGTAAGTAAACTACCAGGACTCCCTAAAAAAATTCAATAACCCCTAAGTAATCAATATGCTTTTTTAAAAAATAAAGTCAGTTATTGAGCTATGTGAGACAGACAAATCAACTGTATCCTTTGTGCTTTAATCTTGATTATAGCTGATAATTCATCTCCATTCTTAAAATAATGTTAAAGGACATTTAATAGCACTGATTTTCTGTGATTCTTTTTTTCCCTTGCCAATTTAGTACTTAATGAATGAACTGATTTAAGTCACTACTCTGTACTCTAACCAACAATAACATGACTACTATTTTTAATCTGAGATATCAAATTAGTATTAAAAATCTTGTATAGTTTGAGTAATTACAAAACACATCCGTGCACATTTGTATGCCTATAAATATCTTTCACATAACTAGTGATTTTTAAAAACGTTGATAATAAACTTACTTGTACAGTTAGGCAAAGTTCCAGACCATGTTCCATTGGCCGTGCACTGTCTAACTGAAGGTCCAGAAAGGATATATCCCTCCATGCAGGAGTAAATGACTGAACTAGAAAATGTTGTGCCATCAATCCGAAAGACCTTTCCATTGGCTGTTGTTCCTGGGTTACCACATTGTACAGCTACATATAAAGCAAAATGGTTGAGGTGCAATTAAAAGACACTTTCAAAAAGTTAATGTCACAATTATTGTCTCAAATTATCGAAAAGAGCTATATTTTTTTTTCCTAAAATAAGGTTTGAACTATTCTTTAAGCGGTTGAATTTAAAAATGAATTCATATTGATCTTGTTAGTTTAATTACTGGAGTGAAAATCACATAACAGTTATTTTTTTAAAGGTTTTGTTGGTAGATTTGGCAAAATTTTACAAAATAATTACCAGAGAATACTGCTTTTGGACAACACAAAATCTTTCAGAGAATTACAAATCTCTGACTAAAAAGCAATTAATAACACAGAAATACGCAACAATCAGATGCAACAGAAATTTATTCTATTTATTCTTTTAAAGGAAAAGATATAGAATATACAATCTAAATATCACAAGCATCTGTATATATTTTTATTAAAATTAAATCTCTATTCTGAATTAAGGAGTACAGAACGTAAACTGGGTAAAACAAAATAAATTAATACTACGAATAGTTTTATTTAAGATTCAATATATTCTAAACTTAAGAACAAACACAAATCCTTTTGATAATATACTATTATATTTAGCTATTTGCCATTAATGCCTTGAACAAACATTTTTATGTTCTTAAGTGATTTTTTTCAAATATCTTAAAAACAAGTATATATACCAAATGTAATAAGAAATCATGTTGTAATATAAAAAAGATATTTTAATACTTTGCAGAATTAAGGTTATCTTTATGACTATGAGATATAATTTCAGAATATACTATCTATATATCTTGCTGTATCTTATGTACTTAATTTGCCCATCCTTTGTAGTGAACAGACATTTGTGTGTATACATGTATAGAAAGGAAACTTACACATTTTACATATATACAAGATCAAACTAGATAAAATTTTCAGCAGACCCTACTACAATGGAAACACTTTCATTTTATTGTCAAGAATAATAAGCTATTCTACTTATGTTAATGCCTGACTAGTATACAATAATTTCCTCATATTTGTTTGCTATGTATCTTGGTGCTCACACAAGGACAATGAACATTACTAACTGATGTCTATCAACAATGGGAAAACTTGAGAAAAATTTTAAAAAGTATCATCATTTTGGGGGCCTCCCTAGTGACGCAAGTGTTTAAGCACCACACTATGAAGCATCCCCAGCCACTGCTGCAGGAGTTCCATCCCTGGCCAGGGAGATGACCCACCAGGTTTGGCAGACCTTTCACTGCTGCTCCCCTCAGCAGTGTATTTCAGTCAGTCTGTCTGTTGTGCTCCCTACTCTGTCTCTGGTGAATTCTCTCATCCTCCCTCACCTCTGCCCAGTACCCCAGTTCTTGTATGCATAAATAAATAAATCTTTAATAATAAAAGTATCATTTTTGTTTTACAAGGCTATTTTACTTGTCATATAGTTTACATTTTGAAATAGTGACCCTGTTCAGTTAAATTTTTGCACAATAAAAAGTTAAGAACTTCTATAGCCCAGGTGGTTTCATAATATGGAAAAATAACACCCTCAGTCCTGTTCACCTATTTTTCCTCCACATTTTTCTGACCCAGAACATTGTTATCTGAATTACACATAAGTAAAATTTAGATAAAGTGAACACAAGTAGGTGAATTATCTAGAAAGACTAAATGCTAAAAACTCTGTGGACAAAATGAACAGAAAAGCAAAATTATTTTGTTTCTGTAATAGTGACATTCAGAGGAAGACAGGTTTATTGTTTTCTGTGAAGATTACCCCATTTACACTGAGTAAATTTAGTTTAAAATTCCTTTCTCCTCAAAACAATCATTTGTCAGCTGTCAGCTGATCTAACCTAATAAAAAGTATAGCTAATATACATTGAGCACTTATATGACAGTCACAATTTTTCAGTATTATTTAACCTTGCAACAACACTATATTAACTTTACCACCATTATCTTGGTAGGGAATAGAAGCACAGAGATATGAAGTGACTTGTGCAAAGTCACAGCTAGTAAATAGCTGAATGTTCATTAAGTACAACTTCCAAACAATGGTTCTGATAACATATTAATGAGAGTACTGGATCTTGTTCAGGCTATAAAATAGAGTAAGTCTACTATGTTTTTGTCAATTAATCATTTTGGTTGGATACAATATGTGTAATATATTTTAATCTATGCATACATTTTGTTGCTAGAGATAGTGATTAATTTAAAATTACTGCAGACTCTTAAAATATATTTTTATATTTTTGTTCTCACCTTTTTTCCTCTTTATGAAAGTAATAAGTAGTTATTTATATAAATCAAAAGATAAATGAAAGTATAAGGAAGAAATTAGTGATTAATTATAAAACTATCAAAAGAGAAAATACCTGATAGAACATTTATATTATGAAAATGTATTTTAAATACATATAAATTACTATTAATCAAATTAGATATCTATGCCCTTTGATGTGGATTTTAGGATGTGCTAAGCACAAGATATATAATAGTAAAATATTACCACTCAGAATGTAAAAATATGATAAGCAAGCTGTTTCATAATCTTATTTTTCTTAACTAACATTACAATTCAATATGTGTGCATTGTATAACTGTTTAATAGGATAGCTTTCCATTACATATATAAGTATAATTTAACCAATCTCTTGTTGATGTATATGAAATTGATTAGATTTATGTTTCTATCATTTTTGGTTATAATATACTACTCTAGCTTATATACACAACCCTGCACACTGCTCCTATTTGCTTTTAAGATTTTATTTATTTACTTTTACATAGAAGAACTGTGGTATAGGTTTCTGAGAGGATTCATCAAAAACAGAGAGGGAGCAGAGCAGACAGATTTACTGAAACACACCTCCGAGGGGAGCAGCAGATGAGAAAGCAGAGGTCTGCTGTGTGGTGCGGGCCGGCTCCCTGGCTGGGGATCGAACTCAGGCTGTCCTGGTGGCCCTCAGTGGGCCATTGCAGTGACAGCACTGACACTTAACCTGGAGGCAGCGGGTGGCCCCTGCACTGCTCCTATTTTTAAGCTACATTTCTCAAGTGAAATGTCTGAGTAATTTTAATTTTTGAAGCCAATATTTAAAATTTTTCTGAGTACATAGAGAGCTACTGAAAATATAGAAATAGGCCCTTGAGTTCACAGTGTAAAAGAGTCTGTGTGTTTCCACACATTTTCTCCAACAATAAGTACCTTCATTAAAAAAAAAAAAAAAAAAAAAAAAAAAAACCTTTTCAGNCCTTCATTAAAAAAAAAAAAAAAAAAAAAAAAAAAAACCTTGTCAGCTTACCAAAAATGCTAGCCACTGAAACTGAATTTCTTTATTCATTAAATTATTTAACACTTATTTGATATGTTTATTTTGTACTTGTCTTACACACACTTTGTAAGATTTTACAGTTTTATTGTAAACTACTGAGTAGTAGAACATCATTAAAACTATTTAAAACATGGGGCTTCCGTGGTGGCGCAGTGGGTTAATCAACGCACTGTGAAGCAAACCGCAGTCACTGCAGCACAAGTTCGATCCCTGCCTCCTGCCAGGGAGGGGACCCACATGGTGCAGCAGACCTCTCCTGCTGTGCCCGCTGCTCCCCTCAGCAGTGTACTTCTGTTGATCTGCCTGTTCTGCTCCCCGCTTTCTGTGGTGAATCCCCTCACCCCCCTCACACCTCTGGCACTGTACCCCAGTGCTTGTATGCATAAATAAATAAATCTTAAAAAAAAACTATTTAAAATAGAATAAAATACTATAAAGTTCATCGCTCTATTCTATTGTCATCTCTTGTGCTGTCTTTTATACTTTTTTTCAAATCAATATTTCCCAGTTTTAATATAAACCAAACCTTTAATCTAATTTTTATTTAATTATACTTTTTCATATTGTTTCATGATCTTTAATAGTTTGACTACACACTCTTATGCTATGTAAATATATAATTGCTTGTGTAATTTTCCCTAGTGTTATCAAAATGCTTCAAATTATTGCTTGCTATAATCAATTAAATACAAATTGAATCTTTATTATTGTTTTATTTTTATTTTCTTTAAGAAAAAAATTCTCAAAAGTGAAATTAACCAATGCTATAAATCTAGTCTATGCTTTTACTATTCATTTACTAGAATCTGTTTTTCTATATGACACATATGAACTCCACTTATGAGAAAAATATTAATCCTTTTATATTTCCTACAACTCTGAGTTCTTTATTTAATCCATAATCTGTACACTGACAAAACATCAATCTATGTAATACCTTGCAGTTAAACTGAACACAGGACTAGCTTAGATATTATTCATGCAATTTGCAGCATCATTATAGAGATTTTGTATCTCAGAAGTAAGTTTGAAACAGTTTAGTTTTAGTCTTTTTGGTTCAGCCTATACCCCATCCTTTCCCTATAATAGCAATGGAGTAACAACCACCTTTTAAGCAAAACAATTTCATTTAATCTAATTAAAGAAAAAGATTATCTTCCCTAAAATATAAAAATTAAAGGATATTAATTTTAAACATAACAAAGTACTGAAATATGACCAATCAAAAACTGTTAAAGAGGTCCTTTTGGCAATTACTTCCTATTTATTTAATAAATACATGTGGTATAACTATAACTTCAAGTAAGTTTCATGAATACCTTCACAGGTTTAGTTTTTGGACTAACATCATCTCACACAGAACAATTAAAACCATAAGGCTATTTTTCCAGCAAAATGTCCTTTTCTGTCCAGTGTTGATAAAGCTTTTACTAACTCAATCAGTCTGAACAATTAGAAGTTTTATACAAACATCAACAATTTAAAAAATTCTAGTAACCAGAATTTGTACCTATATACAATGATCTTATTTATGTACATTTCTAACTTTATACTGCTTTATCTTTCCATTTCTACAAACCTGAAGACTGAAACAGTTCTTTAGGCAATTGCTGATGTCGTAGCAACCTTTTTTATTCCCCTCCCCAGAGCATAGCCCTGGAAAGGAAACAAGCTTTAAATAAATAAATAAATAAATAAATAAATAAATAAATAAATAAATAAATAAATAAATAAGTAAGTAAGTAAGTAAATAAATAAGTAAATAAATAAATAAATAAACTTTTATGATCTAGACATCTGTACAATGTGAACAATGTTTGTATATAAATAACCCATGAGAGATATGTTTTATAATTACCGCCTTTCATTATTCTCATACAGGGATGTGTCAATAAGACTGGAATAATACTGTTCCTATTACACTGTGTGGACAGGATGAACTGATAAAAGAGATATTTCACAAGGAGTATACACCAGAATTTGGATACGCATTAAACTTCCCCACTTTCAATATACTTAGTTACTACTTAATATTACCTTTACACTCTGGCTGCTTTCCAGTCCAGCTACCATTGGCTAAACATGTTCTTTCTTCAGAGCCATGAAGGATATAACCAATGTCACAAGCAAAACGTACAGAACTCTTGGTTCTGAAACCACTTTCCTGTCTAGAACCATGACCGGGAGTACCTGGGTCTCCACATGTACCAGTAGCATCACCTGCAATTCAGTACATTTCAGGTTAAGTTGTTACAACAGACATTTATTAAGTTCACAATTTGGTCCAACATTAAAGGTATTTGTTTTGTTTTGTTAAGCTTTAACATGACAAATTGACTTGGTAAAAAATGTAGTTGATATTTTCAATATAGTCATAGGAAAAAGGTAGAAAAAAATAAAACTAGCTGAACAGTATATGGTGCTATTTTCTATAGCAGTGATATTTGGCAATATTAAATAGATTAAGGGCATCTCATCAGTATTTCCATAACCTGGTTAATAATCCAAGAAACTAGTGGAAAAATTATAACTTACAATTTCATAGGCTCAAATAACCAAGGGTGTATAAAGTTAAAATAAAAAAAATAAATTTGGTAATTTGCAAGTTTTCTTAATTACTGGAAATCTTTTTTTGTTTAGAGCTATGAGACATTGGAAAATTGTTACATATTATATTTCTATATCCTAATACTTGATTCCCTACTTTTATTTACCAGTGACCAAAGGTGACTAACTAAAGATGAGTGACCTAAACAGTTTGCATATGAAAATATATAAATAAATTGTAAAAAATCAAAATTAGAGCTCTGACTGAAGTTTCTAATGAAGACTTTGTTTATGTCTGTGTTCATCTTTTGATTTTAGTGTTAAGGATTTAGTTCCTTCTTCATTTCTTAAATAATTCTAATCGAAGTTATCACAATAGAATTATATTTTAATGGAGTAATAGAGAAACTGAGAGGGAGGAGGAGGGAAGAAGGGAAGGAGGACAGAGAGGGAAAGAAAGAGAAGAGATAGGGAAGAGGGGATGTGGGGAGAGGATACATAGCATGTTCTCTGTTCAGATGCCTTTAGTGTAGTACATGCTCTGTGTATTTGGGATTATTTGTATGCATTCATTTTCATGGGATGAAACATTAATAACCACATAAATATTTAAGGATAGTGCTTCATTCTTAAATATCTGTGTGCATCCCCCTCCCAAAAATTAGAAGAGGGAAGGAGGGGAGGAGAGAGAGAGTGAGGGAGGGAAGAGCCAGAGATGTATTTGTTTTTATATGTATAGTCAGATTTCTGGGTGAATTAATGATGTATTCCAAGTTAAGATCCTTAATTCCATTAAGATAAATCTTAATTTTAATAATTTCAGTATTTTAAGAATTTCAGTATTTTAAATCTACAAATTAAACCTGATGTCTAATGCAGTCACTTCATGTAGTGACTTCATAGGAATTAACCAGAAATTACAAGATTTTGAAACTTAATAACCATTTCACAACTTTTCCCTATAAGAAGAAAATATATATCAACTGGTAATTAATAACCAGTATGATCATCATAGAGATAAATTAAGACAAATGTAACAGACAATATATCAATAAAATAGGTAGACAAATAAGCACCAATATCTGGTGAATGGGTAAAAATAAACAGAAGAAGTAATATCAAATATAGAGACATCACAAATAGAAAACTTAAATTTATTTTTTAAAGAAAATCAGTTAAGTTTAACAATTAGAAGAGATGTATAATGCTGAACAAATTAATTAAAAAGTTCTAATTTTCATTTATTCTACAAAAACTCTTACTAGGGTTGTAGAGGCTAAGGAGTTATAGTTGCCATTAATAATAAAGGAAATATCTTTCACAAGACTTGGCATAGCTTAATTTAAAACATTTAGGGCTTTATTTTTAAAATGTATGCTATTATGTAAGCAATTAATTGGAAATTTAATAGAACTGAACTTTAACAGAAAATCACTGATAACACACTGCCTTTTGTGAAAATCTATATTTGCTACCTTCTAAAATATAATAGTAACCTTAGATTGACTGGTTCAATATTTTGATGAACAAAAGCACTGTATAGAGAGAGGCATCCTAAAACCACTTTACATTTGGTACAAGTCATATAAAGCATAAACCTATAAATTACTATCTGTAAGATCAGTATTAATTTGTCCTGTGAACTTATATTATCTTTAAAAATATTCCAATAAATTTATAAATGATGTTACAGTTTCTCTTATGAAGTTTTTATAAAGGACTTTATTATTTTAACTCTTTATATCATCTTTCACACAATAACGGTAACAACCATAAAAATTGCAATAATTTCACTTAACACACATCGTTCAATTTTCCAAGTGGTACCTGAACAATGAGGTTGTGATCCACTCCAATGGCCATTTAATTGGCACGTTCTTGATGACTGGCCTAGAAGGGTACGCTTTCCTGTGCAGGAATAGTGAACAGTGGACCCAAAGGTATACTTTTCACCAGACAGGACTGCATTAGGAGGAACGCCAGGGTGTCCACAGTCTATCACTACAATACATAATTATTGGATATAAAATTTTTTTATATCTCCTATCGAACAACCTGCACCAACTTTTTATAAAATAAACCAGAACTGAATTATCTGCTCAAATATATGCAGCCCAAAGAAATGAAACATTCATGTGAAAGCTGACTTTTAAAAATAAAATGTAGGTTTCAACTTCGTGCATATTAATGTCCAATTTTCCAAACACCATTTGTTGGAGAGAATTTCCATTCTCTGAAGTATACTATTGTAGCCTCACCAATTATACTCTTGCTTACTTTGTGGTGAATTAAATCTTCATATAAATGTGGGTCTATTTCTGGGCTTTCAATCCTACTACATTGATTTATATGCCAACACCATACCATATTGATTGTGATAGTTTTTTAGTATACCTTAAAGACTGATTATGTGATGCACTCGTTTTTTTCTGTCAGGTCTACTTTGGCTCTCTGAGGTCTTTGTAAGTCCAGTAATTTTCAGTAAAGTTTGTTCTATTTCTTTGAAAAATGCTATTGAAAATATAACACAGTTTCATTAATCTCTGTTGTTTTTGGTAGAATGGCCATTTTAGCAATTCTTTCAATTCTTCCATGAGCAAAAATTATCTATTTCTTTGTTCCTTCTTCTTCTTTCTTTTAAATTTTGAAAATTTTTTATTACCCATATAATGTTGGTTTAAATTGTTTGTCTTTTATGGTTATCAGATTTGCCCTTTCAGGTGTTACTTTCATATGGCATCCTTAATACTTTCTTACAGTTTTGTTGTACAAGTCTTTAATTTCCTATATTTATTTCATTTCTGTATATTTAATTCTTTATGTTGTGATTCAAAATGGGACTGCCTTCTTAATTTCTTTCTCTTCTAGTTTACTGTTTGCAAATAGGAATGTAACAGACTTTGTACAATTATATCCATATGATATATGTATAATGATATGAATTTACACACATATATATAATATCCTACAGATTCAGAACAACATATAACAAAACACACTTATTAAATGTTTATGGTCATGTAAAATTATATGTACATATCTCATCGCATTTTAAAATTTGTCACCGTAAATAAGTATTTAAGATGAATGCATTTTAAGTAACATCTTTTTCTAAATCTTCAAGAATACTGGTGTTCTAGTTGCTGTTTACATTAAAACTATTTTTAATGAAATCTGAAATCTTAAGTAAAAAGTTTCCAAATGCAGTTGTACTTATGGGATGGCACTAACAGAGAATGTGAAAAATGTCTGCTTTTTATATTCTATCTGCGTTAGCAAAGCTCAACATCAAGAAATGGTAGAGAGTTAACCATTGTATTAACATTAATAAAGTAACTGGACACCGAATTGGCAAAATTAGTTTACTTCCAAATATGAAATCAATTTTACAATGACATAAAAACAATATGTATTGTTCCAAATACCTTGTAAAAACAATAAATATGCATGGTGTTCCATAACAATTTCTCAAGGAAGAATTCACATTATCTACTTACTGATACATTCTGGTAAAGGTTTGTCCCATTGTCCATTTGGCTGACATATCAAAACTGAAGAGCCAAATAAGAAATATCCAGGATTGCAGTCATAGAATACCACAGTTCCATAGGTAAAATTTCCATGTTCTATCTTACTTTCTCTTTTGGAATTGGCTGGAATTCCAGGATCAGAACAGTTGACCACTTAAATGAAAAAATTTGAAAGTTATGTTTGGAATCAGAGATACATACCTACATAGATTTCCATTCAAATTTCAGAAAATTGGTTTCAATTGTAAATTTAATCAAGAAAATCAAAGATTCAAGGAACAGTAGTAATATATGGACCACTAGATAAAGGACTGAAATCTGTGCAGTTGAAAATAAAGTAAAAAAGATGAAAATATAGATAAATAGGGAAAGTGGTTTGTCAAATATTTTTGAACAGAATCTCCCTAAGTATAATATCCAGCAGTGGATTTAAAAAGGGACAATTTTAAAACTATAGCTAAATCATAAAGTAAATATAGGAAAATAAGAATTGTGTCAATCACACAATATACTAAACACAATATACTCCATAAAAACACACCATATATCAAAAATTTTCTTTAATCTGTTTCTATAGAGCAAACAATAGTTGGAAAAAGAAAACCAAAACCAAATGCAGATTTCATGGTAGTTCAATCTCAAACATATTTCTCAAAATATGAAGAAAATAAATGTCAAAGGTAAGTTTCTATTAATTATAAAATAAATTAAAAAATGACCTAAGTAACTGTTTATATGTAGCCACAATATAGGTGCAAGATAACATGTTTAAGCAGTTGAAACAGTGTGCCAGTTTTAACCTAAAATTTAAGAAAAGGAAATACAATGATAATGAGCTGGCATTAATAAAAAATATATATTAGTAATTATTTTTGTTTTATTAACATAACTCTCTATTGCCCTGTAAAACTGTTTCAAATGTTTGACATTGTTTCAAATGCTATCATCTTTGTTTATAGAGCTATATACAATGCTCTAAACTGGAATATAGATTTTTACCTTTGCACACTGGTGGAGGATGGCTCCACTGCCTGTTGGCCTGGCATTGTGCCTTTGTTGGTCCTTGCATAAGATACCCAACATTGCAAGAAAATGTTACTACATCATTAAAGTTGAATCCATTTCCACTTGTTCTTCCATAAATTGGACTACCTGGGTGACCACAGCTAACAGCTAATAGCAATGGGGATGACAGAACACAAAACAGAAATTTGGTTATCAGTTAATATTTATACTTACTCATTTCAAACAACATAGAAAGACCAGTTTTATGTGAAATATATTTACAGAAGTTTACTAAGACAAAGGTACAATTTAGAATAGCAAAACAGTCCAGTATAACAAAATGTTATATTAGCAAAGAAAAAACTTTGCAATTTTGATGATTTTATGCAAAAGGTACACAGAAAATTCCATATATCTTCTTGTCATGCTCTCTGTGGGGTTGGAGGGGAAGGGAGAACACTGAAATTTAAAGAAATATAAATTATTAAAAATCATGTGTCTATTTAATAGAAGGAAAGAATGAAACTGAACCAATATTCTTTTTCCAGTTAAGTTTAAGAATTGAAATTAACTGGAAGAAGTATTTGTACCTTCTTTTGAAATGACTGCTTTTAATATTATTTATACAAAAATTGTTATGAAAAATAAACAAAAGTGTGAATGAAGAATAATTTTATGACTAAAATGTGGCTAATAAAAATGATACATAATAATTTATAGAATTATTTTTTGTATTTTTCTATTTTAATATTCTGTTCACTACTCAACCTCACTGGTTTATTTTCTTCATCATTTATCTTTGAAAGTTTACACAATTTTCTTTAAAAGTAAAGCTCCAAATGAAATGAGTATCTTAGACCCTTTTAATGTATAATTCAATTCTAAGTTTTATGTAGTCTGGCTTTTCCCAAATACTCAGTATTTCTATGAACTGTTTTATTGTATCATCTCACTGTATATTAATCAGAGCAACTCCAGTAATAGTGCTTTATAATTGGGTACAGTGAAAGACCATAGTCACTTTTAGTACTTTTGAAATGATCCAACAGCAATTATTTTTCAGCAGCATTATTAATGTCAACCTACTCATTTGGAAATTTAACTGCATCTTATTCTTGCTTAAAATCATCAGTAAAGAAACCAGTATTACCCCAAGGACCAATTTTCATTTATACTTTCAATTATTCAACAAGAAAATCAGTGACATCAGTTTGAATATAAGTGAAAGGGGAAAAATAAAATCTAGGATTCATCCAAGCATAATAGTGCTGTCCTTAAGTCATCATGAGTGCATGTGTAAAGGCTTGCAAGAAGTCACACACACACACACACACACACACACTCTTACTTTAGAAAAGTAATTTTAATTGTTCATTATATGCTTCATTATATGATTGAATTTCCATGAAATTAGAATTCTAATAAATTTCAGTTGACTGAATAAAAACTTGACAATGATGGAATTTATAAATATGTATGTAATTAGTCAGATTTCCTGTGAACCCACACTAAAAGTCCCAGGTATTATTTCTCCAAAATATTGTACAATACATGATATCAAAATTGCAACATATTTACAGTAGTATCAATTTCTGATGCCAATTTTAGTATAAATGTCAGTAATTAGGGAGTGAAAATAGTAAGAAAAAATAAAAAGAAATACATGAATAATTGACTTTCAGGTCCAAAATAGGGTAGAATGAGATCTGAAATATTGTGTACCGTTGTGAATTCAGTCAATAAGGAAATGTAATATAGTTATCATTATTCATCATACTTATTCTTGTTTTTGTAGTAAAGCAGTCATAATAAATGCACAAAGAGAAAATTCATATCATACATATAGCAACCACAAAACACACCAGGTATATTTAAAGAATGATAATTAAAAGGTATTTTAAAATCTGTTATTTTTCATGTGTGAATTCAGATGTAAATTAACTTAAAACATCAGATATAGTTGTTGGATTGGTGAGATGTTTTTAATATAGTTACAAAATTACATCTAGCTATATAATTTTGCATGAATTGTAAAATAGTGTAAATAGTGTTTTAAAACAAATTTTAAATATTTCAAAATCTTTCATATAAATATGTCAAAATGCCATAATTGCATTAACTCTGTATATTTAATCTTCCTGTATTTAAAAATACAATAGATTGGGGCCTCCTTGGTGGCAAAGGGGTTAAGTCTCAGCACAATCAAGCTATCCACAGCCACTACAGATTGAATTTGATCCACAGCCAAGGAGGTGACCCACATGGGGCAACAGACCTCTCCTATCTCACCTGCTGCTACCCTCAGTAGTGTATCACTGGATCCACCTGTTCTGTTCCCCAGTCTGTCTGGTGAATCCTCTCACCCTTGTGCCTCTGACCTGCAACCCAGCTCTTGTATGCATAAATAAACACATCTTTAAATAAAAATAATACAATAGATTTTTAAGCTGAAAGAGGTCATAGGATACTTTTAATTCTTCACCTTATATATAAGAGACTTTGAACCCAGAGAGATTAAATGACTTGCATCAGCTTACATAATTAACAGTGGAATTAACATGAGAACAATGGCTCTCCATGTCATGTTTGATGATCTTTTCCCCATTAATTACACTCCATCAAAATCTAGCTGTGATGTAACAGTTATAGAATAATAATTGCAAAATTTATCCACTGAAATTTTAGCTATAAGAATCTCACAATATCATAACACAACAATTTGATGCTGCTTTACAACAGCCTCATAAATTTAAATTCTTATAATTGAACATTTGACAAGAATGTACTTTCCATCTAAGGAATATACCTCTTTGAATAATACATAATAATATCAAATACTATAATAGCTGAACAACTACTGAAACAACTATAAATTTAAATTGCCTTTGTAATAAAACAAAAATAACTACAGACACTAACATTTTTTATATTCATAATAAATGGCTCTATATGGTCAAACCACTTCACTTTAAAGAGTAATACAATTAAACAAATTGTGAGAATTTAGTTTATGTCTTCATTCTTAAATACACACACACCTATGTGTGTGTATATATAATTAAATATTTTGCTTGAAAAATATTGGTAATTGCATGAGAACAAAGGTCTCCAATTACTTTTCCATGCTTACTTACGCACACAGGATGGGAGTTGACCAGACCAATTGTGATCCTGTTGACATATTCTTACTGAAGAGCCAATCAATCGAAAGCCAGGATTACATTGATAAACCACTGTATCTCTGTACCCATAATTTTCTCCAATGACTTGACCATTCACAATGAGTTCTGGAATTCCACAGTGACCCGCTGAAATGTTTTAAATAGTAATTAATATTTCAAATTTTGTGACATTAACTATCACACTTAAATTAGAATCTATAAACACTAAATTAAATAATTTAATATTAAAATATTATTTTATGTATGTATTTATGTACATATAAACCATCGCCAACATTTAACTCTTACTTAGAAATACTCCACAAATATAATTGCAGATATAATTATATCATGTTACTTAACAAAATGTCCAATATTATGGAAAATACTCTGATAGTAACACTTTGAACAAAAAGAAATTACGAAATATATTTTCCTGCATAAAATGAAACTATAATACATCAAAATTTAAGAGAGTATAGCAGTAATTGGTTTCATTATAAAGAAAGAAATCAATGACCTGAGGTTCCCTTTTAGGAAAAATGAGAAAAGCAAAAAAAAAAAAAAAAAGAGAGAGAAAAGAATCTAAGTAAATGAAAGGGTACACTAAAGATAGTTACAGAAATAAAGGAAATAAACAATAGAAAAACAATTAGAGAACATTAAGCTAAAAATTCTTAACAAATAGCACTAAAATTAAACTCCTACCTAATTCTATTAAAAATACAAAAAGTTACAACAAAATTACCAATATGAAGAATGAATAATGTGATATATACAAAGCCTAGAGAAATTAAAAGGGAATATCAAACATAGTTCTATGCCAATCTACTCAAAAATTCAGAAGAAATGGACAATTTATTTGAAATCTAATCATACCAAAACACAAGATAATATAGAAAATATAATTTGTTTTTCATCTATTAGCGTATTTGAATTCCTGAATAAAAACCTTTCCACAAATTGTACTTTTGAAAAAAAAAAAATAACATCAACACATTGACTCAGGTATTTTCACTGGTAAATTCAATCAAATATTTAAGTAAAATAAAATCTAAATCACCAGTCTTTCATAAACTCTTAGAAAATAGAAAATTATTTTATAAGATGATCATAGTTTCAATAGTGAATCTGGGAAAGACATGAAAAAAATACCAGTTTCCATAATGAACATAGATCTAAAACTCTTTAACAAATTTTAGAAAAATCAATCGAGAAACATGTACATAAAATGATGCATGTTATTAGCTGGATTTTAACCAGAAATGAACAGCTAAATTTGGGAATTTGACCACTGTTATTTACCATATTAACAGAGTAAAGGAACAATTTAAAAAGAAAATTTAATGAAGAAAAATAATTCGGATAATTCAGTACCCAATTTTGATTAAAACTAACCACAAAGTAGGAAAATATGGGAACTATTTAATATAATAAAGGTATTTAAGAATTTCTTCACATAACCTCAAATTTACTGATGAAATATTAAATTCTTTCCTTCTGGCAAAGGGAATGAGATAAGAAGTCCAGTGTACCAGTTTTACTTAAAAGTATTTGGTAGGTCCTATCCAGTGAAATAGACCAATAAAAAACAAGAAATAAAAGCATAAAGTTGGAAAACAAATAAAATTATATGCACAGTTGGTATAGATATAGAAAATCCTATTTTAAGAAAAGACTAAAACAAATGCATGAATTTAGTAAGACTGATGGATACTAAATATTTTAGTAAGTTTAGTTTTAATATTAGCAGCACACAGAAATTTTAAGTGAACATTTTCACTTACAATAGTGAAGATATAATTATTAATGATATATCTGAAGTGGAGAAAAAGGAATTTTAACAAAACCTCTTGCTGTATCTTTTTAACTTTCAAATTATTGTATTACCATGAACATTTTCAAGTTTATTAACAAAACAATATGTATTTAAATTTCTATTGTAAGAACTTTTATACAATGGATGATATACATTTTAGAGAAAAAAACATTGCAAGAATTGAGGAACACCTGGATCATAATAACCAACATTTAAATTAATATACAAAAATGTTATGCCTCAACAGAAAGGTGAATAATAACTAGAAAAGTTTTCAATATTACCAAATTGAATATTTTCTATCATATATTTGAGTACTTTAGCGAAAAATAAAGCACATATCATACCATTAACTTAATATTTGAGAAATAACTGAAACCTAAAGAGAAAAGACATACATCACAATATTCTTTTAGTAATACATGAGTAGAGGTAGGGACAAGTAGGTATTTCAGTTTAATTCACTGAAAAAATATTTTTAAAATGTAGAAAAATCTTGTTTGCCTAAAATCAAGTTTGAAAAAAATATATTAAAAGGTTTTTCATCAAAATTAGTATTCTGCAATTTGAAATCTTAATGAAATAAAAATGGAGAATCATTTTTTAAATAACTGAGTAGTATCCCATTGTTTATGTATGCACACATATATATTATATATACTATATCTATATCACATCTTCTTAGTTCATTCATCTGTTCTTGGAAGGGATAATGCTAAGCAAAATAAGACAGAAGGAAAAAGACAATATTGGATGGCTTCACTAACATGTGGGATACAGAGAAACAAAACAAAGGGTAAGACATAAACAAGTGCTGGATTATCATTTAATAGAGTTAAAAGTTAGTGTCTCTGCACTTTGCTCACCTGAAGAATGTTGGGGGACAGAAAACAGGGAAGAAAGGGAAACCACAGAGTTGCCATGGGAACTGGCCACAGGTCCAACATGACCAATGCAGGACTATCAAGAATTCTAAAGAATGCAGAAATAGGGCAAACAGAACTAGGCAGGACACCTCCTGGGTGGTAGGTCCACTGAAACCTGATGTCCCAGTAGATAGTAACTGTCAGAAACTGACTAACCCAGTCATGAAAAGCCTATGAAAGCAAGTTATAAAACAGGACCAAACCCTTCTTTGTACGGGGACAATATCTCCTGCCTCACCCACCCTTCCCTTGCACAGTATTTCAATAAACTCGACTTTTTGCTCTTCACTCTGTCTTTGGCAAATTCTTCCACTCCTGCACCTCAGGCCTCACCCAAATATTAGACTACAACAAAGAACACAATTGAGAATACCAGAGAGGGAGTGGTAAAGTGGAGAGCAAATGTGGTAAGTGCCAATGGATTGTGAGTGCCTTGGAGTAGTGTGATAGCATAAATCTGAAGGCGTATGAGCTTATGCCTCTGAGTCACCTGTAGTGTTGTAAGCCCAAGTTACCTCAATAATAATAATAGTAATAATAATAATAATATCCTTCCTTATAAAAAAGGAGAATGAACAAGTTGTTTTTCTTCTTTAGTCATTATCTTAAGCGAATTGGTGAAAGGAAAATTGACTATGGTTTAGAATGAATTAACTGCTATAGCAATTTATCCAGCTGAGTATGCAGACATTATTTTCAGCAATTAGTATTCACCTTTTTATTTTCACTAAGCCTGTAGAAAATGTGTGTCTCCTTAATGACAAGAGAGTCTCATTATGAATACTAGCTGATTAACTTTAAGAGTTATCTGTTTAATAGCTTTTCTACCATGAGCCATTTTTAAGGTTAAATATTTTCTGGCATCTAGCGTCCTTCCTGAGTTAATATGTTAGCTCATAGCATGCCTGCTTGCCAAAGCGGGGGAATATATGTTTAAAATGATTTAAATATCTGTACCTAGACACCTGGTTTCAGATCCACTCCAGAGACCTGAAGAAAGGCATTCCCGTACAGCAGAGCCCACAAGCATAAATCCTGAGTCACAAGTAAAGATGGCTGTGGAGCTATATGACGTTTGAGTTCCAATTTTATTTCCATTTGGTGGTATGGGTAGTTCTCCACAGGAAATAACTTGAAAGAAAAAAAAAAAGGTAAAAATGCTTCAGGACAGATAATAGTCAAAATGCACTTGTAACAAACCATACTGTTAACATTCAAATTCTTTCACATGGATTTCATAATAAGATGATACAGGTAAAGGGCTTGAAAGAAGTGCCAGGGAAGTTGTCAAGGTAAGTTAGTATCATCTAGTTATGATAGTAAATGACAGGCCTACAATCCAAACACAAGATTTCTGAATACAAAGTTCATAGCTTTTTTCCATAAATATTACCAATTCAAAAAATATTAAACATTTTTAAATATGATAGTAATAAGTAGTATTATCTCACTTTTCCAGTGTGTTTTGGAAAGAGAGTGATCAGCAATTCAATCACTGAGGATAGCTTACAAAACAAATTTAGTAGAATGTATACCTACTTTGGCAATAAGGTCTTTCATTTCTCCAGCTCCAGGTACCATTAGGGAGGCATTCAATGGAAGCAGGACCTAGGCCATGATAACCAGGGTCACAGCTGAAAACAACCTTGGTTTTATATTCATAGTGGGAGCCATTCACAATCCGCCATCGTCCATGTTCCAAAGTAAAGGAATTGATGCTTGGACATGTAACAACTATATAATAAAAAAGTGAAGCACATAAATACTAGTATGTAAACCATGTCTGTTTTATCTCTTAACTATATCTCTTCCTTTATTTACATCACAACTGCTTTAGTTCATTCACTATTTTGTCATGTATTCCTTTATAGTATTTGACTTTTAATGTATTTTCTTTGTTACTTTTGTTTTATTATATACAGCTTTATGGTACTGTTGACATACTCTTGATCTTCATATGTTTTTTCACACTTCAGTCTTTGTCTACCTAAAATCCCTATTACTACACCTTATCTCTACCCTCCTCTTTTTTTGTTTTTGAATTATCATATCCAAACTTACTCCTTAGTACAGGAAGACATGAAACACATTTTAATGATAAATTATTCCAATATTATTTGTTAAAAGTGCCTCTTTTTTTTTGGAACTGGTTTACAAGTACTGTTTTTGTTTCTCTTTCCCAGTTTTATTAGGCAAAATGGACAGGATGTGGAAAAAAGTGAACTCCTGTATAATGTTGGTGGGAATGTTAACAGGAGAGCCATTACGGAAAACAGTATAGGCTTCTTAAAAAAAAAAAATAAATAAAAAATAGTACTACTATATGACTCAGCAATTTCACTTCTGGATCTATACCCAAAGGAAATGAAATTAAATCAGGATCTTTGCAAGATATTTGCATTTTTATATTCATTTCAGCATTGTTCACAATAGGCAAGATATGGAAAAGAAACTTTCAAGTTTCTAAGAAGTTTTGTCTATATTTTAAGGAAATTTGTTTTATTAGAATGGCATTTTCATGTAAGGATTCTGATATAAATTTGGGTTAAAACAAAAGTGTTATCAGACACCTATGTTAAAATTGCAAATAATTTAACAATCCTTATTTCACTTGAAATCACAAAATGCTAGTACTAAATGAGAATAAGGTATATATGAAAAATCAAATAAACAAGTTTAAAATTCTTGGCCTTTAAGTATTTTATCAGAACTATTTCATAATAGTACACAATTTTGATTTTCCTATTAAAGTAATAATTATAAGGCATCCTTGGTGGCCTAAAGTTTAAGCCTCAGAATTATCAGTACAACTGCCTGATGTCAAGCCCTGGCCAGAGAGCTGACCCACATGGCACAGCAGACCTCTCCTGTCTCACCAGCTGCAATGTAGTTCAATAGATCCACCTGTTTTGCTCCCCCTCTATCTCTGGTGAATCCTCTCACCTTCACTCCCTACCTGTGGCCTATACTCCAGTTCTTCTATGCAAAAATAAAGAAATAAAATCTTTTAAAAAAGGAAAATTCTTCACAAATCTTAAAAAAAAACAAGCAAATGGTAATTATAGTAATGGGAAATGACTGAATGTATGTAACCTGAAGAATACCACATAAGTTAAGAGACATGGATCATTTCATCAGCATCATTTATCCTTATACAAATTGGAATGAAAGTATTGAAATGTAAGTAATGCAAATAAAAATAATTTAGTCTGTGTATTCAATCACAAGTTAATTGATGGATGATTTCATTTAACACAATTAAGGAAACTTTTTATACAAAATGAAAAGCTACTTTTTTTGACATATTCTAGAGATTCCAAAATTAAATGGAAAGTCATGTTGTCTTGTAGTTCTTCATAATATGAGACAACAGCTTAATTAATTTTTGTCTCCTTCTTAGATGTCACATTTCATCAGGATTTGGTTCTAAAATTTTAAACCGTACACAAAATTTCAATTAATGCAATATACCGACAGAAGAAAAAAGTGAGATATTTCTTTAACCATACTTACCAACACAGCGAGGAGTCTTGTTATGATTGCTCCAAGTTCCATCTGATTGACACACAGCAGTGGTAAGTTCCTTAGATGACAATCTGTACCCATCATTACAAAAATAGGTAACACGAGTTCCTACCAAGTAGTCTGTTGTGAGAATTCCTCCATTGGTTGGAGCTTTAGGTATTCCACAGGAAATTGCTAAAATAAATACAGATGTACAAAAATCATAAAGACAGAAAAATAAATTATTAGCTACGTCTCAAGCAGTAAAGGATGTAACATGATTTGGAATTTGTTAAAATTTCAGAATACCTCCGCCAAACCCACTTCCAAACCATAACTTTTGAATAATTTATTTGAAGTTTGTATTGAATGAACTTTTAAACAGTTGAATTCATATACAATTATTACTACTTTACATGTTGGTTTCTTATTTAGTTTCCTGTCAGCATGATTAGTAGCATTCATAAGGATTTTGTGATAGTAAATGTCAGGTTAATATAGTATATCCAACACTAAGTATGACTTGATCATGATATAGCAAGTTTACTATATTCAATTTGGGTCATAATTTTCAAAGGTTATGAAGGTGATCATAACCAACATTTAACAGTACTTTAATCAAGAATAAGACAAGCAGATTTCTTTTTCCTGGAAGTTGAATACTGTTTTGTTTTTGGTCCAACCAAAATGTTGGAAGCATCCATGGACTATCAAGTATATGGACATTTCTAATAAACAGGCTAGGGCTTACTGTTTCAAACCTATTTTGGATCTTTCTGCATTTCACTGATCTAAGCTACTATTATTTTTAATATTTACTACTTTCAAAATGTATTTATTTGAGGTGATATTGGTTTACATCACTCTCCATGATTCAGAGGAATAGCTTCACACCACCTCAGATGTACATCAGCATTCCCCACCTATGCCAGAGCATCTATATCTTTATTGTATTGTATACCATTGGGCCCTTTCCCCATTTTCATTCTTATCAACCTTCTTTGTGATTGCAATTCTGCAGTCATTTCTAGACTATGTTTTGATTTAGTTCTGTTAGTTCCTTTATTGTATTTCTCCATAGTCCATATATGAGTGAAATCATCTGGCATTTGTCTTTCTCCCCTTGGTTTATTTCACTTAGCATACTCTCCTCCAGTCCCATCCACGTTGTCTCAAAGGGCAGGAGTTCATTTTATTTTATAACTGAAGAGTATCCCATCATGTATATGTTCCACATCTAAATCCAGTGATCTGTCATTGAGCACTTAGGTAAATAGTGCAGCAATGAACACAGGAGTGCATATATGTCTTTAAACTAGTGTTTTTATATTCCTTGGATAAATGCCAGGGAGTGGAATTACTTGATAAAATGTTATATCCATTTGTAATATTTTGAGAAACCACAATAGTGTTTTTCATAGGGGCTAAAGTAGTGTATTCCTACCAAGAGCTTGGGAGGGTTCCTGTTACTCTATACCTTCTCCAACAATTGTTTCTTCTGTTTTTTTTGTTTTTGTTTTTGTTTTTCCTGGTTATAAGCCATTCTCACTGGAGTGAGGTGTATCTCATTGTGGTTTTGATCTGCTCCCCAGTCTGTCTGGTGAATCCTCTCACCTCCTGTGACTCTGGCCTGTACCCCAGCTCTTGTATGCATAAATAAATAAATCTTTTTAAAAACCTACCAAACATAATGCATTTAATGTTATTTTTAAATAAATATGCATTATTGGGGTAGTGCAGGCTGAACCTAGGTAAAGATAAAGAGGAAATATAGATTAAATAATATAGGTCCATGTATGTGATTAGTATAAAATGGCTATAGTTTAGCACTGAGAAAAAGTTTAGACTAAAATGATAACTAATTACTGTGCCTACATATTGCTTAAATTTTAATTTCTAAGCTAAAAAGAGAAAACAAATTGAATTCAAAAGAATCATCATTGGTTTCAGAGATATCTTTGGGGACTTGAACCCAACAACAAGGGAAAAAAATAAAC
Organism: Galemys pyrenaicus; assembly: GCA_019455555.1. Taxonomy (NCBI): domain Eukaryota; kingdom Metazoa; phylum Chordata; class Mammalia; order Eulipotyphla; family Talpidae; genus Galemys; species Galemys pyrenaicus. Next base: position 1,398,528 of record JAGFMF010011395.1, on the reverse strand, counting down.
AATGGGACTAGATTACATTAAAAAGCTTCTACAAAGCTAAAGAAACTATCACTAAAACTAAAAGGTGTGTAATGGATGTGAGACAATATTTACACATTATACATCTTACAAAGGACTAATGTTCAACATCTACAAGAACTCATATAACTAAAAACATGAAAACAAATAACCCAATCATCAAATGAGCAGAAGAGATATATAGACACTGTTCTAAATAAGACCTACAGATGACCAAAAGACACATGAAAAGATGCTTATCATCCTTTTATCAGGAGAATACATATCAAAATTACAATGATATACACCACACATCTGTGAAAATGGCCCATATCAAAAGCCACTAGAAACAAAAGTTGTTGGCAAGGGTACACAGAAAAAGGAAACTTCATACACTGTTGATGGAAAAGTTGATTGGTCTTGTCCCTATGAAAACAGAATGGAGGTTTCTCAGGATCTTAAAAATAGATCTATCATAGGAAGCAGTAATTTTACTTCTCAGTATCACTAAAGAATACAAAAACTCCATTTCAAGTAGATGTATATAATTCTATTTTCCTTTCATTGTAATTTACAATAAGTTATGAATCAACCTAATTGTCCAATGACAAAGCAGTAGATTAAGATATGTTGCATATATACAAAATGTAATACTATTCAGCAATAAAAAATGAAATCTTTATTTTTGCCACAGTGTGGGTAATATTATGATAAGCAAAATGAAAAGATAAAATTGGATAATTTTACTCATGTGGGAGATAAAATAATAAAACAAATAATCAAGTGAAATTAAACCAAATGAAACTCTAGCAATATGAGTGTAGAATTGAGGCAACCAGAGAGGGAGTAAAAGAGAGGAGAACAAAATGGGGACATGGTACAACAGACTATGGTGGAGGGCTATGGTTACTTTGGTTGTTGGTATGGTCTATTCACATACATGTGAACTGTATGATCTTATACCTCTAAATAATACACAATGCTGTAAGCCAGTATTACCACAATAAAATTAGTGGATGAACAAATAATTAAATGAAACATAAAATTTAATTTCATGTTGAGCAGACGTTTCAAATTTTATGTTGAAATCTTAAGGATTTGAAAATTTTCAGTCTAATGATACCAGATTTTCTTTTGTAACTAATATTGTACTTTATGATATATGATTATAGTCACAAGGCTCAACTACTTTTTAAAAGTAAGAGTTAGCACAAAGCTCTAAAAAGTACCATTTGTTAAAAAATTTGTCATAATACGCTATGGTGTATATGATGTTCAGACAGTGCCGTGATTTTTAGCAAAATGCAAATGAAAATAACTTCTCTCTGATGTGTTAAACAGTGAGGAAATTAACCTGTTAGTTGGCTACATTTTCCTCTTTTAAATTTATTTATCAAGGAAATATTTTTGCAAACTCAGAGTGAAACTCAGTGTTCAGTGAATTTGCCCAAGCTTGTCATCTCATCTTTCTGCAGACTCCACACTAATGCAATCTCTAGCTCTGGGTTAGTCATTTTCCGACAACAAAATGACTGCATTGGTAGGCATATGAATAAATTATATATATATATATATATATATATATATATATAAGTGGATAGAGTAAGTGCATAAATCACATAATAACAAGGGATATGACTCATTCTTTCACATTTATTATGATTTCATTTTACATCTTATCATGAATGGTACCAATAATAAGCTCTGGAGTCCATCTTGGAAAATTTCAGTGATCCACATGAAAAAGTTAAATGAAGCTAATCTTTTATCTTTGGATGACATACTTTACCTTGACAAGCAGGTACTGGTGCATCCCATGCATGATACCCATATGAAGACTTTCTGCATACAGCACTGCTTTTTCCAACAAGTCGGAAGCCTCGATCACAGGCCCAGCGTACCACACTATTAAGCTGTCCACCTGTCTGACTGATAATATATCCATGAGGCGGGGATTCTGGTGTGCTACAGTAAAAAGCTTTTCAAAAGAAAAAAAAAGAGTCACTGTTTAATTAATGAATCAGATATTCTTTACAACCAAGACTTAGAAAAAGCTGCAGTGACTCTCCACACTATCAAGAGTGCTTACACAAGTGATAAAAAAAAATACCAAAACTAAAAAAAAAAATAAAATAAAATTTCATCTCCAGAAGTCTAAAATGTCAAAGATAATGTCAAATGGCTTTTTCATTTATATGTACTTTTGAGAGTACTGGCAAGAATCATTTACCTTTGAAATTTCAATGTATTCACCTGAGAAAAATAAGACTTTAGGGGTAAACAATAAGAAACAGACTGAACTTAGAATACATATATATATGTATATATATGTATGTATATATATATATGTCATAGCCTGTCATTTCTAAAGAGAAAATACATATTCAATATGTCAAGCTATCCTTGGGACTAAAGTCGTGTATTCACTATAGTTCTATCTGATTTTGTCATATCAACACAAATAAGGATTAATCTATACTAGTCATTAAAATATTTATAATTATTTGATTTGAATGGTTTCCCTTTAAGTTATTATGACCACTAAAAACAAAATTTTGCTGATTTTCAAGTATCATCTTTGGGAACAACATTAATAAAAACACAAACTGTAAGATGGAACATTAATTCAAATATGAAAACTCTTAGGAAGGACTGGTCATATATTCAAAATTTTAAAAACATTTTTCCTTGGCATGTAATATTTTTATTTAATTGAAAAATTTTATAGCATAAAACTTGTATATATATATTATTAATATGATGCCAGTCATGTTACTTCTAATATGTAAAAGACAAATTGTTAATAAATTAGAATCAAACTATTCTTATAGTTTTAACATTAATCTGAGCAGACAAAATTGTTTTACTTATAATTATACATGTGTATGCAAAATTATAAAATGGATGAGATCTGAGAATATATATTTAGAACTAAAATTCAAATATTAAATCTATGGCTAGAATTCTTGTGTCAGAATCGTTCATAAAATATTTATGAAAGTAATTTTTAGTTGAAGAGATTAGCAATGACCCATGGAATAGGGACACATGTACAGAAAGAAATGTTTTCAATGTAAATTTTAAAATTGTTTATCTTTTTTAATATTTCATACATTTTAGCAAGTATCATAAGTGAATTGACAGTAGCGAGAAGTGTTCATTGTTCACTTATCTTCTGCTTAAACTTATCATATAAAGATATTATTAAATAAATCAGTTATGCTAACTGAGAAATACTATTAGCATTTTTGAAAAGTTCAAGAGAAACTAATTTATTGAAAAGTATTTAAAATGTTTAATTTTGGTTAAGTCATAAATATTAAATTATACATATCCTAAGTGCTTTCAGCTTTTTTCAAAAATCATATGAAAGATGTTGAATTATTATCACCACAATGAGAAAATAGGCATATAGTTAGTGGTAGCAGGATTGGAATTCATGTTTAAATAACAGTTTGCATTCCTTAGTCACAAGCATCCTAAAGATGCAGATGAGATCTATACTGATAAGTTAAAAAAAAATAGCAAATACCTATATATCTTATCCGGAAGCCTTTTTTGTTATTGCCATGATCTGCTGACCATTGAAGAAATACTTCATGACCATTGCTTGTCACATTAAAAGCAGATGAATAATCCCCACTGAGGGAAATAAGCACTGGACTTTGAATATTTGGTCCTGTAGAAAAATCGTAAAAAAACACAATTTAGATAAAAATTCTAAGAGCACAAGGGAATGAGGTGATGGTGCACTGGTGAAATGGTGATGGAGACTACATGTGGATTAAAATTAAATATATATATAAATAAAGAGAAAATTTCTCATCTACAGGATATTATAAATTCATAATAGCATTAAGTTATGGTAAAATTGCTTCAAAATAAATCTACTTCAATAACTGAAAACCCATTGTAAAATGTTGTAAACATTTGTAAACAAAATATTCAAAATTTATAAAATAATAAACTATACATATTCATATACCACATCAGTAAATTTGATGTTGACACTTATAACAATAGCTATAAGGGAAATAAAATCACTTAAGATGTTGTTTATAATGAAAGTCTGTTTACAGACTTGTAACAAAAGTCTATATTTGTAATTAAAGTCTAGAAATGTCTGTATTTATAGTGAATTATTTATACTGAATGTCTATTTATAATTTATAATAATCTATTATGTGTGTATACATATATAATAAAATCACATAGGCAGTTGTTTATAATGAAAGTGTATATTTCAAATTAGACTATTTGGATTGAATGTATGGATATTCAGTAAATATAACCATGGTTACCATCATACACCTGAAGAACATCAAATTCCTTTTCTGTCTGGAAGAATTCTATAAACATGCTGATATTATATCCCTTTTCCACTGAAATACTCCAGGCACACATTTGAAGATTTGGATAACTGTCAGGATATCCAGGGCTCAATATGACTCCTGTTGAATCAAGCCGTAACTCATTGGCAGGACAGAGTACTGTCAAAGAGAGATATTATTAAATAATGCTAGTCTTCACACCTAAGTGAATAGTGCATTTCAAATACTGGGTACTTTGCTTTCATATTCAATGACTATAAAAGAGACAATACCTTGAATTATGTGTGAGAGGAGACACTTTGTATGGAGCTTGCATTTCAAAAAATGCTATATACATTTGCTACTGGGATTGCTCTTTCCCTATCCTATCAGAGTTAAATTTCATCTGTCACTTGAAACTCCTAATTCAAGAAGTAATGACTCTATCCAGTTTTCCCTGTCCCCAAAGTAGTTTAAAATTTTGTGATTCTATAGTCTACTAGTCTGTTTCCTAAACATGATTGTGGCCACTTACAGGACTGCCATGTTCCTTATTCTAAGTAATTTTAGAGCAGTCAACATTTACAACTTGCTTTTTGTTTGCTGTTTGGGTTTTTCCCCAGATCTATATACTTAGTAGATGCTCAAAAAAATTAATAAATGTAGTGGTTAGAACAGAAACTACTTCAATATAAAAACAATCCATACTGTAATATCTAATAAAATGATTTCTCTTACTTTCCACATCTATTTCCATCCCTCGCAACAAAAATCACTTAAATAAGTTGAACTGACTTTGGATTAACCTAGAAAAATTAAACACTGAAAGATTAAGTAATAATTAAAATTTAATCTAGAAGCAATGGAATGAAAAATACTATGTAAGAGTTAACAACTTTAAACATTATTTCAGTTAGATGTTTAATATTTATATGAAATGGAATTTTTCAATTTTGTTAATATTGAGTTACAGATAAACAAATATTAGAAATGCATTATCATAACAGTTACCTTGACAAACTGGAGGTGCTCCATCCATCTGCAATCTTTCTCCTAATCTGCATGTGAGAATTGCATTACCAACCAGAGTAAATCCTGGAAGACACTGATACCTAATAATATCACCTATTTAAAAAGAGAGACAGTTTCAAGTAAGCAACAAAGTAATGTTTGTTTGTTAACAAACAGTTTTAAAGTTAGATTTTTTTCTTTTATCATTTTCAAAAAGCATCAACTTTCTGTCAGTTATAAGCAGCAGTAATATTCAAAATGACGAACAACAAGTACTTCATAAGCACAGAACAATCAGAATTGAAGCCAAGTAAGCTTGTACTGGTGTGTGCCAACTAAATATAAGGGATAGTAGTAAGGAAACAATCTTTGAAACAGGTAACATATTCATTAAAATATATATTAAGCTACCATAGGGATTCCTATTTGTTGCTTTTTATATTAGGGCTAGATTTACATTGGTTACTGATATTTCCTTTACATTATAAACTAAAACCAATATGATAACAATGACAAAAGTTTATTAGGACAAAACTATGTCTTCTTTTTTTATATCATTTTTCAAACTGAATTTAATTTCAACCCAGCTTCAAAAAGGCTTTATTTACATTCAAATTGAACATAATCAATGAATTGTTTTTGAGGATATAGAAATGAAAATGTTTTCTAATAAACCATAAATGTCCTACCTTCCACTAAATTGAAAAAATAGCACTTAGCTCTGTCATGTCAGAAGATGGTAAAATAGTAATTTGAAGGGAACCTCCTGAGTACCATTAAAAGGTTCAAATCCCCACACTGTATGTCCTGGAAATACAGAATTCATTTTTCCTGCCCATGCTCCCTTTCCTTTTTCTCCTTATTAAGAATTATATAATAATCTCCATTGATCTAGGGAAAGAAGTCTAAGAAGAACAGCTGCTAATCCTAATTCATATTTCTTATTAAAAAAAAAAACTTCTTTTAACAGTAGTTTTCCTTAAAAATTTAAATAGTTTACCTATTTCAAATTCATCATCTTCTGTCAAAATTTCAGCATTGGGCACAGATGGCGGAGGTTGGCACACTCTTAGTTGGTAGGCTATAAAACAGAAAATGTGTTTATTCCTTTTGCATGTATGAAAAATTAAATTGTGTAAGGTTTAGTCACAAGAATAAAACTAAATAGTTTATTAGTTTCAGTAATTTATTTTTTAAAATGATATATAGGGAAAATAAATCATTCCTTTGATTCCAAAATATTTGGACATAGTAACAATGCTTACCTTTAATGCCTTAGTCCATACCTTCATTCTAGTCTTTTGATAATGTGCATCAAAAAACCTTTTTTTCCTTTCTGATATGATCATATATTTGCATTACATGTTCGTTTTTGTTTATATGCCTACTTTTCCCAAGGTTCATGAATAAAATCTCTTTCAACTAGCATAGTTCCTGGCATATAGTTATAATTGCAGAAAGTACTTAATGCTTACTCTACTTCAGGAAACAAATTATTTACTTATATAAATTCTATAAGCTATCATAACCATTTTATTAAATAACATATAACTATTTCTATAATTTTCTCTATTTTATATAAAATAAAATATTAAAGAAAGTTAAAGAACTTGTCCAAACCACACAGCTGTAATAGCTGGAGCCCCTGGGATTTGAAGTAAGCAGTCTGGCCTCAGAGTCTCTTTCAGCATGCCACATTATTACATTTATGAAATACCTATTTGTTGAATTGCATGGTTTTAACTGTCTGCATCATTTGAACAGGTAATCTGATTGGATTATATAGATTCCTATGTGGCATAATTTAAAGGCTACTGAAAAAGTCTCTACAGATCTAAGCACTGTGTGTATTAGCTTCCTATGACTTCTATGTTAAAGTCCAGTTTTCATTTCGAATCTTCAAATACATAATATATTCTTGTTATCTGAAAACTATTTTATACTATTTTAACACTTGAAGAAAATTGAATTTTATATGCTTAACTGTACTATTTAGATTTAGGATTATATTCTTTACATGCCTTGATGTGAAGATAAAGAATATGAATCTTAGAAGACAGCAGTAACCTGAGATGGCACACTTAGTACAGGGTTGAGCCAGAACTCCAGCCTTCAGAGTCCTATTGCAAGAGCATTATGAGAGTATGCAGAATATCAAGTAGGGTAGTTAATGGAAGATTCCCATGAAAGGAGAAAATGAGATGAATTTTAAAGAATAAAGATCCCCTCCCCCAATTCTGAAGGGTAATTATGGGTATAAGAGCATTTCATATGGAAGAGGAGATGAGCAAAACTTCAGCAAAGAATCAAGTTATTGATTCATCATCATCTAACAAAAAGTCATGCATAAGAGGTTAATTGCTTAATGAACTTCCAGGTTACTAAGAACAGGGAAGAGAGGAACATTTTTCAAAATGTAGATGAAGAAGAATGAAGCAAAAAAGTTGGTTTCAATTTCCTGCTATAAATTGTTGCCTGTCTATTCAAATAACTTCCTTCCAGCACTAACTTTATAAAAGCATGTTCTATGCAGACTATAAATTTAGAAACATAACACTGCTATACAAAGAAAGGTACCACTAAAGAGGACTTACTAATAAAGAAACTTAGGGCAATAAAATATAAAGTGCATTGGGGGGGGGGGGAGTTTAGTGGAGAGTAACACTATTATTTTTGAGCTGATGAATACATTTTCTACAATGTCCAACAAGTAATTGTATTATTTTCACTGTAACTCTGACTTTTTAATCTCAATTCCCAGTCTTACATGACCAGAAAAAAAATCTCTTCTGATGTCTTTATTCTGTTCCTCCTCTACCCCTTTGTTATTTTCTAGTAACAGATAACAAGTAATACATTATGACTTGTTTCAAAATTTATTGTCCATTTCTTAGTTCTTTAGCTCATTGTGTCTTCCTCTAGACTTTTTACTATTAATTTATTTACACATATTTGACATCAATTGTAGTTCCCACCGCCATTTCACCTGTGCACTGTCTCCTTAGTCCTTTATGCTCTTTCTGCCTTCATCCCAGTCCCTTTCATCTAGACTTTAACTAACATGAAGAGACTATTTGTCTTTTCACAATTGAGTAATTATTTCATAGTACTATGCTTTTAATACAACAAATAGTTGTTAAGTAACCTACAAAACAGGTTTCCTCCAAAGGGAAAAAGTCTCTAAGCAAACAGTCTTGCCTAAGATAACTCTCAACTCTCGAGTTTTTAAAGGGTGAAATAGAGACAAATGTGGGTCAGAGAATAGGATCTAAACAGGACATGCATGAAATGCTTTTCAGGGTTGAACTCTGTAATTTTGTTGACAATGTAAAGGGAAAGGTGTTAATGAAGAGTACCCTTTTCATCTATTTTTCTTTTGGTTTTTAAAGACAAAGTAATACAAAAGGTCAAATCACATAGTTCCCATTAATTTTGTTTTCTATCACCATCATTCTCTGCCCGTTTGTTCTTTAAAATAAATGCAAAAAAATTTCCAGTGTCTCTTCACTTTTATTTACCAACTTCTGTTAAGGCCCTTGCCATTTTGTGTCTATTGTATTGGGTTGAATAGAATTTTGTATTTCCTAGAACATCAGACTATTAGTTTGAAATGTTATTTTTGCTGCAGAAATAAAGAGTTGAGGTCACACTGAACTAAGGTGGGTCCTTAACCTAGTATGAATGTGTCTTTAAAGAGGAAAGACAGAAGCGGACACATAGGGAAGATATGTGATGACAGGATAAAGGCTGGAGTGATTCATTTATAAGCTATAGATTTCTGATTACCCACCAGAAAGTTGGATGAGCAAGGAAGGATTCTGCCAAGAGCTTTAAGAGGGGGTATAAACCCCTTAAATATATTGACTTCAGACTTCTAGCCTCTAGAATTTTGAGAAAATTCCTTCTGCTAACATAACCAAGTTTGTGGCACTTTGTTATAGCAGCCTAGCAGACTAATACACCTACATTATTAAATTGATGTCAGGTTATTACTTATCTTTTGTGCTTGGGTATAAATTTTTCTACACATAGGTATAGTGAGGAAAGAGAATTAAGACGGTATTTATATGGAATCCAATGTGTAGAAGACTCTACAAAGTACGTTACATAAGTTATCTTATTTACTCATCAAACCATAAATTTCAGAATGGTTGAATCATTTCCCCAGATCACAGAACCAGAATTTGAAGCAAGGTTTGCTTGAAAACTAAACAACATTTTCTCCCACATTTACATATAAATCAACCTGTAGTGGAGATTTACTTTTGATGATTTGATTATCAATATATAGAGACTTTTCATAGTCTACAGATTAAATTTATAATCCTAGATAAAACTATAGCATAACTTAATTCTCACAAATTCTTATATGAGAATCTGCTATATTTCCAGGATTCCTTTAATTTTCTATGAGAGAATTCACCAGAGACAGAATGGGCAGATTGACTAAAATACACTGCAGAGGGGAGCAGCAGGCCAGGCTGGAGAGGTCTGCTGCGCCATGTGGGTCCCTGGCTGGGGATAGAACTCAAGCTGCTGTGCCGTGGATGCTTCACAGTGTGGCACTCAACCTGCTGTGCCACCAGGGAGGCCCAGGCCTTATAAAAAATAGTAAACTGCATGTCTTTACTTTCTCATTGAAAAATAAGATCGTCTACGCACCTAATCCTGATCATAGTTTCTATTCCATGATCAACATAGCTCTCAGATAGTTCATAGCATGTATAAAATTTGTGTTCTATATAATTTTATTTTTATCTCTCTTGGTTTCTTGAATACTATCTTCCTTCATTTTTTATAATTCTTTTGCTTATAAAACTAGAGACATCTATTTTCACATCTGTAGCTTTCTCATCACAAAATAAACACAAAACTAAATTTAAATTAATATACTTTAAATATAGTGCCTGCCACAATTATTTCAGGGGTAGAAAAAAATTGTTTGGCAAAGGTTAACAGGACCATGATGCTAATAGGACAGTTGTGTTCTGAACATGTACCGTATAAATCTGACATGATCTTGCTCACAGAAGTTGGCACCAACCTCATTTACCAGAATATATCAAATTATTCAATTTGTTTCTATTCTTACTTATTTGGAGACAAATTGACTATGTCAAGATTCTTTGTTTTACATTGATATACATTATAATGTACATCAGTTAACTTATGTACTAGTCATTGTATACTGTATATTGTATACGTGTTTGTGGTCTCAAACTGTGAATATAATTCTCTGTGAATCATATTAATAATAATAACTAATTTAAATAAAACAGATTTCATTAAAATATATGCTATGATTTATTTGGAAGACAATATATAGGTTTAAAGTGAATATACTCAATACTATAATGGGTTAATCACAGATGGTTTCAGATAGAAGTTATCTTATGAGTCACCTACTCTAACCTCTATGGGTGTGGGATGAAGGAGTGGGAGAGATCTAGAGAAATGCAGTTAGGTAAGACCAAACATCAGTTATAGACAAAACTGAAGCTATTAATCTAATACTTTTATTAGATAAATTGCATCATCATGAATTTTAATGTGTGTATATATTAGTCTGAGCATATAATAGCACAACCATATAAGGTTCATGCTTTTATTGGATTACTCTCTTTAAACAGTTTCTCAAGTATAACCATTAATGAAGAATACTGTTTAACTCATACTTAACACATTTCAAATACATATTTGATCTAAATGTATATTTTTTAGGAGCATCACTTTATTTTATATGCCATTAGCTTTAAAACACCATTCAATATGTTATAAATATTCCAGGGCATCACAGTCAGTACTTTAGTATATTTGAAGATGGCTTGTGTTTGAATAGTGCCCTGTTTTTTCAAATGTGTATAGATGTCTGGTTACTTGCTTTAGGATTTTAAATTAGATAATATTTTTTAAATTTACTATATTTTGTAATGAAGTATTCGACCCAATTCCAGAAAAGAATGCTGTACTCATCTACCTTAGTTCAACTGCAGTATCAAATACTTCTTTAAAAAAGAAAAAACCAGAACATTGGCAAACTGCCATTCCTTTTCTATACCAGAAAGGCGTAAGTGTACAACATTTTTGCCAAGAAAGGGCACAGTGTTTATTAAAAAGGGAAAAAAAATATTCTATGCCCCCCAATAAACACTACATGACTACTAATACACTTCAGTGGTAACCCAGATTAGTTCAAGAATGATAATTTCTGATTGGGGAAAGCTTTAGAGGAAGAAAACCATCAAAAATTCTAAGTTCAATTTTGTAATTCTGGAGATAATATTTTAAAATTCATATAAAATAAGTTAATCATGTCTCTCTGAAATCAAGCTAAAAGTATTAAAGTACTTCCTGAGTTTTAATAGAGTAACTATTAAACATTTTTAAACATTTTTTTGACAAAAAAAAAAACAACTATGTATGAGTTTGATATGAAACATGTAGGTAAGTCTCAGAGTTCTAAATTAAAAATATTTTGCTCCAATATTATTTTATAATGATTTGGCTTCTCTGTCTATATGAATGAAAATCTTAGAGATCAAGGGAAAATACTCCTCTGGGAATTTAAAGATGAAACAGAGAAAGTATCTACCATGATGGACTAGCAAGAAGTTACTGTTGGCATTTCTATGAAGATGGAACAATAGAAGCATAGTAAATAAGTTACTTGGAAATCTCCTAAATTATCTAAGAATATTCTAGTAGCTGCTGAATGAACTGACTCCCCATATGCAAATAACAAACTGAAAGGACCCATACTTAGTACTGAGTCCATTTGAATCTGAAAATAATGTGCCAAAGGTCTCTTCAAATGTGAACACCTACATATTTGTAGATATTAGAGCACACAATGACTGTTTTATCAGTCTTATTCCTCTTCTTGATTACTACCATAGCTTGGTTTGCTAATGGCTGTGAAGGGTAACTATAGTTACCTTTAACTTTAAACTACTCTGTCTATTGAAAAGAAAATAAAACAAAATGCAGTTTTTGTCTTGTCAGCATGGAGGTGGTTCATCTGTGAATGATAGGAATATGTCTTCTGTTGAAAAATTTCACTAACAACATAAGACATGATAATTACTTGACCCCATAGGAACAAAACTGTTTTTAAGCAAAACCTTTTTATAGTCATGTTTGATCACAGACACAATCGTGAGTACTGTCCAAAACAAAAATGATCAAAATGCTTCCATCTCGGCTAGTATGAATGGATTTTGCTTCTATAAAAATTACAGTTTTAGGTGATTTTCATTTCTTTTACCTAAAAAAAAAATAGTTAAGATACCTAATTATGGAACCTCTTCATTATCAAACCTATTTCCTGACAGCATACAACCCAGAGGAAAATCATGCTTCCTTGAGCCTTTCCAAAGCCAAATCCTATAAAACTGTCACAACACCCTCTTCTAAGATGTCACAGGACATTAGTGGAGTGTTATCTTTCTCTTTACAACCAACTAGTAAAGCAAATTATGTTTTACTAATAATATGTTTCTGATGGACTTTGACTGTAGGGGGCTGATAGTAAAATATTGTAGAAATAAATAACTTACAAATGAGTGTGCACATGAAACAGTCAAAAACGTAGTATTTTGATAAGATGTATAGTAATTTAAGTAGAAATGTAAGTAATGAAAAATGGAAAATCTTTTTCACAGGTTTCATCAGTTTGGTTTTATAGCTCCACTAATTCATTATATATATAGGTGTTGTCCATACTCCCAATGAAGCAATGAAATATTTTATATTGACTCCCCAGTCAAACAATGAAATATAAGTTTAATGTTTACTGAAATATGAAAGGAAATCAGGTCTTTAGGTTGTGTGAGGCAAAGGGGTCACACAGTTAAAAGCAATGGTCACTTATGTTTAATATAAAATCTGTCCTTTTATTTTCAGCAGTCTCCTTTAGGATGAAACTTTCAGATATAAATATACTTGTCTCTGAATACAGTATTTATTGTAAAGGCAACATAACCTTAAAAGATGACCTAAAAGACATCACAGGCCTTTTAAATGTATCTTCAAAACTACCTGAAAATGTATACATAATTAACTTATTCTTTAACAATAGAATAATATAAAACAATTAGTCACAAATTATTAAGTCATATACACTAAAAAGAACACCCATATGTGAGCTAAAGCTCTGTAAAAACACTGGAAAAGGAGTGTTCCACCTAATGGCTTTAAATATCTTAAAATGATGCTTAATACATTTGTTTTAAACTAATAATCTTATATTCTGGCTATGCTACAGTCTCTAAGTTGGCTTGGTTGGCATAAGAAAAGCCCCCATAAAACATACTCAGTTCATATAGTGATCACACAACATTTTGGAAACTATAAAAAAAACACGCTAAAATTGGAATAAACCTACCAATACTTTGTTGTTAGCATGAAGATCCTGGAAAAGAAAAGCATTAAGAATTTTGAAGCTTCAGTTTAATTAGGAGATTGGGTATTTCTTAGCAAGTGAGATAACTTGTCATCTTGCTAAAAGTGAAAATTAACTTTGCTGACTTTTTGCAGAAAAAAATATGGTTATATATCATTAAAGATATTCTATGCATGAGATAATACCAGCTTATGACACTGCTGACTCCTATGATAATGCAATAAACTTTAGCTATTATTATTATCACTGCTGTTATTGTCATTATTTAAAAAAAGGTTATTCTTTGGGGTCAGACAGACTTATTTTGAATTCCAGGCAGCCTTTTCATTATATCTCTGACACTGCCTAAGTTTTTTATTCAGTTATTTCATTATTAAAATGAGGATAATAATACATACCTTGTGGAGTGATTGAAAAAATTAGCAATAATACATGGAAAGCACCAGCACATAATCCAGCATATTAAGTTTTCAGCAAATAATAACTACTACTATATATAACTTTACAAAATAAGGGCCTGCCAAACACACGGTTAAAACAGGTTTTATGTAATGTATTTTCAGGTAATCATTAATTCAGACTGAATATTGTCATTATTGTTAAGTCAACCCCATCTTAGAATTTATGGTTGTTATAAAAAAGATCAGCTCTACTTTAGGGAATTATAATTGCAGAACTATGGAGAAAAACAGTTTCTCAGATAAAGAAAAAAATATATGATTGCTTTAGATGAAGTGCCTTATCATTCATGTCTGTACCATTTTTTATTGCACAGAAATTTCATTTTGAGAAAGCTTTTTATGAATGTTATTTTTGATCATGAAGGTTTTATGAAGGTAATGTTTTATAAAAGGCAGATGGCTGGTGGATCTTATAAAATAAATAATAAAAAATAAAAAGTAAAATAAAAAATAAAATAAAAATAAAATAAAATAAAATAAATAAAAATAAAATAAAAAAATAAATAAAAATAAAACAAAATAAAAAAACAATATTTCTCTTTTAAATATTAAATATATTAATAAATAAAAGCTAAATGATCAATGTGACCTTAGGGAAACAGGTGGAAGGACTGATTTGTCAAATTTATAAACTGGATATATATATCCTCAAAAAGCCCTTTTCTGAATTACAGGGTAGGTGATAATGGAGGAGCTATAAAATCAGTAAGAATTTAAAAAGACTGAGTAGAAAAGTAAATCTTCTAAGCTCAGTCACGTGTTTTACTGTTGAAGTAAGTAGAGACCAAAAGGTAACTTGTCCAAACTCAACTGGAAAACAGCATGCTAAACAAATAGTTTTTCCTTCTTATTCCTATGCTAATGTTAATTTTCTTATATATGACTCAAAACCTAGTTACAAAAATTAGATAAAACTTATTTTGGAGTGATAATACACATTCATACATTGTATATTACAAGTCCACATTCACATTTTGTGTGTGTGTGTGTGTGTGTATCTTCTTAATCCTTTATTTTCCATGAATACTAATTGACTGTACTGGACCATAAATGCAGATCTAGCAGTTGTGGGCCATTATGGACACACTAATTTGTTATCATTATTGGCTGGTAAGCACTGATACTAACAAATCAAATCTTACCTGGTCTATTCTATATTTCTATATCCCATTTTGCTTAGAATATTTTTGAGCATAACTATGTTTGACTTTCTATAGTCTTCATGAACATAAATTATGGATATCGAATATATCATTGTGTTTAAAAATTATAAAACATTAAATTGTCTATTGATGTAATGCACAAAACACATGTTCCTCTTGAATATTTTTGTATTTTCATTGCAAATTTAATTTAGCAGACTATTAATTCTGTGAAATACTCAGAGAATTAGTCTGACAAAGTTATATGAAACAGAGTCTGTTTTATAGAACTATGGTCATAGCAGATATAAAGATAATAATTAGAAGCAAACATTTTCTATTTATAAATGGAATATAATAAGTTTAAGATAAAATGAAATTTTTAAATAATTCTTTGAAACCAAATGGATGTTGTTTCAAAAAGTTAATGACACAGAAGATCCAGAATAATTCTACACAAAGTTAATGTTAAAACTCTTCATAAATTATTCCACAGAAGTAAAAGCTATGAACTTAATGATGTGGAGAAATCACTTAAAATGGTAAGATTGTAGAATAGACACAGTTTGGAAACAAGAGTAATGTGATTCAAAACATAAAGATATTGAATGCTAATTTTAGAAAGACTCCAGCAGGTTGAAAAGATTAAACATCTTGGATTGAAAAACCTATTGATGTCTCAAAATTACATGCAATAAAATATGAACAGCTGGTTCTCTTTTATTGGTTTTCATGCAAAATGATTATTTTCTTCTTGGTAATTACTGACTGATTTATTTTCTATTTCCATTTGTGTGCTTTTTAATGTTCCTAAACACTTTAAAGAGGTCATTCTCTGAGAGTAAATGTATTTAAAACGATAAAAAAGTATACAATTTTAATCTTTTCAATCATTAGTTATATACATAGATACATATACATATGCACACATACACATGCATACATGTGCATAAACATATATTAAAATCAATATAAATGTTTACCAAGACAATTTTAAACAGCTCCAAATGAAATAGAAACTCTCAAATAATACCAACCATGGTAACTGAGCACAAAAAAGCCACTTGTTGTGAAATCACTGTGGAATTTAATTAGAATTTGATTAGAAGTGCTATAGACTGATTCCAAAGCAGTATTGCCACTGAATTGACCAATCTGAGGTGAATTTTGATCTGGTCCATCCCTGTATCAGAAAGACAGAACAGGATGTGGGAGGAGAGATTTAGAATGCTATTTTTGGAGAGCTGAAAATATCACATATGAGATGAAAATGATGCAATAGATTAAGCAATGGCTGCAAATTTACATTGGTACAGTTTGCTTATTTCAGTGATGATATCTTTAAAATATAAAAAAAAAATCACATTTTTTTGAAATGTGATCTTTATTAGCTACAATCAAGCACACTGTCTTTGTTTTCCTGACTGCAAGCTACACCCACTCAAATACTTGAGGATTATGCCCTTTAATTTCTTCACCTACAATCTTCAGTATGATTGGTTAAAAATTTAAGAAGGAATCTTAGAATTAATAAAGCAATGAAGTTAACTATCTGTCAGTTATTTTGAAGATGTTTCATTAGTAGAATAATGTAAATATTTCATAATAAATAATAACACAGTTATATTAATAATTGATTTGAATATGGACTTTAAATTTCACTTGTTTTTGAATTAGAGAACTATTTTACCTGAAACTTTGCTATTTTGTTTCTATTGGTTAGTTTAATTTAAAAATTTAAATCTCCTCATTATTCAAGCTTTTGTTTTTAGTGCTTAGCTGCTTTATCGGAAAATAGGCCAGAACCTATTTCTCTTTTCTGTCTCATTCTACAAAACACATACTATCTCCCTTAGTTAAACCAATTCAAATACCAGATGACAGTTTGTACAGAAAATTGTGATATATTTTTAATCCTACCTTGTTTCACTGTTATGTAGAGCTCAATCAATCAATAACAATCTTTCTAGCTTACCATACAGTAATGAAATCATAGATTGGTTCTGTTTGAAGGACAGTAAAATTGATGTAGATTCCATTTCCAGGAGGTACTCTTACAAGCCAGAAACAGTCTTGAAAGTTTGGATATTCATCAGGATACCCAGGAGAGTAAATGGTGCCATTCATTGCAGTTATATTCCCTCCACAAAGAGCTAAAGTTAGAAAACAACATGTTATAATAAAATAACAAGAAGCTGACTCTAAAATAAATGATATTTCTAACCTCTTAACTAGGATAAAATGTATCTGTATTGTGCTTTTACCTTAGTTGAGATGCATAAAATGAAGTTGGCATCCGCAACAATATATAATTAGCTTTTATTTTCCCATGTGAGGTATACTCACAGTATTAATTGTCACTAGATTAGTAAATTACTGTTTTACTTTTACTTAAATATTTTACCAATGCATACACTATTCAACTTTTGTCTTATACCATGCATACACATAAGGCTTCATAAAAAGTTCAAAGCATTGTAAAGGGTTACTTTAGAGGAAAGGAACCCAAATTCAGAAATGGTATCTGAGTTAATTTTTCTGCATAAGAATCATTATTAAACAAATACCTATATACTCATAGGGACGCTAAAGTGTCAATCAACTTTAATTTCACTTCTAAATTGGGAAGTTTAGGACAGCCAGTAAAGATAAAACTTATTTCATTAATGGGTATTAGGGAGGTTTGATCTGGGTACTAACCATGAGCCTTCCATTGAAAAAGAACCTGTGTATTTCAATTGTTATTTGAAGAGGAAGAAAAACAAAAGTACTAAAAGCATTATTATTAAAATGATGATGCCACCTAAAAAATATTTCAAATTAGAAGCATACCTTCACACCTTGGAAGTGGATGATTCCAATTACGACTCACGCCATGCAGGCAAGTGAGAGCTGAATTTCCAATTAGTGTGTATCCAGGAAAACATTCAAATGAAATTGTTTGACCCACAGTAAAATCATTTCCAATTACAAAGCCATTTCGAAATGGGCGTGGATCAGGACAGCTTTGCAACTGATAGGCTAGAAAAAGAAAAAAATGTATTTTCACTTCCTGCATCTTACAAGACCACAGATAAATATTATTTACAACTTGCAAAATAGATGCAGTCTTGATCATATTTTTGCTAGTAATTCAAGTTTATAGTTACTTTCATTGACAATATGATATGTATTTCTTCTATCTCCAAATCTCATATTTAAAATGTTACACTATTAAAACAATGCATTCAGTTTTATCACCCACTTTCACAATATATCTAAATTGTATATTTTAATGAAAATGTAAGGTACTCATACAACTACAATTTTAATCAAACATTCTTTTTCAGGGCTTGCAATCATATCATAGTTACACTGCATGAACACAGAGTAAAACAACATAACATGCAAGTCAAACTCTGATACTTTTTGAATTTTATTTCACTAATTTTTCTCCATAAGAAAAAAATAACTGTTGGATTTTCCAAACATTTAATAATATGTTAGTAAGAAACAAACTTCCTTCTCATATAAACTTTATTTACACTTCAGGTATCATATTTATGCATTGTAGTATAATTGTGTATTTATTTATAGTCCTCTTGTTCTACATTCCACATAAAATCAAACTCCTATTTGTATTGTTTATCATTCTTTTCTAAAGCCTTATTGTCTTTCATATAGCAAGAGCTTAACAAACACTTCTGAGCAAATTTTATACATCTGAATACTGCAAATGCTCATACTTTACCAATTTGAAAGATATTTTAACATATATAGGAAGTTCAAAATTTATTATAATCAATAAAATAAGTCGCTATTAACTGCTAAATTCCCCAAATTAAAAAAATTACATGAGAAGTTGATTAAGTTATCCTTTTGTTTTGTAAAATGTAATTTTAATTTTTAAGCTACAGATTTCAGTATTCATGAAAAAAACTTTTTAAGATATTAATTTTTATTCTTACTCAGTATTTTTTTAATAAATGAATTATTTATGTACTTTCTAATTAAGGTAACATTAGGGTCCCCATTAGGTATCATCACCATAATGTACCCACCACCAAATAGCCCATAGTCTACCACCATAGTCCATTGTGCTTCCTTTCCTCTTTGTTTTTAAAGCTTCCCATTACTCCCTCTTATGTATGCTCTAGTTCTACAGTCCGCTTTTGAGGTTTGATTTATAAGCTTGTCTTTATCTAACTTTTAAATTGGTTTCTCTCTATTCCACATATTAGTGATATAATTTGGTATTTAAATTTTCCTCCCAGGGGCCTCCCTGGTGGCGCAGTGGGTTAAGCAACGCACTATGAAGCAAACCGCAGTCACTGCAGCACAAGTTCGATCCCTGCTGCCGGCCAGGGAGGGGACCCACATGGCACGGCAGACCTCTCCTGCTGTGCCCGCTGCTCCCCTCAGCAGTATACTTCCGTTGATCTGCCTGTTCTGCTCCCCTTTCTGTCTGTGGTGAATCCTCTCACCCACCCCCCACACCTCTGGCCTGTACCCCAGTGCTTGTATGCATAAATAAATAAATCTTTAAAAAAAATTAAAAAAAGTATTTTCCTCCTGACCTATTTCCCTTAGCACTTTCCATTCCAACTCCATCCATGTTGCTGCATGTGGCATAATGTTACCTTTTTGATCATTGAGTAATATTCAATGTGTATATATACCATATCCTCCGATCTACTCTGTATTTTTCATTTGAATTAAATTTCCAGGAAAAAATATTAAAGCCAAGAGTTCTTATTAAAGATTAAGCCAAGTATGTGCCCTTTGATGATTAAGAATTGAACCTATTTCTTGAAAGTAAATCTAGTTCAATTACATACATGTAGAAAAATAAAATTTTAAAATTCAAAGTAATTCACTAATAGAATCTAGCTAACAATTTAATCCATCATGGGTCATGTCAACAGGATTAATATTATATCTTTTATGCTCATATGAAGTAATTTTTTCAGACTCAAAATACAGCTAATAAAATTCAGGTTCATGTTTTATATATTTCAAATAAGAACATTATTTTGAATGGCAGAGGAAAAATGAGGCAGGGATAAAGGAAATGAAGTCAAGTTTAAGGTATATAGCAAAGTGCTCGATATAAAGTCTTGTACACTTGCTAGAGAAGAAGCCAATAGAGCTCTAAGTCTTCTAGCAGCCAAAATGAGATAAACATAATCAGTTGCCAAATTCTGAAATAATTTCCTCAGAAACATGGTTAATTCTATAAAAAGAGGTAGTACAATGGCTCTTATTTTATGTTAAGGATGCTATGTATTATAGTGCTCTTACATTAAGTATGCTTGCATACTTAATACTTATACTAATACTAATACTTAATACTAATTCAATTTTTAGACCCATATACTTTGATGTCACAATGTCTGCTTTCTGCTTCAACTACTCTTAGGATTTCTTAAACTTAATTTTTTATTAAGCAAGTGATTTTCTTTTTCAGCAGAATATTGTGCTTTTACCAGTATAGGCAATTTAAGTACATCAATGAACAAACATAAAGATCCTGGTTATCATGGATCACACATTCAAAATTACCGCTTACTCATAGAATCCCTTTAGTAATTAGGGCTTAAATTTACTCAAATTTTAATTAATTTTGATTAATTGGAAGTAGATTATATAATATATAGTATAACTTTAACTATTTTATTTTAGATCTTATACCTTTGAGATCTGAAACAATATATTGGTAATATAGCTCAAATGCACTAAATACTTCTTAATTATATACATCACAGTTTATAATTTGCATGTCTTTTTATCATATAAAATTCAAAACAATTTATCTGGAAGATTGTACTGCTAACTCCATCATGCAAATGAAGTAACAGTGTCTGAGTCTCTATCGTATTAGATTAAACCATGACAATGAGCATTTATCCTAACTCTAGTTGAGTCCAAATTCTACGTTCAAAAGTAATAAAAGATTGTTTCATGCAGCAATTTTATATACAAATGAGTCTAATGTAATGTGACTTCAAAATACTTATTTTACATTTTCATGGCAATAAAATGGAATCAAGAAATGTAATATTATTTTATCATTATAAAGTAAAACAATTTTACATGTAATACCCATACAATATATTTTAAATATACTCATTTTGATATAAAAACAAAGGTAAATATTGTATATTCAGCTTGGCTTGCCTTGCTTATTTTACATGTATATAAAGAGTAATTCAAGCATACATTTTTCATGGTTAGGATTTTTTTTAAGGTCTCAAAAAAAGACATTCCACAGTATAGTTGCCTGAAATAAGTGCATTATTTAAAAAACTTTCTATTGAGGAATCCCTTAAATCTTTAAATAAGCATTCACTTTCTCTTATCACTCTCACCTTGGTAGACAATGTGGAACCCTTGTTTATTTTGTGAATAGTCACTGTGAAAATATAAGCTGGTTTCATGTGTCGTGCTAAATAAGGAAGATGGTATTTGAGGACCACTAAGTCGGCCAATAACAGTACTAGTTTCTGATGATCCACTTCTTACTTCCAAATAATCATGTATAGTTTCTGTAGAAAAATTTACAAACTGGAGGTGTACACCTAAAGAGGAAGAAAGCAAACACAGTAATAATTCTTTAAAAAATAGCAAATAAACACACAACAGATACAGTCTCAAGATCTAGAGAACAGGTGTGTTATCTGAATATGATGATATCATTAGAATTAATGGTATTGCATCTACATGAATATTTAAATCTAACATTAGAAAATTTCTGCTACTTTTCAAATGCAAAATCTCATTAACTACATGCAACTACCATACATTCAATAAAGAAAATAATTTATGAGTATTCAATACTAAGAAACATATTATTAAAAATTACATATGAATATCATGACCAATTTATCATTGTTACACACTTCTAACTAAGGCTATATCCATATATATTAACTGAAAAAATCATAAACCAAGTTATCAATCTTTCTGTTAATTTTGAAAAATGTCCATATTCTTGCAATTATCCAAACAGTCCTGGTACAATATATTTGGCTTAAATAATAATCATCCAGTTTCACTCCTCCATTTATTTACATAATTGTATTTACTGGAATCCCAAAGTAAAACTACTGCCCATAAATATTTCAAAAGTTATTGTTAGATATTAATAGTTCCTTTAAGGATGCATTTATGCTATTGAACATTCTTTCATGTGTTTTTAATATACATACCAAAACCTACGGGCAATTTTATTGTCCAAGTGCAATCTAAACTGCTGGGGTAGTTTCCAGGAAACCCAGGGCTGAGAATCACACCACTGAAATCTGACATAGCACCACCACATTGAGCTGCAAGATAATAGAGGTCCACATTTGCCAGAGCAGAGAAACACGTTACACTGTATTATTGAAATAACTTCATCTTAATCAAGTCTCTGAGTTAATATTGTTTTATATGAATTTGAATATTTTCAATTCTCATTCACCACACACCAGTAATCATATATAATCAATTGACAATGCATTTCTAAAACAGCGTAAAATGACAACATACTTATTCAGCAATAAATACAAGCTAAATCAATTATGAAACAGTTTAGAGTAGCCCGTGTGCAGTGAATAGAATCAAATCAGGAGTACATGTCCGTTACCACAGTGGGTAATCTTTAAGTACTTCTAGTAATGCTCTGATTCATGGCAAAGATAATAAAATTTAGAATAAAACCAAGCTAACATGCTCCTTAAGTACTGTTTTCAAGAGGAAATTATTTTTACAAACTTCTCTCCTTTTCCTCTTTTTGTGGGCAGGTTAAATAAAACATTGAAAGAGAAACACTGGTGCCTATTCATAATATAATAATCATAATCATATTATGATTATAATAATCATAGAATGTGAGAAAATTATATATAACTTATGAGCTGTGACTTCACTTTATCTTAAGAGAATCTAGGCAAAGAATAGGAATGTACCAAATAAATTTGGATAGATTTATCCCAATATGAAAATTTAGGCATATTAATAATGTGCTTGCTTTGTAATCTCTATTATGTTGATTTGCAATTGGGCAACTATGTAAAGACTATAAGAATGTGACTTGTACAATTTTTAATTTTTACATGATTAGCCATAACTATTTAACATGTATTAAGGAGCAACTGTACTTTAAAGTTAGTCCATCCCCTAAATACATATTTTTTAATCATTTCATCACAAATAGACTAAAATACATATTTATCAAGTGTGTTTTTAAAGATATGATTTCCAGAATGTGCAACAACTTCATGTTACCTGTATAGAACACTTACTTCCCTATTCATTAATTTCTTATAAGATAAACAAATGAATACTCAAATTTCAGGTAACACATTTCATTATAAAGAAAAAAATCATTAGAAACTTTATCAATGTCCTGTATGACTTAAGTGACCAGTCTGATAATTGAATTTTGCTATGCGAATGGAATAAATTATGTATCAATTAGATGCTACTAGGAATACATATTTTATAAAATACATGTAATTTTGCAATCTATTGACATAATCCTTTCAAATTTTTTATTGCTATTCTGATTTAAAGATGTATTTGCAATTGGATGGTTTCACTTATATGTGTAATATAGAGAAAAACTGAACAGAGTCAGGACACACTTTCATGGCACACATTGTCCTTTTGTATATTCTGTATCTCAATTACCTGTCAACACTAATATCATCTCATAGGATGTCATGTTTCCTTTGGTAGACTCTCAATTACTCATGGCTACTCTGGATCAATAGGATATTTACTTAGTTTCTTGATTTACTGAACTTTCTGAGAAAATGTTCTAAGGGTTGACAAGTCTAACACTTTTTAAAGGTTAAAGTTTTGGTATCCCTTGATATTAAGTGTGGGTTAAAATTTAAAAATAAGAAAGAAAAAAATCATATTTATTTTTTTAAATTATTTTTAGCAAAGAAAAAAGATGTGAAATATTTATCTCAGATATCATTTTCATAAAAAACTACCAGAAGAAAAATATGTTTGAACAATATCACGTACAGGATACATCATTAAAATATAACAGATTTTATAAATGGGCCTCCCTGGTGGCACCGTGGCTTGAACACCACACTGTGAGGCATTGGCAGCACAGCAGCTTGAGTTTAATCCCCGGCCAAGGAGGGGACCCACGTGGCGCAGCAGACTTCTGCCTTGCCCACTGCTCCCCTCAGCAGTATATTTCAGTTGATCTGTCTATTCTGCTCCCTGCTGTCTCTGGTGAATCCTCTCACCTCCTGTGACTTTGGCCTATACCCCAGCTCTTGTATGCATAAATAAATGAACCTTTAAAAAAATAAATTTTATAAATGATTTATAGTTTGATAACTTACCCAAACAAATTGGAATTGGGTAATTCCATCTTCTTACAGGTCCAGGCATACATGTAATGTGAGAATGACCCTAATTAAACAAGAAAATTCAGTTGAATGAACATTTTGAAAAGTCTAAATTAAACATAGTCTAGTGAGTGATTAAAGTGATTAATGAGAAAACAAGCTAAATATATATTGGAATTTTTATACTTTTACTGGAAATTATAGTATGACTTAAAAATAATTATTTTCTTATTTTCATGATATTAAAATGGAAAATATACAATTTAGGTAGAAAAATCAAAACTATCACATTAGATATGGTTTTAACACTTTTTTTTAATTGAAATTGTGCTTCTTCTAAGGAATTTATTTACTTAACATGTGAAATAATTTCTGCCTCAATTCTTTGTCTTAATTTCTTATTAGGTCTATTTAGGGAAATTTTTATAAGGCCATAAATTTGAGACCATCCAAAAAACTTAAAAAAGAAGATCAATAAAATACACAAGATTAAAACATACAAGCCAATCTATTTCTATAGCAAATAATATTAGTAGTTAATTTTTGCCAATTTGCAGAATTTATTATCGTGAAAATTTCAGTTAATGCTTTAAGTGGCACTTCATTTTTTTCTTTCAAATCCTAACAATGCAGGAATTATTTTGCCACATCCTATGTAACTACAGAGAAAAGTGAATGTTGACTTTTATTCAAAATTAAGTTTTGATAAACTATAAATGAAGTAAATTTAGTCCGTTCCAGAAATGAATGTCATGTTTATGTTTTATGGAAATTTGTATGCTTTTGATGTAAGATAAAACTGTGCAACACAGGATTAATCTTGTTTTACAATTTATGTACTACTAAATCATTAGGTTTAAAATATTTTAAAAGGGCAATAAAAATCGAAACTGTAAATTTTAAAATAGACTCACCTGTAGAGAATAGCCTTGATCGCACTGAAAGGATACCACATCACCAACCATATATCTGTCTCCAACTTTAATTCCACTGCTAGGAGTTTGTGGCTCAGGACATGAATCCAAACCAATTGCTAGGAACATTTAATAATAATAGCATAACTGCCTTTGATATGCTTTAAGAATTCATATCAAACTACCAAAATTCAATAGTACTGTCATTAAAACTATATTTTACATTAAGAATTAGGAAATGCTAATTTTAAGAGCAATGTGCTTGGAAACTTCACTACTAAAATATTCCTTTTGAATTTTCATGGCACTAAACATGAGATCACTAGCTAAGATCATACTTAATTTCTTACATTCCACCCTAATTATATTTTACTGTGAAATAAAAAAAGATTTTCAAAACTTCCTTAAATAAAATTAAATTAAATTTGCAAATTTCCTTAGTAAAATCACTTAAATTTTTTTTTGTATTTCATCCACATCACCTGACTCCTTCCTTTGTAGAGAATGGGCTCTTAATTTATGAAATATATTTTGATATACATTTTACATGTACAATTTTTAGATATAAGAAAGATTTGTTTCCCAAACTACAATCAGAAAGTAGGAAAATCTGTAGTTCATTGTGACCAGGAAAGTATTACTAAACATGATTATTTTAACATTAACAATTTATTGTTCAACATAAAAAGTAAAAGCATATTTAATAATAAAGGTTTTCCTAAAATGAATCATTTAAAGGCTTAAAATGAATCATTTTAAAGGCTTAAAAGTTTTTCCAAAACGGGTTTCAAACATGTGACTTTACTAATATGGAAACTTTCATCTTAAAAAAAAAAAGTTGATTATCCATTTATTTTTTTTTCTTTCCTTCTTTATTTATATATATTTGACATCAATTGTAATCCCATGGATTCCCCATCACCATTTCACCAGTGCACCATCGCCTCAGTCCCTTGTGCTCTTATCTGCCCTCAACCATCTCCTTCCCCCTCTCCACCAAGTGTCCCCAATTTATCCTTGTCCTTCTCTTTTTGTTTTTGTTGTTTTATTACTACTATTATTGTTGTTGTTATTATTATTTTCCTTAGTCCTTATTTGGTTCCCTTATATTCTTTCTAGGGGGGAAACCACCGGGTATTTTTCTTTTGCCTTTTGACTTATTTTTCTGAGCATAATCCCTTCTATCTCCATCCATGTTCCTATGAATGACTCTCATTTATCTTTTTTGATTGCTGAATAGTATTCCATTGTGTATATGTACCACAGCTTCCCAATCCACTCATCTGTTTTTGGGCATTTAGGTTGTTTCCAGGTCTTACCTATTGTAAAGAGTGCTGCTATAATCATAGGAGTGCCGGTATTCTTTTGAATCAGTGTATTTGTGTCTTTTGGGTATATTCCTAGGAGTGGAATTGCTGTATCATATGGGAGTTCCATTCTTAGTAGATTGAGGAACCACCATACTGCTTTCCATAGTGGTTGGACCAGCTTGCATTCCCACCAAGAGTGTAAGAGAGTTCCTTTTGATCCAGCAATCCCACTCCTAGGAATATACCCAAAAGACACAAATACACTGATTCAAAAGAATACCTGCACCCCTATGTTTATAGCAGCACTCTTTA